>CM021104.1:411513721-411650847 GCA_007115665.2 Sequoiadendron giganteum | reverse complement strand
GGCTTAAGATATTCTTCCAATGTAGATCTTCAGTTGCAAGGATATTTTGATTCTGATTGAGCAAGGAGCGTAGCTGATCGGAAGAGCACCTCTTGTTGTTCCTTTAATTTGGGATCTGCTATGATTTCCTAGTGTAGCAGGAAGCAATCTTCAGTGGCACTAAGCACCGTAGAGGCAGAGTATATTGCAGCTTGTGTGGTAGCTCGAGAAGCAGTGTGGCTTCAGAAGCTCCTTGCAGGATTGTTTGGACAATCATTGGAGCCAACTGTCATCCATTGTGATAATCAAAATTGTGTGAAGCTTTTTGTCAATCCTGTGTTTCATGACAGAACAAAACATGTTGAGATCAAATACCACTATATCAGAGATATGGTATTGAGGAAACCTATCCAGTTGAGATACATTCGTACTGATGAGCAGACGACTGATATTCTCACCAAGCCTCTCTCCAGAGTGAAGTTTGTGTACTTCTTAGACAAGCTTGGAGTTGTGGAGAATGAAGCCCTAGCTGAGAGGGAGACTCAGCATCAGTGATCTTCTATGATTTTCTTTTAATGCATCTTTCTCTATGATAGAGAAATTTGAGGTGTAAGCCCTTGTTAATGCATCTTTCTCCGTGAGAGAAATTTGAAGTGAAAGCCCTTGGTTCCACCCTTTGGGAGTAACCATGCTGGATGTCATGTTGTGAGACTCCATGACAACATCACGTTGAGAGACTCTGTGATGATTTATTGTACTTTTTTTAATCCACCCTATGGGAGTAGCCATGGTGGACGTCATGTTGAGATGACGACATCACGTCGAGTGACTCTGAGATAGGCACTTGTGCACATGTTCTTTCCATACATGGGAGTAGCCATGATGGACGATATCACGTTGAGTGACTCCGTGATGTGTTCTCTTCTCACATATGGGTGTAGCCATCGTGGGTGTCATGTTGAGAGACTCCATGACCTTGTGTATCAAGAAGTATTCCTCCCTAGCTGAGAGGGAGTGCTGATGTTAGCAACGTCGGGCATCTACTTCCAGCCTCGACTTATCAAGCAATAAATTAAATATAGCCTTATCAACTATTCAATTTATTGGAGACGTCGTTCGGTGAAGAGGCGCTTCACTTGAAACAAGAAATAATATTTAATTTATTGTTGAGGCTGACTTCTTTAATGTGGCCGACTTATTTAATTATTATTAACTGAGGCCGACCTTGCATTATGAAAGGGTGCGTCCTCTCCACCTAATTGTATATATGTGAGATCATTTCCATTCATTTGATAGTCAAGTTCATTCAAGAGAATTCGCATTCCTAGAAGAAGTTCGCACTTGAGCAGCAGATCATCATCTTGTAACAGCGGATCGATTTCAAGGAGAAAACATATTCAATTGTATCTTTGCATCTAGGAGAGGTGCTATTACTCATTGTATCAAATTCGGCATTGTGTTGGGCCTGAGTTGTAAGCAAATTTCTGCTCTTAGTACTTTAATAAATAAGTGATATATATGCTGGGTTTTTCTCCCTCGAGTAGGAGGGTGTTCCCAGGGTATCTTGTTGTGCTCATTGTCTTATGTGTTGCAATTTCCGCTTATTGAATTTCTGATCCTAAAACTAACAATTATAATCCTTATCGGGCCTTGCTGGGAGAATTCATTGGAGACGTGGATAGGTAAATGGAGACAAATAAGCATTCCAGATAAAGACAAATCTGCATAAGACAAAGGACGTGGTCAAAATCGATTAGCTTCTCATCATTTGAATCTGTGGTGAGACTTGTAATCTTTGGAAGCTTGTTGGGCGTTCATGAGTCATTGTCTCTAATTGCATCTGAATTGATATTGTAAAGCATCTCTCATGAAGAATGATCAAGCCTTGTGCTCAATTAAGTTAGACAGCTGCAATATTAAGTGTTGGGCTTTCATACAAACTGTTGTTAAAATGTCTTCATGCTATAACTGTAGCTAGTATTAGTTCAATTATATCATTGCAGCTGTATATGATCATCTTATGTTAAGCATAGTAGACATTGCATGGGCTGGTCATGCCTTCATTTTATTGTAAGTCGTTGATGAGGAATGTAATCAGACATTAATGGCAATATACATGAGTTGGAGACTGTATGTCAACTGTTTAACATATGCCTTTATGCTGTAGTTGTAAGTTGCATGGAGAGATTGTCTTATTGCATTATGGGAGTACTTGCATAACATTCTGATTGCAGTTGTAGACTATTAGCATAGTTAGATTAAGCCTTTAATGCATCACAACATCATTCAAAATCAGAAAACACAAACAGAAAATCAGATACCAGCAAATACACAGTTGCAGCTCAAGTGTTTGACGATATTCCTTGAAGTTAAATCAGCAAAACAGGGTCCGATTTATCAGGGAATACTATAGGTTGAAATATATACAGCGAAAAAGGTCATCATGGCAAAATTGTTTAGCAATAAACAGACATGGAAAGAAATTGAACAAACACAATACAAGGTCATACGTAGTTTGCAGCGTTTAGATGATTCACTTTCAAAGCATGGATTTTCCAAAGTATCATCTTCACGTTCTTCTAGCAAAGGTCCAACACCATAAGACAAAGAAGCGGTGGTGATTAGCATGCTTGAGGAGTATAGCATTCTTCCTCAATATGTTAAGAAGAATCTTCCTTTCAAGGACTACATGGACATACACCCAAAACTTTGCCACAAGACTGAGCATGCAAGGAAGTAATATCACACTATAGTTCATGAATTGTTCGTACATGGAATGGATAGAGTATCTTCACATATGGTTGTTACAACTCTTCATGAGAATGATTTGGTGTCTTCAAGTTCAGATGAGGTATGCAAAAATTTATATGACAAATTTGATAGACATGGTGACTTGACTCAAGGAGACATTAGGACAGCCTTGGGAAATGATTTGTCTACATCATCCTTGCAAGAGGTTTCTCAAGAGGCTTCTACTTTAGAGGCTAGCAAAGATCGTATTAGTGATTTGGATAGTAATGGTGTGGATTCTTTGGGTGATCATAAGGCAGATACTCAAGGTTTGAGTATTAATGATGCATTGTGTGAAGAGTTATGCCACCACAAGTCTGATTTTTCAAAAAAGACCATAGAAAGCCAATCAGAAAATTTATTTAATGGCAATGAATCCCAAGATCGTGAGTTGGATGGACATACAGTTACTTTGGTAGCGGAAGTGTGTGAAGACATGGTCAAAACAGCAACTTCTACCCTGCTAGTTGAGCCATCCTTTGAAGTATATAGCAGTAGTACCATTGATGATATTGTGAGTTAAGCTGATAGCACTCATGATGTTGTTTATCGGATAGTGAGCAATGATGATTCAACCTCATATCATAGTGCAAACTCTAAATCAGAAAACTTGTATGGGGGTAATAAGTTTCAAGATTGACATCATTTGGTAAGGCAATTAAAGGCGAACGACAATATGATTGCCACAGCCATAGAGCATTTTGACGTTAATCATCAGATGTTGGCCCTTCATGGTTGGAGTACTCCCACAGCAGATGAACACAGAGATAGTGGTCTTTCCCTTGCAGAGTTTCATGCACTTCGAGAAGCAATTGGAATAATGAAGCAAAATTACCTACAACTGCTTGCAGATAGAGATTATCTTCTCGAGTGGGATTGCGTATGTCATAAGGCATTGAAGGGAAAGGAAGAGAAGGTTGATGAGCGTACTCAAGAGCTTGAGTTAACTATGGACTCATTGAAGAGCACCCAGTTGAGCCTTCAAGAGTCAAAGTCACGGATAGAGGAGCTTATCGTGGAATTGAGTTTGGCACAGTCTTCACCATCTTCAGATATAGTTCAAGTTTCCATGGCAAGAGTTGGTGAGGAGCATGTATCCACGGATTTTGGTTGTGAGCAGGTTGAGGATGTGGTTACATCCATCACAATTATAGGTGCAGTCGATACAGATGGGACGAATGCATTGGTTGAGAGTTGCAGGGAACCACATGTTTCACCAGGTTCTCCTGAGGTTAATCCCATGATAGGTGATGCAGGGTAGATTATTGATAGCTCTTGTGATATCATAGTCGATCCACCAGAGAGTTGTGTGACAACTCACAACACTACTCCATCTTCTTCACAGGAGATATGCAGAGTATCATCTAGTTGGGAGATTGATTATTACGTTGATTTGTTTCCCTTCCCTGGAAGCAAACCAGTCATTTCATCCCATGCAGTTGATTATGATCGACAGTTTGTAGAGCCAAGTCAGGAGTACAATTCGATTTATTATTCCATGGATTCAGATATGGATGATTCAGATCAGCATGGAGTGATTGTGCAGTTTGTGAATAATCAATTATTTGAGTTTGATGGTGGATTGATCTATGATAATCTACTCTTCGAGTTGGAAGCTGTAATGTCCCCATTTTTAGCACTGCACTCTCCAGTGAATGATAGCCTATCCTTGAATGCCCATAGGCTAGTCAATGGCAGAATTTGGCTTTCCAGCTGCTTGGAGGTTTCTTTTGAGGATTTCGGGGTTTGCATGTCAAAGTTTTGCAGTTTGGTTGCAAGATTCTTTCAGGGTTTTCAAAAAGCTTCACAGTGGTATGACATGTAACTAAATCAGAGAACTTTTCCGGACTTACTATTTTTAGTAAGTTACGAAGGCTGCATGTTGGAATTTTACAGTTCGAATTCTGGATTCCTTCTGGGTTTTCAGAGAGCCTCGCAACAGCGTGACATGCAACCGAATCAGAGAACTTTTCCGGACTTACTATTATTAGTAAGTACCACGGCTGCTCGGATTGTGGTTAAAATGAGTTTGGAACAACTTACTATTTTTAGCAGTATGCTATTTTTGGTAAGTTCTATTTTTAGCAGTGCTATTTTTAGCAGTGCTATTTTTAGCAGCGTTTCTGCAGTTCAGTTCAGTGGTTATATCTGGCAGATCAATTTGAGCAGTTTGGTCTCCAACACCCTTGGTGCTATTTTGGCAATGTTTCAACAACTTGGTATTATGGCTATTTCCGGCAGGGCAGTATAGTCAGTTGGTCTCCAGCATTTGGGGTGATTATTTCGACGAGTTTGATATTTGATGAGAATGTTATTTTAAGTGAAATATTTAAAAGGCATGTTTGGACGCCTTGGAGAAATAAGTGGTCAATTATATTTATATTTCACTTTATTATTATTTTGGATGCCATAATATACTTTATTGACAGTTTAAAGTATAATACTTCTTGGAGGAGGACGACTTGGAGAAATGAAATGCAAATGACACAAATGGGCATTGTGAATTTGAGTTTGGTTTTGGCGTCCATTTGGAGGGAGATTGAATTTGAATTTGGAGCAGAAAATGTTATAAATAAGAGCATTGGGCTCTTAGTTCATTATCTTATATCTACAGTAATGTTATGCTGCCAGAATGGTTAGTAAGTTGCTTCGAGGAATGCATACCTCTTAGCTTTGGCTTGACTTCTTGCTTGAAAGATAGCAACTAGTTGAAATTTGGCTGTTCTCAATCTTTGAGAACAGATTGAGCACATTGTAGTTGAGTTTCTTGCAGTTTTATCAGTTTTTGGTGATGCTGGTGTGGTGCTTGGCTGAAGCACATTTTCGATCATAGCTCCTTGCACAATTTTTTGTTGGTTCTGGATATTGGCTTATTGTTCAAGTCTACTTGGGGCGCCCCTTCTTGCAAGTTTTCAGATTTTTCAAAGGTGATTTGGATTTTATCATGCTAGTCGCCCTTTCTTGGAGGTTGTACTTTGCCTGCCATTGCATTGGGAAGCATGCATAAAATATCAAAGGTTCCTTGCTGCTATTTCTTGGTTTGTACTTGATTGCCCTTCTCTTATGCTTCCTTTGCACTTGATTTCACATCAATCGGAGGTGTTTTGACGAAGTTATGAGCATTTTGGTGATTCTAGGGCTTGTTGGTATGAATTTTTGATTGCTGCAATTTTTATATCAGACCTGATATTTCAGTCCCTTTTTACTATATTTCATATGCTGGATAGCTTGTACTTGTTTGGAGTTCATTTCCTAACACTCTGGAGTTCATTGGTTATCTATATCTCATTGTATTTGCAGATTGTTCATCGCATTGTAATGCTGAATCAGTAGTACTGATTAGCGCTTTACTTTCTGCACTTTATATTTTGCATCCCCACTTTGTGGAAGAGACTGGTCATGCTCAGTCTATATTGTATTGCATTTGCATATTGCTGATCGGCTGAGCCGTCAACACACTCCCGCTGAATAAGTGGTGAAGTTGCATATTTACTTTCAGCATTGTACTTCTCTTTCCAATCCTCCCGCTAAATAAGTGGTTGAGTTGATTGTTACTTTCAGCAATGTAATTTCTATCTTTCCAATCCTCTTGTTGAATAAGTGGTTGAGTTGATTGTTACTTTCAGCAATGTAATTTCTATCTCCAGTCCTCCCGCTGAATAAGTGGTTGAGTTGATTTATCTTCTTCCTATTACTCTTCCAGTAGTTTCAGTTATGCTAACAATCCCCTTTCGAGTATGCTCTCAACCTTGCCTGCATTGGGATCTGGGTTGATCAGAGGAAAGGGTTCCCTTCAGTTGGATTGAGTTTTCATTAACGTTAACGAATGAATTTAGTTGTGCTAAAATTTTGAAAAAATTGCCCGATATATTTCAGAAGCTGATCACACTCCTAATACTGGTTCAGGGTTGAGCAATAATTGCAGTGTTTGGGATCATTCCAGTGCATCGGGATTCCAAACAGGGCTCACGAAGGAGTTTTACAATGTGTACACGGTGAGGAGTACTTATAGTTTTTCCTTTGATCCACCTACACATGACTTGTATTAGATGCAAAATTCTTGTACGCATGATGATTCTTTGTGCACGGTCAAGGGAAGCCAGTCATTTTTGTGCTCAGAGTTACCATCTTCAAAAGATAAGACTAGAGGCTAGAGGCTGCAAGTATTCGACTCAGTTGTTTGCAGGGGATTACTTGCAAAATCAGAGGAGGGACCACCATCATGTTGGTGAGTACCTAACAGAGTTTGCCACTTCTGGGTTTCAATGGGAGACAGGGCTTCTAGGAGTTTGTAGTGGCAGTGGGCACGATGGCTCGGTTAGTTATCACATCCATGAGAGTTTAGCAGGAGTTGTAGAGAGATATGGTGTTACAAACGCTTTCAGATGTTCTTATCTTCGCATGGCGGATGGATGTGAGGTTCGGTATTTTCGGGATCCAGGCGGCGACAGGTTTGGCACTATGTATTGGAGGGGTCCCATTGGGTTGCTTCACTATCTACGGCATGGTGAAGTGGAGATCATATTTGAGCAGTGGAAGTCTAAGGGTGTTTTTCATAGCAGACTTCTATTTTGGAATTGGGATCCAAGTATTTTATGTTGGACACTCTCCAATATATTGAGGGAACATTTGTGTGCATCAGGGTTCCGGTCTGGGTTCACTAGGGAGTATTGCTGCATGTGCATGATGTTGCTTCACAGTTTGTCATGTATGGTGTTTTTATCAGGGAGGAGCAGCGGGCTAGTTGATGTTTGCTTGAGGGCAAGCAATCTCGGGAAGGGAGGACTGTAATGTCCCCTTTTCTAACTCGCATTGCATGATATTGTCGTTAGCCTATTTCTCCTTGGTTCTATAGGCTAACCAGGGCTTTTAAGGAATCTTGAGGACTTTTGGCCTAGGCAATTTTCGTTGCAAGTCAATCTGGGGCGTCTGGAGGCAGTTTTGCTATACTTACTATTTTTAGTAAGTCATTAATGATATTAATAGTAATTCATCAAGTGGTCTGTGATCTCCAATGACAGTGCCTTTTTCAATGGAAAGCTGGTTATTATCATTAGATGATTGCAGTTCCATTGATTTAATTCGTCTCCACATTAATAAAATTTAAATTATAAAGTTAAATCCAATTATTTGACTTTATTAATGTGAGTCTAAAGTTAAGTGGGAAAATGAATAGTAAAAGGGGCTCCTTATTTTAAAATACATGAGACATCAAAAAGGCAAAAAAGGAAGTTTACGTTTTATCCCACATTGGTTAAAAGTGTGAATGAGCTCTTATGAGAAGCTTATAAAAAGTGTTGCAAGGGCTCACTTTCAACATGCTTGGTTTATGCTTGATTATTATATTCTCTTGGAGAATTCTGGGAAGCTTTGGCTTTCAGCAAGTTTGAGGACGGAAACCCTCAAGCTTGGAGGCAGTGGACGGAAACCCATTATCTGTTGGAGATATTACTCAGGTGTCTCACTTTGTGCTACAAATTCATATTCTTTTGTATTTTCCATTGAAGATTTTAAGAAAATATTCATATTTAATTTCAGATCTTTATTTCAGTCTTAGATGATTTTCAGTATAATTTGATGGATAAATAGAAATCAGTTTGCATGCAAATTGTTTGTTACATTTTCTGTGGAAGATTTGGGAAAAAATTAGGGCAAAAATCCATAAGGGATCTTTCAAGCAGTACCTTCAAAGAATAGTTCAATTTGACACATCAGTGATTTTATCAAATTAATAACACAATAACTGAATGAAACTTTCTAATAGCAATGAAAGGAAAACACCAAGCTTGATTTAATATATTTAACTTCTTACATAACAAGATTTCATACATTACATTTACATAGAGTGTAATCCAGGAAAATACCAAATGCAAACCCTTACAAAATGTATTTCTGAATAATAACTTTACAACAGCAGATACAACTCAAAAATGTGCACAAAAATAGCAGAGGTATTACACAGATTTTAGTAGCAGGTTATCAGATACACCAATATTTTGACACCTCCAAGTATAAGGTAGCGTCAAGCAACAAGCTACCTCTGAGTATATGGAAAATAGTGTCTATTTGAAGCTTCCAGTAGCAATACCAATCACACCCAGGTCTACAATTCACCTAGCTCTATGTAAAACTCCCACAACAACTACTTGGCGCCCCTATCTAACTTCCATGCCACCTAGCTCTATGTAGAACTCCCACAACAACTACTTGGCGCCCCTATCTAACTTCCACGCCACCTAGCTCTATGTAGAACTCCCACAACAACTACTTGGCGCCCCTATCTAACTTCCACGCCACCCAAAATCCACACAGCAAGACTAATATATATCCTTGGCCCAAAAATAGAGCCTCACGCCTCATCAAAAGCAACTTCCAGACCACGCCATGAGAAGGATATGTAACAATGTCTAACAAAACTATGATCTCCCCCTAGGGTTTGGGTTTTTAATTTTTTGTTTTTGAAAGTTTTCTTTTTTTTTTTGACATTTTTGCTAGATAAGATGTGAGAAATGGAAATAAATGCAAAAGCATAAAAGAAACACATAACCCAAAGGGCACCTAGTTGATTTTATTGCTTCATAAACATTTTTCAAACATACCCATTTGCCGGAAATGAAAGTCACCAGTCTAACTTTTGAACCAGCAACCTGATTTGCACAAACTGTAGGCACCACCCTCCAAGTTAGCTGATTTACACCATGAAACTGTTGCAAATCTGATTGTGTAAGTTGGACGCATCAATTGAGGCTGATAACAACTTCCAAACTTGTCTGATCTGCATTAGAAACCCTTACACCTCCCTATGTTGGTACGGCCTGCTCACTCCAGCCTCACGCGTGCCACCTAGAATGACTGTTATTGCTGATTGTGACCCCTGCACTAGGTACAAAGTTGTACAACCTTCAATTTCTAATCAATCTACTCAAGATACCAAGCATAAGACCCTTCACACATGCCTGGCAAGGTGTATGATGAACTACAGATTCCGACGTGCCATTTTGAGAAGATACAATCCACAATTATTAACTTAAAAAACCTTTATTCTGATCTGCTAATGAATACTGGAAATATCTGATTTTGTCATGTCCCCGAAATTGTAATACTGAAATATAGAAACCATGAAATACAAATAAATAGAAAATACATATAAATATGACAATTCCATTTCAATTATGATTACCCAAAATAATACTATAATTATGAGCATAAATGACTACCATAAATATTATAATATCAATACAATAAATAACAAATATAAAATAACCCTAGCCCAATTCATAGACTAAATATCAAATATAAACAAATATTAAATATAAAGGAAATAATAATTGACATAGGAAGTAGTAAAGAACAACACACAAATGTATATATATGTATATATATGCTCATAACTAGTGATTATTGGAAGATTGAAATTAATTAAAAATAATTATATAATAATATATAATTAAGCCTTATAAAGTATTTACGATCTTAATATAAAAATGGATAGATTAATATTTATTTATATACGTTTTTATCCTATGATCAATCAAATGTAAGATTGAAGGAAGGCGATTAAGGAATAAATAGTCATGGGAAGACACAGCCGATCAGGTGATGTACTCACTTAGCAATAATATTTAGCATATTTTGATTATAAGAAACCAATCTTGCTCATTTGATTATTGGTGCAATGTTTTCCTTTGATGTTATCAATATTATAATAGTTTTATGAATTGATGATGGTTCCTTTAGCATTATCATGACCATGAATGAAACTATAGGGTATGATATAGTGGCATTTAGTTTCCATCATTGTTAAATTGGATAGTATCATTGATCATAGACAAACTAAATATGATGAGAATTGGCATTGTTGTAGTAATATAGATCCATGTACTTTTTTGCATTATGTTACATTTTCATGCATCCATGTAATACTCTCAGACATGATACATGCAATAGTAAATGCACAAGTGACTGTCCAAAGATTGTCTGCTCTGTGATTGTTACCCTATTAGAACGAGGGAAGCATTCACCAAATGGATTGCCTAAAAACCCCACCCTCAGGCCCGTAGGCCCAAGCAAGGGATTGGTCATAAAGGGTGGGGGTCCCACCTCAGCATTTTGTTACTTAGGGGGGTGGTAGGCAATTGGCCCTTGGTACTTTGGGTTTCCCCTCCTCTCCTAATAGGGCCATTGTCTTCTGAGGTACTACCATGTGTGGAGAATGCAAGTACTAAGCCATTGGGAAAGGAAGATTGTGGTGAACAACCTCCTGTGCCTAACAAGAAGGCTTCAAGGCGGATCCACCCCTAGCACTCCTCTTGCTTGTTAAATTGCATTTATGATTTTGCTTATATTTTGGATATCTAGATATTAATGCTAGCAGATATATGTGTATGTGGAAATATTGTTAATATGGTGAATGCAGATCTCAAAACAAGATTACTTCATTAAAAGAAAACATTCATTTGAAAAGAAGAAACCCTAAACCTAATCAACAAGTGAATTCTAGGGTAAATCGGGTAAGGGACATTACAGATTTATACTTCTCCTAAATCTTTTGGAAGCTCAACTAATGATCTTTGTGTGAAACCATCCAAACAAGAGTCCTTGGATGATCTCTCACACCTGTAAACTATGTCCTATTTGAGGGTTTTTGTCCTCAGAATAGCTTGAAACTTGAAACTAGCAAACCTTATTGCTCAGCTCTCTCCATTTTTCAAATATCAATATCAATGAATAGCTAAAATGACTTCTTTTGGCTTTTTTATCCTTCTACCAAATTCCAACGCCAACTTTTGCTGATTAGGCTTTGAAATAACATTAAATTGTTGCCTTTTTAATAAAATATTTCATAAATTACTATTAAAACAATAATACTTTAATAAAAGTCACTTTATTTCCCTTTTAATAATATATTATTTCTTGTCATAGCTGTTCAACATGCCTCTTGACTATTCTTAACTAAATCTAATATTCATTCACTTCATTCTTCTATATTCCTCTTATTTACTTCATGCTACATATTATAATTCCATATACTTCTTTGAATGATAAAACCTTCTCTCTTTTATTCCTCACTCACTCTTGAATGATATAACTTTCACACACACTTCATCTCATGGAATGACTTCTCTTATATATCTTGTCTCATCATGAGACACAACCCTTCACCATACCCTTGTGAATCTTGATTAAAAAACTAATCATTATTTAATTAATTATTTTCTTTATCTTTACACACTTCTCTTTTCTATCCCTCTTCTTATTTAATCTTCTCACATCTCACTTCTACCTCTTCTTCAATTCTTACTCAACTTCTACACCTTTCAAATTAATTTCACAAACCTCTTTTATAGATACACCAAGGAAGGTGACTTCATGAAGAGACACATCTCCTTAATATAATCACTGCCCATAACATAGTAACCAACGCTGCTCTCCCTAGTAAATGGAATTGCAGCCTTTGAGAATTAATCGTTGCTCTTTTATTGATCACTTTCTTTGTAAGCAAATCCATTTAATTGCTGCCTTATAAAAGATAAAACAGATCACTGTCTTTATAGATTGATTGCTGCCTTGTCATGTCCCTGGAATTGTGACACTAAGATATAAAGCGTTGAAAAATAAAATGAATAAAATATATATTAAAATATACAAAGATGAATATTAACAATTTATTATTATTGAATATAATAATATTATTATTAACAATGCAAAATAAATACTTACAATTGATATTATTATAATTATTATATATATATCATTGCAATTTAAATATTATTATTATAATTATGATTATAATAATCTAAGAGAAATAGGCAAAATTAAGAAGAAACCATATAATTATGATTATGATTAATAAGCTAAGAGAAATAGGCAAAATTAAGAAGAAACCATATAAGACAAAACACATAAGACAAAATAAGAATAAAGACAAAATATGTAGCAACTACCAAACAGCGATTAGAATGTGAGAAGAGGCAGCGCTTTGTTTGAAGTAATAGATGGGCAATGATCATTGTTATTAATAATGCAGCGATCACTATGAAAGGTGCAACGATTTTAATTAAAAGGCAATGATTTGCATATCAAATGATTAATATAAACAAACATTAAAAGGCAGCGATTATTATAAAAAGAAGAGGTGCGATCTGTTGGAAAGGTATGTCTTATGTGGAGGGAGTTGTCCCTAAGGGAATCATCCCTTTAGGAAAGATATAAAATAAACATTGTATGAGAGGAGAAAGGATGGGAAAAAATGGATTGGGATGAAGGAATAAATAAATCAAGTCTATTTTGGAATTAGAATTCTGATAAAAATAGCAGCAATCTGACTATTGGAAAATAACTGGAGAAATCAGAAATATAGAGGAAAAGGGATAGGAATCGAATAAGGAAGAAAGACATATTCTGTCAGAAATCTGATCACCCGCAGAGAGCAGCAGACTAAGGTAAAGAAAGGTTGGTAATTACTTATATAATAAAAAGGTAAGAATAAAGGATATCAAATATATTATTAATTTAAATTTCAGTTGATATTTATAAATATATTTAAATGTATTATGATTTATGAATATATTTAAATATATTTTGAGGGATAAATATATTGAGAAATTAATGACATGTTAATAATTGATAAATATATATTTAGATATATATATTGTGGTGATTGATAAATACAATATATATGTATTACGATTATTCAATAATGATGCTTGCAGCAATTATTGTGTCTCGATGAGCTTTAATGACTTTACCTTGAAGAATAGACTTTGGGCCAACAATTCTCTTTCGCTAGCACTCAACAAGGATAGGGAGTTTGTGGAGGGAAAGTGATGCAGGAGCATCGGCAATAAAGTTACAGGTACAAAACGAAGGAGCAAAAACAAGTGAGAAAGATTAAAATTACAAATAATTGTTAAAAGGGAGTATGAGAGAAGATTTCATATTTTGTAATGTTTGATAATATATTAATGTAGACTAATTCTAGAAGTCTACGTAGGAGGGAGAAATTGAGAAGATTGAGTGAATAAAGGGATAGAGATTGTTGGGAAGATCATGCAGATTTTGGGGAGAGATTATAGGAGATGGTTAAAGAGATATTGTAGGAAATAGTTGAGGGAATAATTAGAACTAATTTTCTATATTATTATGTTTGTTACGGTCATCTTATATTATATATCAATTTGAATAAATTAGAATATCAATTTGTGTGAATAATCTCTCAAGTTTGAAGTTAATATTATTTCTAAGTTTCTGAGTTTTAGTTTCCGAGCTTATATTCAATTAGAATATCAATTTGTGTGAATAATCTCTCAAGTTTGAAGTTAATATTATTTCTAAGTTTCTGAGTTTTAGTTTCCGAGCTTATATTCACGCCTCTGCTGTCATCATTTGGTATCAGAGCCGATGGTGAATCTGTGTAAAGAAGAGTTTGTTTGAAGTCGCATGAGAACAAGGAGATTATTAAAGCCACGTAAGGTTGCAATTCTAGCTTCCGTTGAAGGAAAGAAAAATGATTTATTGTTTTTTAGGCGCCACAAATCCAAGGACATTGTAAGCCGTCCCTGTCAAATGAAGTCATGTCTTTTGATGCTGCTGATCACAGAAGGAACTGGAGGAAATATGATCACTGTTTTCATCTGAATCGCTATTGCAAAAGCTGTTGTTTCAAGTTTCAAAAGTCACCGTAGATTTGTAGATGAAGATTTGGTTAAGTCGATGCATATGAAATGCAGATCGCAATTATTTGAATCGTTGCAAAGAGACTGCCAGCCATCAAAAGGCAAGTTGAAGGTAGATCGTGGCATATTAATCCAAGTTGTAGTTGCCACGGTGGATCGTTGTATATTGTAATAGGGGACAATACAGAAATAATGGAGATCGCTGGCCACAGCCATTGAAATCAGCTGTTGTCCTTGGAATTGCCGCCCATAAGAGGACCACGAATATATGAGGTGAAATTGAAACTCTTGTTTTTATTGTCATTTATGCAAGATAACATTGTTGGTCAAAGATAAAAGATTGCAGATTTAAGTATTGGTGTTATACTACCGCCTAGCAAAGGAGACCGTAAGGTTGTGAAGAGTCAAAGCACCCAGTCAAGGAAAAGTGGAGATCGCAAGGTTTGAGGAGCAAATTCAAGAGCCAATCTGGAATTTTAAGTCCTGCCATTCAAAGGCAGAAAGTAGTTTGGAAAGAGAAGTTGCCTATAGAAAGAGATTACTGTTTGTTTTTTAACAGAAATTCTAACTGCTGCCTGATAGTCAAATGCCATTACCGCAGGGATTTGAGTCAGTAAATCACTTGGAAAGGAGTTGCTGTTTAAAAAAGTAAAGAACTGTTTTCTGATTAGATCATCCAGTCATCAAAATCAGAGTCAGAGGAGGCCTGCAGACCGAGTAAAGAATACATGGCGTAGAATAGAAGGTAATTGAAGGGAGACACCAGAAGATGCAGATTGAGATAAGTCTACTTCCGCAGTCAAGAGTGTAGATCGTTGTTCTTTCCATACCCGCCACCCAAGGCCGCAGATCTAAGTCATTACAAAATCTGAGAGAGAAAGGAGGAATCAATGTTGTTCAAAGAAGGTGAGATTGCTGTAGAAACAGCCGAAGAGGAACCAAAGCCACCATTGTGAAATCTGTGTGTGGAAGTCAAATCCTAGTCTTAGAAAAGGCCGCAATGTTCTTGAAGTCGTTGCAAATTAGCAGATTGTGGAGAGAGCTGCCGTTGTTCTAAGTAGAAGAGACCACAACTTCGAGAGAAAAGATCATTAGTTGGAGAAGGCAGATTTTAAAAAAATATGCTGCCAAAGGAGATCAGAATTGTTTGAAGACAACGAACCACTGTTAAAATGGTAAATCGTAATTTTTGAAGAATTGTTGAATATGAGGTTTCAAGTTTGAAGGAAAATAGATCATCAGATTGCAGAGGTTGTAGATCAGGAGGAATTAAGATTGTAGGAGATAATTGTTCAAAAAAGCCATAGCTCGCAATTCAAAGGAATCAATATGCAGATTTGAGTTCGTAGATTTTGGACATTTGTTTTATTTGCCATCCAAGTGAAATCGTTGTTTGAAGAGAGCTACACAAGTAAAGTATTTGAATGCTTTAAAGATTTCATTGTAATATTTGTAGAAACTGTCAAAGAAAAGAGGCATAGAAAAATTGTATGCCGATGCTCGCTACAACAGAAAAATAAGATTGTGGGTCATGTGAAGAAACCGCGGTAGCAGTTGAAGATGTCTAAGCTACCAATTTGAAGTAGTAATTTTTTTGAAATTGTCAAGGAGCAGCCACCAAAGTCAGGTGCAGATTGCAAGAGGAGATTGTTAGAGGAAAGGCCGCTGAAGTCAAAACTTTGATTCATGCATGTAGATACAGCCGCAGTTGTTTGAAGGAAAAATTGTGAAAGAGTGAAGACTTGTGAAGTTGTTTATTGATAGATTTGTGGTGTGTTCGAAAAGTAGGACAAGTGATGTTCTTGAATGAAAGAAGATCATGGCAAAGAACCCTAAATAGTTATCTGTAATGTCCCCATTTTAGCCCTACGCTCTTCTTGAGGTTTTAGTGTATTTCCGAAAACTGATAGGCTAAGCAGAACTGAATATTAGGGTTTCCTATTTTTTAGGAGGTTTAAGATGCAATTTTGAAGGCTTGCATGCATGAGTTTTTGATGCATGTCTGGTGGAGTTTTCTGGGTTTTCAAAAAGCTTCAGAATGGTGTATCATGCATCTCTATCTGATAACTTTTCCGGTTACTTACTATTTATAGTAAGTCATGTTGGCTTCTCGGATTGTACTCAGAAGGCGTTTGGAAACACTTACTATTTTTAGTAAGTCAGGATTACTACTCATATGAAGTTTTGCAAACTTACTATTTATAGCAGTTACTATTTTTAGTAAGTCTATTTATAGCAGTATCGTTCTAGCAGTGTGGCTGTTTAGTTGGTTTTTTGAAGGTTTTTGAAGTTAACTTACTATTTTTGGCATTGGCTATTTTTAGTAAGTCCTTTTGTGGCAGTGGAACCATCAACAGTCCTACTCAAGTCATCATTCCATTTTTGGCAGAATCAGTTGGAGTGTTGGCTTTGGTTTTGGCTTCTATCCCTCCTTGGACTGAGTCCCAAACTTAGCCAATTTTCATAGCTGGCAGTTGTACCCCATGCCTAGGCTTGATGACTTCAAGTTGTTTTAAAATTGGGGACATAAAGGGGGTTGAACTTCTTAGGCAATTAATGTTTGTTTTAAATATTTATTGTTGCATTTTGGAAATGGATGCCTAAAGAAGAATGTTTTGATATTTTAAATAAAATAAATGCTAAAAGGTGGTGTCCCTTAGAGGAATTGAATAGTTTCTTGTTGGGAGTTACAATTTGCTTCATTTGCCAATTGAAGCTTATATATTAGTGTCTTGCTCTTTGTTTATCATCTTGGAAATTTGAAAGTAAAGTTATGCTGCTGGTTTGAAATCCAGAACCTGGCTAAGGGGAAACTTAGCATTTTGCAATCCATCCTTCGGGCCTGAAACTATGGCTTCCTAGGTGGGTCTTTGAGGCTGTACTTCACACAGGAGTGCAGATGGAGCTTTATTTCTGATGTTATTTGACAGGTTGTTGCTGTATAACCTGTTATTGAGTTGCTGGTTGTTCATGGCTGAGGCGAATTTCTGTTCGTCGCTTTGCCAACGAATTTTCTATTGTTTTGGGTACTGGCCCATGCTGTTCCACTATGGAGGGCGCCCCTTTCTGCAAGTTTGCAGATTTTATCATTGAGTTTCTGATTTTTGGGAGAAAGTCGACCCTTCCTGGAGGCTGTACGTTTCTTCTTTACGGTCTTGGGAATCGTGCCATTTGTTTCTCTCTATTTTGGGCTCGTTTTCTCAATGGAGGTTGGATGCCTAGCTCTTAGTTGTTGATTGGTTGTGGTTTGAGAGCTTTCCGAGTTGAATTGAAGAAGATATGTCCATTATGGTGAATTCTCACCTTGCTGATCTGATTTTCTGTATTTCATGTTTCTGATCAGATTAGTTAGAAATTGTTATACTGTTGTTTTGAGTTTCTTTCTATATCATTTTGGCATTGTAAATGTTAGAAGAAGTGTTACTCTAACCATTGAGTATTTTTGGAAGCATATCATTCTCATTTGCAGCTGTATGTTATTTGTTTGTAAGTTGATTAGTAGTACTAACACCAATTGTTTACTTTGCTGCAATTTAGTTTATTGTATTCCCGCCACAAAAAATAAGTGGTTGTGTGGATTGTATACCCCCCACAGTTTAAGTGGAAGTGAGGTTAAATGGCTGGCTTGCCACCTTCAAATAAATGTAATAATCACACCCACTAAATAAGTGGAGTATTTCCACCGCTTGTGGATGGTTGCATCAGTAGAAGAAGTGTTATTTTCAGTTTTATAACTAGCACTCCACCATATGTTGCGTGCACATTCTTGGTGTCGAATTTAGCTATCTATCTCAAGTGTTATCAAGTTATTAGATCCTAGGGATCCTCTGACCATATGCCTGCCCCTCCTCCTTAAGTGGTTTTAGGGCACATTCTTGGTTAGAGTTGTTTCAGCAGTGTTTTGATTTGGAGCTAATTCTTAACGGGTGCATGATTGCATTGATGTGAACTAAAAAACAAGGGAAAAAATTAAGGGGAACATTTCATTATAGCTGAGGAGGACAAGTGAAGTTCTCAAGAGGTGAGCTAAGTAAGTGCAGCAGCCAGGAGAGCAAGGAAGCTCATAAGGTTCCAAATAGAAGAGAACCAGTTTTACCAAAAGGCCAAGCTCGGAGGAGACAAGCTTGGTGAAGTAGTTGTGGCAAGGTGGAACAGACTTGCTATTATAGAGGCTTAGTGCAACTCACAAGTGGATGAGAGGAAAGTTCATAAAGGAAGAGTGGAAATGGCTACTAATAGTCATGACAAGGGTTCAAGAAAAAGCCACAACAGAATAGAGGAGAACACTAAAGTGAATGATACAAAGATTAGAAGGATGAGTCAAAAGGAATTTGACAGAGAAATTGTTAAGATGAAAGAACAAATCAATTTAATGATGATGCTGCTACAGGATAGTGAGAGAGATCAGAGATATGGATGGAAAATGAAGAAACGGGTTATATGGCCTGTTAAGGAATTATTTGTAAGAAAGTTGAGGAAGAAACTGAGACACATGTGGAATGCTCAGTTGAAGGAAGAACTCGGAAAAAGTGAGATTGAGGAAGAACAAATTCACTATTGTGAACCAAAGCAGGGATAATTCCTTGGAGAGGATGATGATAATGTTGATGAGAGACTTCTTGAAAGTCTCATGGATTGTTCAGATCAGCATGAAAATCTACCCATAGAAATATCAAATGGGGCTAGAGAGCCTTATGTTTTAAAAACTAATTATTTGTGTATGCATGCAGGTCTTGCAGGTGTTGAACATAATGGGTAGTCACTCAAAATTGTCATAAGGATAGAACAAGATCAAAATCGTATTGCCAGAGAGGGAGAGACAGAGTTGCCTTATAAAGGAAATCAGAGTAAAAATCATATACAATGGACAAAGGTAGTTATGAGAGAACAATTGCAAGAATTTGTTGTTACAGTGAAAAAAGTCATGGTGGTTTATGAAGACAACCAGAAGAAGGAGCAAAGGAGTATGCTAGACATTGAGATTGAGAAGTTATGTATGCTAATTAAGAAATTTCCAAAGAGGAGACATACTGAAGAGAAGAAGACAATCAACAACAGAAATCAATTGATCTCAAGAGAATACATTGGCAAGGCAAGTGGAGGATTGCAAAGTAAAGTATGGAAACCTAGAGATTGAGGAAAGTAACAGCATATCAACAGCTACACAACGTGAAGAGGACAAAGTCAAAGAAAAGGTTCAATGCTAGAATGAAAGTTGTTGAACATGTTCATGATATTAAGGCAAGTGGACAACGACAAAAGAAAGTTTGGGATCCAGGAGGGAAATAAGTTACAATCAACAAGAGGAATTAGAAAACTCATGGACAGGAATCCAAGAGGAGTTATTTTTGTTCCTTGGGAGTTTGATGCAGGAGCATCGGCAATAAGGTTACAGGCACAAAACGAAGGAGCAAAAACAAGTGAGAAAAATTAAAATTACAAATAATTGTTAAAAGGGAGTATGAGAGAAGATTTCATATTTTGTAATGTTTGATAATATATTAATGTAGACTAATTCTAGAAGTCTATGTAGGAGTGAGAAATTGAGAAGATTGAGTGAATAAAGGGATAGATATTGTTGAGAAGGTTATGGAGATTTTGGGGAGAGATTATAGGAGATGGTTAAGGAGATATTGTAGCAAATAGTTGAGGGAATAGTTAGAACTAATTTTCTATATTATTATGTTTGTTACGCTCACCTTATATTATATATTAATGGACCATTTATGTGATATGGGGACATGGGAGGTTGATTAAATTAGAATATCAATCTTTGTGAATAATCTCTCTACTTTGAAGTTAATATTATTTCTAAGTTTCTGAGTCTTAGTTTCCGAGCTTATATTCATGCCTCCGCTGTCATCAAAAAGGCTGGTAATTCGATCCATTAAGGGATGGTCCCAAGACAGGTGGGACACCTTGAGGGAGTCCCATTTCAGATCACTCACGCGCCCTTTGCATAGTCATTCTACCATCCAAGGAGGTTAGGAAAGAGGAGACAAGGCGAAGATCTATTCCAATCAAGAGTAATAAGTCATATTCTTATCATGTGGATTTATGCCTTAAATGATAATGCATCTAACTGTCTTATTCTTAAACTATGCAATCTGAGATTAACTAACCATGAACAAGATATTATGTGTTTTATTGATGATACATGGTGTATGCAGGTCTTCAAGTTCATTTACATTAATAAAATGATGTGTTGATAAAATAGAATAGATGTCCTAACTTATGCTTTTATACTTTTAGGGTAAGTCTAACAAGGGGACATTACATGCCTTAACTAATTATAGTCATTTGCTTTTGATGAACTTTTAATTTTATTTTAATCTTCTTTAGTTGATTCAATAAAAATATTTTACACTTGATTCCATATTCTCAACAATTTGCAGTAGTTCCAATCTTCAAAGCTTCTAACTGCAGTCTTCATAAAGTAATCGCTGCTCCTTAGATTTGTTTTCTTCTTAATCAAATCGTTGATCCCTGTATTTGTTTCCTTCTTAATCAAATTGTTGCCATTATACTTGGATATAATCACTGCACTTATATAATGATCACTACATGTATTTCAATATTAATTGCTATATCTTTCTTTGACACCAAGGGTCACTGGCCAGCATGGGGAGTTTGGCTTATTATATATGATTTTATTTAATCTTCAAAATGCTTATTAGAGGGATGTCGGACAGCACTCTTAACCAAGCATAAATATGCCTTTTCGTTCTACATTAATGCACACTTGTGAGACATCATAACCTTGTCTTTTGGATGGCGATTAGTGGCCTTTGGCTTTCATTCCATTGAATTTCTTTGTGAACAACAATGTCCTTCACTTACAAAATGCTCTTCACACCTTTGACATTAATGATAATAATCCAACAATCTTTTCTATCCACTTTGACACCAATGGCAATTACTTTCTTGATTCGCTGTGACATCAATGATAATATTTCCAACACGACCAACCCACTAGCTCATATTTTAATCTTCCAAAAGTTGTGCAGTTTCCCTTAGTGGCACGGTAACCCTTATGAAATATGGGCCATTTTGTTGGCACCAACTCCTCCAATAGACTAGCGTTTGGGATATGATGGTTTCTTGTTGCGTAGGAAACTATATCTCAGCTAATATCTCTCACTCTTGCCACATCAACCTTGCCTAGCTGCTAGGAATTGTTACGGCTTTTCCTTGAACTGCCGCGGCTAGGAAACAAGAGAATACTCAATGGTGCACTAAGCTTGGTCTTCTTCTTATTAAAAATCAAGCCCCCTTTAAAGTTTGTGACTCTTCTTAAACTACTCCTTATATGCATTACCTTCCCAAGTCCACAACAAATAGCATAACAAAGAGAAAAGATATGATTGAAGATAAGATAGAAAAAATGATATGGCTCAACCAGTCGCTGGAAAATAAATATTTAATTCATAATTTCATACCATGCTGCAATTTTGAGACCAGCTAATATCAAAAATTTGTCTAGCACAAGACTTCACGAATTCTCGTACTCCAATCATTGTTTTCACACAGTATGAAATCTAAGTGATCTCTTCAACAACCAACTAGGCTAGAATCTTGCACAATCGAAACAAGCATCCCTTAGGGTTTCGTCCAAGGGTTTGGTGTTCTCCAAATTCTCCAATTTCACAAAAATACTCAAGCATGTAAAAATGAGCGTCCAAAAGCACTTTTGTATCCAACTCCGAAAATGACTTTTCAAATTCCCGCACTTTTAATATTTATTTTAAACCCGGAAATTAAGTGACTTATTAATCTTCATTAAATATCCCACTAAAGTCAGTTTATGAAACTTATTAAATTAATTATATTAGTATTACCCGTAAAGTATTCTTGGTTGAACAATATTAAACAATTAAATTAAAGATATTCCCCGATCCTTGACTTTAGCCTACGGGAATAATATAGGCTAATTAGTCACTCCCGAATCCTTGATTACTCCTCGGGAGGGGACATTACATTTCAACAGTTTTTTACATCAGCACTATATGTCAACAATTAATCCTCTTATTTTGGTGTTTACAATGCATATGTGCTAACCTTGTAATGCTTTAGATGGTTATATTACTAAAAGCTTCAATTTCTATACACACTATTTTGTAAGCACTTGATGGTAGTACTACTAGTGGGTTTAAATTTGTTATTGCTAATGAATTTACCCCACTGAACAAGTGGTAATATTGTAAGAGCTCACCACTGAAAAGTGGGAAGAAGCATAATTAAATTTCGTCAACCATTTATAGGCTTTATGTAATGACCCGAGCTCCGGATCAATAGATTTTCAATTTATTTCTTATTGGATTGACACAAGTTGTCATTCAATATTATCAAAGTTAACCAATTCCAGATTATAAATGAAATAAACTTTGAATAATGAAGTCAAATTCAAATATTAATTCGATAATGGAAATTGGATAAGTAAATATAATGATTGTTTCTAACTTAGACTTTAAAATCATGCTTTTGAATACACAAGAGGCTTAGACCTCTATTATTTCATTGTTTCTAATTTTGTCTTCATATTCATACAATTTGTAATGGGGTGTTGTATCTGAATGTTTACTTATTATTCATGCATCCATCTATTGGCTGATTGTTGGCTCTTAAAGAGCACTTCAAATCTGCTACTAAGAAATATATATAACTCCAATTCTATTCCATGCCTTCCTCTTCATTTCTCATTATTATTTATACCTTTATGGTTGCATACAACGGATGTGTCTCTTGGAATAGAGATGTCCATCCAAATGGACATGTCTCTTAGTTAGGTGATCCATATTTGTTATGCTTGTTAAAATATTAATCGATGTCATGATTAGTTATCCATCTTTAATTTATTTACTAATCCTTTCTCATCGCTGCTACTTTGTAGACTCAATCAATGCTCTCTTTTGTATTGTATCTGCTCCATAAATTAATCGCTCCCTTTGTCTTATGTAAACCATTGTCAATTATTATACTGATTGCCGGATTCTGAATAATAATCATGACATCTCGCACAATTGTATTTAAATACCGTGATATCTCCAGCCATAACTTCTAGATAAATATATCCATATCGTTTTATTTGAAGGTTCATTTCGAAGAACTTCGGGAGCCATTCTTTATGGCACGCCTTTTCACAAGATTACATAATCGGCGGTTGTCTTGTGCATATATTTTGCCTTATAAAAACTCCATGTAAGACTCCTGCATCCTTCAAGATTTCATAAAGTGCGGTTGTTAAAATTCTGCAATTGGAATTTTGAAGTCAGCTTCCGTAAATAGCATGATGGGACAAATGTTGGCGGCTATGTCAATTAAGAGATTTCTCTGTAGCAATCATACACCCCCCCCCCTCTCGATAAAGGATATGCCACATTCAGGGAATAACAATATGAATATTTTGGCCTTCGCCGCTAGTCAAAGACTTCTTCAGTAGATGGTAATTAAAGTACACGAGCTAAATATACCAGCTTTAGCATGAATGCAGATTAGGCCGATAATACTCCAAAAAAATGTGATATCTTTGCAAATACTCATAGGTCATATATGCAGCAATAATATGAAATCTTCAGATTTGAATATCAACGATTAATTGTTTTTTTTTCTCATATCGACCATTTATTGTGCAAACCATTTTAGTCATTGGACAGGGCCATGACACTTTCCCACTAAAAAGTGGAAGTGCCCTGTAATTCCCACAGAATAAGCGAATGATTTCTTTCTTGTATTGTTTATGCATCCCACTGAATAAGTGGTTTGGCTGGCTTGCCGCTTGATGTTTCTTTCCAACAAGTTGTAAATCAATAAACTGTAATCTTGACACCATATGCTCTTACCTTGCCCAATCTAGGATCTAGGCAATCAGAAAGCGGAAACGAAATTTCTATGCTTTCATTTGTTTTGAAGCTAACATATTTTCAAAAAAAAAAAATTGAGGTCGGTTATTACAAAAAGTAAATTAAAAAATAAATGGGATCACTTAATGAGAAATAAAGTAAATTTCTCGAAAATTCGAAAAAATGATATAAAGGAGAGTGCAATGGAAAATCAGACATCTTTGGTCATTTTCTTACTGGGAAGTTTGGACTCTTTGTTCAACTCGAACCCTAGGACGAAAACCCTAAGGGTTATTAGCTTAGGAGAAGAATTAAAGTACTAACAGTTTGTATGTGTGGTTTTCCTTTCAATTTGCCAAGTTTTTGTATTGTGTAAACCTATCCAATCCTTATGTGTACTTACACTACTTAGTCTCCAATTTTCACTAAAACAATGTAAGCCTATAGTAATCATATGGTTTTCTTTCAAAGAAAAAATATAAAAAAAAAATCCTCGAGTTTAAGAGTATGTTAGTCTTTTGCCCTAGGTGAATCCAAAAGGACATGCCCTTACTTTTAATTGAGCATGAGCACTAACCACCCCATAAAACACTATGAAAATGGTAAATAAGCAAGCACATAGCATCCAAATAAGGGTTTTAAGTTTTAAATTTGTTTATAGGGAGTTCCCCTTATAATTCTAAGAGTGGTTCTACCCCACATTTGTTACATTATGTGTTGCATTGAAAGGTGTAAATTAAAGTACTAACAATGTATTATCACATTTGCACATCCTCCAAGTTGTGGACAACCTTATTGTAATGTGGGCATTTGAACTTGAATCACTCTCCTTATGAATGCATTATAAATGTTTTAGTTCTTAAGATACAAAAATATTGTTTTCCTAATATTATAGATATATGACTACACAAAAAGCACATACACATACACACCCACATCATAAAAATCACATTTTCATCACAGGTGTATTTGACAGTACAAGATTCACATCTTACATTGCTACAGGCACCCATCAATGAGCTGTACATAACATTCCCTGGCATTAATCCCTGATCTTTTGCACCATGAAGAATTTTGAAGCCAAAATCTATATCACCAGCATGCCCAGCAGCATTTATCAGGGCACTAAAGAATACCTGCAGAAACAAATTTGAGAACAACCTTTCTGAGTTCATCCCTTTTAGAGGGAAACAAAAAAGTGCTCATTTTAATTCTATAAGAAAGAATACAGCCAAAACAATGTCTGCATCAAAACCTTATTTCACATGTCCATATACATAAATCACAGTTATAATTTTGGATGCCTACGACAATACATTAAAATTACCTTGTAAGTTTTCAATTGAAACACTGGCAACAATCAGCTGGGGAAAAGCTAACCAAAACTCATTTTATGTCTCTTTGCAAAAGCTAAAAAAGAAGTTGCTGAACTAAAAGTAGCATAAAAGGAACATGCCATGTTAAATGATAGAGCATAAATGATTGAAATTAACATTTTAAGGAGGAAAATACTTCTATGATATATTAACAAGATCTAAAAAACATTTAATATTTATAGAGTCTTTGACAAAATACTACACCAGATGGATAGAGAAATCCGAACTCCATTTCATGTTAAAATAAAATACTGTTTCTGAAAGTTCTTATGGCTGACTTGTATAATATAAGCAACTACAACACATAGCGGATTATTATGCTCCAAACAAAAATCCATTGGGAATGGAGGGTTCCTTAAATCATTATCTAACTGAATTTGGAGCCCAGTAGCTCTGTTTTTAGAGTGTCTCCAACTTTAATTTCTTTCATCAAGACACAGCCCTTGACTGATTCAAGTTCAGATCAAGAGAACTACCAGTATCTAGCTCTTTGTATTATAACCATACTCACTAGAGCGAGCGGTATTCAATTCCCTCAAACTCCATATCAGAATGAGGAAGCTGTAAGGGTACGTTGATCCAGGAAGCACTTGGAGAGGGTATGCTGATTGAGATGAAGATTGAAAGGAAAGAAGGACTGCTATCAAAGCAGGTTTGTCCAATCACCATCAAATCAATATCTCTTGGTGATACAATTCGCACCTCTAGAGTGCGTATTGGCAACGGACAGCTATGCACAGTTGAACTGCTCTTCAAATTAGGAGGGGAAGCTCCCTCTTTTGCTGATATGCATGAAAAAGTAAATTATTCTAAATCCTATTTTTTTGACTCAGCTAGAAGAGGCACAAGGTTAAGAAAACCAATACATTGCAGCTACGGTTTTTCTCTGGTTTCCGCAGATCTTCACTACAACTAAACTAATGTTAAAACTATCCTATCTCCTCTAGATAAACAGAGCAAGAGGAATTAGGAGTAGGGAATTTGTATACGATAAACTTTATTACAGGATTCCCAAGAAGGAAAAATACTCTATCCAAGGTGTAGATATTAAACAAAGCTTATTAATCACAACAAGAATAAAACTGGGACAGCAAATTGCATAATGAGACATGAACACAACGAATGATCAAACCAGCATTATATTTAACTAAGTGAACAAATACTAAATAGCAATATTGCAAGGCAAGGTGGCTTAGCAATTTGTTATTGCAGCAAAAGTTAAAGTACAAATGAGCAAAGGTACTCTTATTTATAGAACTTCAATGAGTAGGGAACCCTAAAATCTCCTTGAGTTTACACTCAGTCTTGCAAACATGCAAGAGTTTATTCTCTAAGTCTAACTATACGCAACCTAACGGTTAACTGGAAAAACTACCTCAGTTAACTAATTTTAAACTAAACTAATTGGACTGTGCAACACGTAAGTCCTTATTGATATGAGAATTAACTGACAACTAATATTAGTTAACTGAAACTGAAAACTAAATGAGAACTCCAACTGTACATAGGTGATTCCAAAATAGACATGCCATGATATGTGGGACAGGGTGTTAACTTGGAAAGAGGCATCCAGTTAACTCCTGTGTTTAATGTTTATCCTAAAAAGGTGGGACGTCCTGATCTGTAGTTCACTGGCCATGATCTTGAGCAATTAACCCCTCCACGAGGTTGTTGAGCGCATCACCATCTGGAAATCATCACGTCTTAACTATCAATTCACTGCTTGTCGGCAACCTGAGCAATCTTGGAAATATATACACACTTCAACTGGTAGTTCATTCATTGGTAACTCTAGCGGCTCCGCAACCGGAGTGATGGCCTCTATTTCCTCTGCAGCTTTACGCTTTTGACGCTTTTCACGTTTTTGTCAATGGAAGAGTATTGCATGACGAAACTGCAAAGTTTGACCATGAACACTCTGGTTGTGAGAAATGCACATGAATCGTTGCACACATAGAATTCCAACAATATCAACCCTCTCAACTAGCCTTGAAAGGCTATCAGCTATACGAGGTATGAAATCATATGGACTTCGAGTGTCTACGCCTGCCAAATTGTCTGAATCAACCCTTCGAATGCGCTTGATGCAAATTTGTGTCAATTTGTTACATCCCAAATGGTGAGGTTACTATTTACTAGTGATATAAAGGGTAGAAATGAAAGTAATGTGAAATCTAGAGATGCTTGTACCTTGTTGTCAATGTGTATGTTATCTCATTTGAGGTTCTTTCATTTGATGTTATTTCAATTGATGTAATTCATGGTGAAATACTGCATATATGTGAATAGGAGGATAATGAATCTTTCTTTTTAATCTTGATATATTTGTATAAGTACTGCAAATGTTATGAACAAGTAAATGTCGTGGTTTTGTGGCAATGGATGTAGGAACAGGAACCATTCCTCCAGGTGGAGGGGAAGTATCACTCGGGAGAGGGGCTTGGTCAAATAACCGGTAAAGTGAACTATTTGAGCATACACACACTCACCTTAGATTGAATAAACCAAGTCAGTTTTGTATGAGTATAAGGTAAGTCATCCATACTTGTATGTCTTGCAAGTAGACGTCTTGGCTGCTTCTGTGTGTGAAGTTTATCCTTGTGCTTGATTGTGACATTATGATCATCATGGTGGTATCATGTTTGGATGTGAACGTCGGAAGTAAGCATATAAACACATGTATAGTATATATACATATCCGTAAGCATAAACATATCAATACAAACGTAAGTGGCTAATGGACTTGCCATACGGATGTGTCGATATGGTGTACATACATATACGTATACATAGAGGATTATACTCTAGTATATATATGTTTATAAGCATATGTCTGATAATGGAAATATTAAATATTTTCCTTGGAATTTATATATACACATATACATAGATATATATATTGAAAGTATGTTGACTGGCTCATAGTATATATATATATATATATATATATATAATCGACAATTAAATATGTAAATGTATATATATTTGTATTTGTTAAATATAAATATATTTGTATATGTAATTATATATAATATTATTGTAGTTATATTAAAATATATATGTATATTAAATACTCGGGTATTTAAATATTTATATGTTTAATATTTAAAAGAACTATAATAATATTTATATAATAAAATATATAAATGTATTTAGTTAAATATTTAAAACTCTTAAGTGTAAAATTAAAAGATTTAAATCTTTTAATTCGAGTAAATATTATAAAGCAGACTTGGGAGAAATAATATTATACAATATATATAAATATATTTATGTCTGAGATAGAGAAGAAATTTATTTGGAAAAATAAAGACTTAACTTTATTAAGTCATTTGGCAAAATAAAGACTTAATTTTATTAAGTCATTTGGAGGAGTCGATTATTGCCTCATGGGAAATAAACTATGGAAATCGGTTGCAATGTTTGAAATATTTTATGCTTCTTAAAATGCAATGCATTTCTAGGGAAAATACGCCAACTTCATAAAATAGAAATATTTCCTTGAAACATTATAACTGACATTTGAAATGAGCGAATTTTTGAGGAAACCTTCCCGTGAAATGGTATGAGCTTCCAACGTAGGAAGAAATGGAAGAAAAATTCAAACGCTGGCTAAAAGGAAAACACCAGCCAGATGGAAATTCGTTGTTGCAAGCTGAACCTTGACATTTTCGCAGCAAGCATGAATCAACCTCTGTTTTGCGCCAAAAATGGACTTTTTCTGTATGTAGCAATTTCAAGTTTGAGTTGAACAAGTCTTGAATCTGCTGGCTCAAAAGAAGTCGAATCACACTTATTTCTGATGACTTAGGTCTTGGAAATCCGCCAGGTTGCTTATTGACCAATTCTGGGCAATTTGTTGTCCATTTGCATGCTATACTTTGAGGAATCCGGGCTTATAAAAGGATGCCCAGCCTTTGTTGAAACACACAATTAAACTTGAGCATTCTGAATTAAATTCTGAGCTATCATTTGCTTCACATTTTCTTATACACATTTGTTGTAGTATTGATTTTGGAAATAACAGTAAATGCAAACCAGCATTACCAGTCACTGTTTTACATTCATTCTGAGCTTGAGAAAAACATAGGAAATAGTAACTGAGTAGGATATTAGTAAAGAGAGCATCTTTGAGAGAAGGTATAGAGGAAATCATTTGGAAGGTTTCACCATCAACCAAGGAGCTGTATTCAGTTGGATTCAAAAACAATCAAGAGCATCAAGAAGGAGACGCTTGAGGAAACAGGCATGAGGAAAACCTTCTTATTTCTCTGTTTTTGAAAAAATTCGTTAGGTTTGTCTTTATGCTTTGACTGAAAATAGGCATAGCTGATGGATTGAGTGAAAGATGAATATGTTTTATGATTATAAGTCTGCAATGACTAAAGGAAATGTCTTGAATGCAATGTATTTATAAGGGAAAGAGAAATTGTTGTCTTTACTTTGCTTAAAAAGGGAATATTAAGTATAGTGGTGACAGATTGAAAAGGAATAAATTGAAATGCATTTATTTATTAATGTTGCTTAATCGGTATGATCTCCGTATATGGAGAATAAGGGTAAACTAGTTACTAAATCCTAGGAACGAAATAAGGACAGCAGTCAAGTAGCTTAGATTTTTAAGTTAACTGAGATAAGCTAAGGAACTCCTAGGATGAAGATTTCCATTATAGAAGAGATTGTGTGAATTACTTGCTATGTTGGTTTTTTTCTAGCAATTAGAATGTCGTAGGTTGGTCTAGGGAGATTGAGAATCCAATGAAGGACTTCAACCTATATTAGTTGTCTTAGATTAGATTGATGTAGGATAGTCTGGGATGATTGACAATCCAGTGAAGGACTAAGCCTACGCGTAGTGTAAGATAGCCTTAAGTCAAATCGGCCCTGAGTAGTGTATATGATAGATGACCTTCATTCGAAATACTGAATGAGAATACTTTGGCCAAAGTAGTGAAATGTATGACATCCACTTAGATGTGAGATAGTTGAGACTACACTGTCAGTTCATTGTGATCCTTGTACTAGTATGAGATTGTGAAATAGCAAGGTTCTAGTTGTGAATAGGACACAACACTATGCTCAGTTGGGTTGTTGCAGCCGGATACTCTACCAGTCTCTTCGTTCGAAGGGAGGGCCATCTATCAAATGATAGATGTGCGAGGACCGCATTAACAGTCCGTGGTTGGCGGAAAAGCGCCCGAGTGATGTTTCTCCTCCACAACAAGCGACGGATACACCAAGATCTGAAAGGAAAGGAACCTGGACCGTCTTACTATTATTTGTGCAAAAGCTTATGAGCTATGTATGTAATTGTTTTACTTTTGTACTCTGATTTATATTTGCAATGAAAATGGAATTCATGTGGAAATATATATTGTAACTTGCCTTTATTTATCAATAAAGAAAGGAAGAATTTTATTGTAATGTCTTTGTTACTTGTTACTTTTATCTATTTAAAGTGAAATGTTGAAAAAAAATTATTACCCAAGGGTGGGGTCGTTACATGTGGACATATATACATTGATACGTATATTGAAAGTATGCTGACTGGCTCGCAATACACATATTTAATCAAATATTAAGTAAATGTGTATATATGTATAAATGTAAATATATCTATATATATAATATTATATAAGTACATATATTATTATAGTTTTACCAAAATAAATATATATGTATATATAGGTATATTTCAATATTAATATTTAAATATATATATATATATATATACATATATACATTTTGAAGTAAAATAAAACTATAATAAAATATATATTAATATAATACAATATATGATATTAAATATTATCGCATCCTTGATGGCTCGCACTGCTCCGAAAAACTTCAGAGCCCTACATTCCTCTTCCAATGGCGATTTTCCTTCAGGTGGTGTGGGGAAAATAAATGGTCAAGGTGTTGCATCCTCTCCGCATTTGTCCCCGGATGCATCCATTATGCAGGTGCGGGGGTCTTTGCTGGCTCCAGGCACACACGAAAAACCTAATTCGGAGCCTTCACCTATTGTGCAGCGCCTTAACTTTAAGGCTTCCTTGGGCTCTTGTGCCTCTGGTGCGATGGTTGGGGATTCTTTTTCGTTGTTGGGTGCTCATGTTTGTGCCATTCCCTCCCCTCTTGCCTTCCGCCACTCGAAAACTATACCGGAAATTTGTCTAGAATCCACCACTCGCGACAGAGAGGATTACTTGAAGGAGCATGCCCTAATTTGTAGATTCATGAAAGTTAGGCCGAAATTACGCGACCTGCACTCTTGGATAAGCAAAAATTGGAAAGAACACATGGAGGAGGAAATCTGCATTTATCCTTGTGCGAAGGGTTTCTTCATTCTCGAATTTGAATCATTGAATGACAAGGAATTGATTCTGAACGATGGCCCATGATTCTATCAAGACGATTTCCTATGCACCAAGCCATGGTTTCCTACCTTCAATCCTCGGTTAGAGTCATTCTCCTCTGCATTTCTTTGGGTAAGATTGCCCTACCTACCTCTACAATTTTGGGAAATTGCTTGTCTAAAAGCAATTGCCAATGGTTTGGGAAAATACCACAGCATTTCCAAAGAAACAATCAAATTTGAAAATTCTACCTATGCTCGCTTACGTGTTGAATTCGACTTAACCAAAGGCCTTCCAAAAGAAATCTCTTTGAAAATTGGGGATCGTCGTTGGAGGCAGCCGGTAGATTATGAAAAGATCCCATTCAAATGCAGGAAATGTTTTTCAACTGCTCATAGCACCTTTAAATGCAACAAGAAGCACACTTATGTGCGCAATAATGGAGCCATCAATACCCCTACTTGGTGGTTAGGGGTGGATCCGGGTCACTATGTCATTGAACCAAATGTGAAGGACGTCTTATCTAGCTCGAAGGCCACTCCTGTGTTGTCTCCTGTCTCTCCCCCTTCTGCTTTGTTCACCCCTGCTCTTGGGGGTTCTTTAGGTGGCGGTTCCATGGTTGGTGATTCATTGGATGTCAATTCCGAGGTTGGTAATGCCCTTCCTTCTCTGGTTGTAAAGCCAGATTCTGACCCTGCGATTTCGTGCCTATGATCCTTTGAGTCTGAGATGATTCCTGCAGAATCATATTTCGTAGGATCGCTTTCAAAAGGAAGTTTAAAGGATCTGAATTCCACACATTTTCCTGAACAAGCATGGACGGAGGTCAAGCGAAAGAAATTTCCTTCTACCAAACTTCATCATCCAAGGTCTGTGGGATCTACATTCGCTGGAGGGAAAAACTAAAACCATGTGATATGTTTCACACCCAATTGGGTGGGTGTTGTTCCTTGTGTTCGTATGGTTTTCTGTCTGTCAAGTAGGATATCTGGTCAGCACAGTTGTTGACATGGTGCACCCCTTGTGGCAAGGGTATGCTTTTAAATTGTTCTTTTCATTGGATCTTATAATATGGGAGCTACCCCCTTGGTAGCACTTGCATAGAAGAAAAAAAATATAATATAATATATATATTTGAAATAAAGGAGATTTATTTGGAAAATAAAGATTTAACTTTATTAAGTCATTTGGAAAAATCGATTATTGCATCATGGAAAATAAACTATGGAAATCGGTTGCAATTTTTGAAATATTTTAGTCACCATAAAATGTAACGCATTTCTGGGGAAAATATGCCAACATCATAAAGTAGAAATATTTCCTTGTACCATTATAACTAACATTTGAAATGGGCGAAATTTTGAGGAAACCTTCCCGTGAAATGATATGAGCTTCGAACGCAGGAAGAAATGGAAGAAAAATTCAATCGCTGGTTAAAAGGAAAACACCAGCCAGATGGAAATTCGTTGTTGCAACCTAAACCTTGACATTTTCGCAGCAAGCATGAATCAACCTCTGTTTTGCGCCAAAAATGGACGGTTTTTTGTATGTGGCAATTTCGAGTAAGAGTTGAACAAGTCTTGAATATGCCGGATCAAAAGAAGTCGAATGACACTTATTTCTGATGACCTAGGTCTTGGAAATCCGCCATGTTGCTTCTTGACCAATTCTGGGCACTTTGTTGTCCATTCGCATGCCATACTTTGAGGAATTCGGGCTTATAAAAGGATGCCCAGCCTTTACTAAGACACACAATTTAACATTGAGCATTCTGAGTTAAATTATGAGCTATCATTTGCTTCACATTTCATATACGAATTTGCTATAGTATTGATTTTGGAAATAACAGTAAATGCAACCAGCATTACCAGTCACTATTTTTCATTCATTTTGAGCTTGACAAAAACACAGGAAATAGTAACTGAGTATGATATTAGTAAAGAGAGCACCTTTGAGAGAAAGTATAAAGGAAATCAGTTGGAAGGTTTCACCATCAACCAAGGAGCAGTATTCAATTGGATTCAGGAACACTCAAGAGCATCAAGAAGGATAAGCTTGAAGAAACAGGCATGAGGAAACTTTCTTATTTCTCTGTTTTTGAAAGAAAAAGAATTCATTGTGTTTGTCCTTATGCATTGACTGAAAATAGGCATAGCTGATTGATTGAGTGAAAAATAATTATGTTTTTATATTATAAGTTGCAATGAATAAAGGAAATGTCCTGAATGCAATGTATTTATAAGGGAAAGGGAAATTGTTGTTTCACTTTGCTTAAAAAGGGGATTTTAAGTATAGTGGATTAAAGAATGAATAGGAATAAGTTGAAATGCATTTTTATGAATGTTGCTTATTTTGTATGATCTCCGTAGATGGAGAATACGAGAAAACTAGTTATTATCTACAAGGACCAAGATGAAACCAGTAACAAGTATGGTCTAAAGCTTAAAGTTATTTGGTTAACTAAGATAAGCTAAGTACTTCGTGGATAAAGATTTCTAAAATAGGAGTTACTTGAGGGACACTTGTAGATTATTTTCATTTCCTAAATAGATAGGTTGTTGCAGGGGGTCTGGGGTGATTGACTACCCATTGTAAGGACTTAGCTACGCGTAGGATAAGACAGCCTCAAGTCAAACTAAAACTGACATAGTGTATGTGATAGATGACCGTCAGTTGTTATATTGTTGAAACACTTTGGCCAAAGTAGTGTGGTACACCTACATCCACTTAGACAGTGAGATGATTACAATGTCAATTCACTATTGTCCAGATTTGCATACTAGATTGAGATTGTGGGATTACAAGGATTTAGATATTTAGGACACAGCATTATGCTTAGTTGGTTAAAACAGAACCGTTTACCAAACCAATCTCTTTGTAGAAGGGAGGGTTGTTTATTTAACAATAGACATGTCGGGGACCGCATTACAAGTCTGTGGTTGGCGGAAAAGCACTTGAGTGATGTTTCTCCTCCATAGCAGACTTCTGAAGCACCAAAGTTTGAAAGGGAAGATCCTGGACCGTCTTATTCCTATTTGCTCAAAAGCTCTCTAGGCTATGTTTATTCTTGTATGTATTCTTACTCTGTTGTTTACTTGAAAAGGAAAAGTAATGATGTGTGTATCAATTGGTTCTTTAAATGAAATATTGCAATGAAAAGAAAAAAGTTTTGTTACTTAGCTTTATGTATGTTTCCTTGTTATTTGTATGAAAAGTTGAAAAAAAATTAATTACCCAAGGTTGGGGTCGTTACATGTGGTATCAAAGCTAGGTTTAACTCTGGAACCTATGAGCTCACCAAGGTTTTCCTTTCCAACATTACCTAATGTTGTGAAAATTCTTGTGTCAGGATGGTACATGTCAAATTAACGGCCAGAAAGTCCGTAATTGGGAACGAGCGTTACCTAAAGGCCCAGAAGGAAAAGGAGGCAATTGTCAATACAATTGAAGGAACCAATTACGACAATGCCATTTGGTTAAGTGATACAAAAACCTTCAACCATGCACTTTCTTGAATCAAGGATGAGAAGAGAATGATGAAGTTGGAGGCTATGTATAACTACCTTCCCTCCGTTTCACCTGAGAAGTCTGAACCTTTATCTCTATCCAAAGACATGTCGTCTGAAGTTGACGTTTTGATCGGCATGCAAAAGAATTTTCGAAAAAAAGCACAGTACTTCAAAATGAGAAGTAACAGGGCAATTTTCTCGAAAAATTCTAGAATATGGGTTTTGATGCCAATGCTATGCTGAGTGAACCCAAATGACCAGATTCTGAAAAAGATATCGTTTGCGAGAGAAAACCTAGGACAAGGATAGAAGAATTTTGAGAGAGAAAATAGAAGTTATATTTTTCTTCTGAAAATGACGCCTATGCCTTGAATCGAGTTTGATGAAGTCTGGAATGTATGCACTCAAAAGATGAAGTCTGGAAAATAATCTCTCTAAGCAATTTGGACCTGGAACTACGAAGAACATTGAAAAATATCACCTGAAGCGCCTTGATATCATGTTTGGATGTGCACGTCGGAAGTATGCATATAAACACATGTATAGTGTATATACATATCTGTAAGTGTAGACATATTGATACAAGCGTAAGTGGCTAATGGACTTGTCATACGGATGTGTCGATATGGTGTACATACATATACGTGTACATAGAGGATTATACTATGGTATATATATGTTTATAAGCATACGTCTGATAATGTGGAAATATTAAATATTTGCCCTAGAATTTATATATAAACATATACATAGATATATATATATTGAAAATATGATGACTGGCTCGCAGTATATATATATATATAATCGACAATTAAATATGTTACACCCCGGGATTTGTATAGTTACTATTCTAGTAATGCTTAGAGCATTCTGATTGTAAGGAAGGTTTTGAATGAATAAAATGTGATTGAACCTTGTTATCAATATGAGAATCTGTTTACATGTTATGTTTGGCTCATTTTGTATTCTTGATTGATGTTACTCTTGGATAAGCAATGCATAGAGGAAAGTAATTAGTCTTGTTTTATAGATTTAATTTATATATACTGCAAATATTGTGAGCAATTGACTGTCGTGGTTTTGTGCCATGGATGCAAGAACAGGAACTATTCCTCCAGGTGGAGGGGAAACATCACTCGGGAGAGGAACTTGGTCGGCTAACCGGTAAAGTTGATCATATGAGCATACACACACTTCACTGAGGGTTTTGGGAACTAAGTCAGATTGAGTTGTCATGATAAGTCATCCTTACGCTTAGGAGTTTTTGATTACTTCTTTATGCTTTATGAGTGGTGTTCCTTGATTGACTAACTTACTGTTCTGAGAACCTTGAATGTGAAATGTGAACTAATAAGTTACTGATGCCTGGAATTTACAGTTAAATGTATATATACGTGTTTGTGCAATTACGTCTATTAGAGGTGCTCTGACTGGCCTATAATAACGTAATTGGAGATTTGAAAATAAACATGTATAGATATATTTAAGTGTAAACTGAGTAAGTTATTAATATATTTAATATCAATATTATTATAGTTTTACCGATAATATATTAATATATCTAATATAATATTCGAATATTATATAGATATATTTATATATTTAAATAAAGGTAAATTAAAAACTATATTAATATTATATTGAATATAATACAAAATATATTAATACATTTTAATGTGAATATTAAAATGACTAAACCTTTGGAAAGTTTGATATAGACTTATAATCTTTCGTAATTATTTATTTACCTTTGAAAAATAATGGCATAATCTTTGGTAATTACTTTGCATTACCATACAAAGGAAATTCGAAATATTCAAATTTGGAAAATACATTGAAAGTATTGAAAGGTAAGGAATTTCGAAATTTAAAAGTCCATTGGAAATTTATAAAAATTAATGAAGGAAATGAAAGTTTAAACTATAGACTTTTAAGAAATAAAAGAAATATTTGAAAAATCGCGGATTTCTTCCCGTGAAGAAATCGCGCGACTGTGTTAAGCTGAAGATAATGGGAAATGGCAGCATTGAAGCCCTGCGCCCAGTTCGCACAATGTAGACTTGGTCGCAGATGTTAAGGCGCCACCATTGTGGACGCGTGGGTAAATGGAAGATAAAAACGACTGCGAAAAACCCTTGACATTTTCAAAACTGTAACTAAGAACGCCATTTGTGCTGCAGTCCGCCATTTTTGAAGGCATGAGTAATGTTTTAACCTGTACGTGGTTGCTTCACGAAATTCAGAAGTGATAAGTTGAAACATTCCTGGAAAATATGTTGAATCATCAACTCTTTTGCTGTGTGTCTGGTTATTCGATTGCCACTGCAGATTTTGACATTTTCAAAGGAAGAGGTGTCGAATTCTCATGCCTACAAGGTAGGAAACATGAGAATTCGAAACCTATAAATAGGTTCACTCTCATTGTTGAAAACACTCATTCACTCACTCTCCTTTGCATTGGAATCACGAATTTCAGTGCTGTGGTATTTCTGTGTGTTAAAATTCCCTCTTGTTGAGAGCTTTATTCACCTACACTGCTGTTGCATTTACAGTAAGTTGCAAACCATCATTGCAATTAGATTGTGAGATATTTTGTGAAAGCCATTACCATTTTGTGAAAGCCATTTGCAATTTGAGACTGTATTGCTGAGAGCAACTTTTCCTCATAATTGCATTTACCTGAAAGTAGTATTTGTTCAAGCTGAGAGAAGGCTGCGAAGGACGGTGGAGCAAGAACTGAAGCTACCGATCAAGCTCATACGCAAAAGGAAATCAGGCATGAGAAATATCTTTGTAGAATTTCTGTCATTGATTTTAAAATGTGTTATTAGTTTGCTTGATTATGCCTTACATTATGCTGTAGTTTGAAAGGAAAAATAATAGGAAACCTCTATGTTTCTATGGAATTGCTGAATTGGGAATAGTTAATTTTCCTTAATAAAGCTTATTGAATTATGAAATAGCTTAAAAAGCTTGTTGAATTGGGCATAGTTTAATTTCTTTAGAAAAGCTTTTTGAACTAAGAAATAGCTTAATAGCTTGTTGAATTGGAAATAGCTTAAAAGCTTGTTGAAATGAATAGTTTGAATTCATAGGAGAATTCAAAAAGGAATAACATAAAAAGGGAAATGTTTGGTTACTTCTTAGTAAAAGTACCTTATGTTTTGTATTGCTTGAATACTGCTTGAACTCCTTAAATAAGGAAAGGGACTAGTTATTAATACTAGGACGAGGGTGGATTCAGTACCAAGGTAGTCTAAAGCTTTAGAGTTAAATAAGTTAACTAGAGAAAGCTATGTACTCCATGGATAAAGATTTCCATGTTAGGAAGTACCAGAGGGACCCCTTGTTGACTGTATTCCATTTCCTGTTTAAGTAGTTGAAGTAGGAAGTCTAGGGTGATTGACTACCCACGAGAAGGACTCAACCTACGCGTAGGATAAGGCAGCCTTAAGTCAAACTGAATCTGACTTAGTGCAAGTGATAGATGACCGTCAGTATGTACTGCCGAAATGCTTTGGCCAAAGTAGTGTAGTATACCTAACGTCCACTTAGACTATGAGACGAATTACACTATCAGTTCACAGTAATTCAGGTTACATGCTAGATTGAGATTGTGAGGACACAAGGATTTAGTTATGTAGGATTACACACTATGCTTAGTTGGTCATACAGTATCAGTTACCCAACCAATCTCTTCGTAGAAGGGAGGGACGTCTACTTAACAGTAAACGTGCGGGGGACCGCAATATAAGTCCGTGGTTGGTGGAAAAGCACCTGAGTGATGTTTCTCCTCCACAGTAGACTTCTGATGAACCAAGGTTTGAAAGGGAAGATCCTGGACAGTCTTATTCCTATTTGCTCAAAAGCTTCCGAGCTATGATTGAAACTTGTAAGATTCTTACCTTGCTTTTTAATTGAAAGAAAAGTAATGATGAAAGCGTACTCTGTTATTTACTTGGAAAATAGAACAATGATAAATTGTGTCATTTATTTCTTTATGATGAAATGTTTCAATTAGAATGAAAAGAAAAGTTATTTACTTTGTCATTATAAATGTATTTCCTTGTATCTTTTTAGTGAAAGTAGAAAATTTTTGTTTACCCGGTTTTGGGGTCGTTACAAAATATGTATATGTATATATATTTATATTTGTTAAATATAAATATATTTATATATGTAATTATATATAATATTATTATAGTTATATTAAAATATAAATGTATATGAAATACTCGGTTATTTAAATATTAATATGTTTATTATATCAAAGAACTATAATAATAATATTATATAATAAAATATATATATGTATTTAGCTAAATATTTTAAAACTCTTAAGTGTAAAATTAAAAGATTTAAATGTTTTAATTAGAGTAAATATTATAAAGCAAACTTTGGAGAAATATTATAATATAATATATATAAATATATATATTAAATAAAAGAAAGTTATTGGAAAATAAAGGACTTAGCATTATTTAGTTATTTCGTAAATATCAAATATTTTCACCATGGGAAATAAACTATGAAATTCGTTTGAAATAATTAGTATTGTATTCACCGTGAAGAGCTGGGAATAATACGCCAAACTTCAAATATTTCATATGGCAATAGTTAAACTTTTGAATGAGGAAAAAAATGCGCTGCTGCATACGCGCATGTGAGACCTGGTCGCAAAAATGCAAGGGACGCGATTCTGAAAATGTTTGGAAGAGCCTGAAACAAGGGCCAGGTGGAACACCTTTCAGCTGGGAGATTTTCCCACTCTGAATAAACCCGCCAGTTTAGACGCCATTGCTGGAGGACGCCTGTAGGTGTCAATCGAACCATTTTCATCATGTGTTATTTCAATCATTCTTCACTGAGAAGAAGGGTCGACTCGCCTTTTAAATGCTAAGTGAGCTTCTAAACTACTGCCACCATGAGTTTGACATTTTCAAATGGATAGAGGTGTCGATTCTCATAGCAAATCTGTAGGATGGCATGAGAATGTGAACTCTATAAATAGAGCTCACTTACTTGTCAATTTCGGCAATTCACAATTGGCTTTCACCAATTTCGAATTTGCTTTCTGCAATTCACAATCACCCATCGTAATTTTGTGCAAGCCTTGAGTTTGTCATTTGCTGCATATATGTATGTACGCACCTACTTTAGAATCCATTGTGAGACAAACAGTAACTAACATTACCAGTAATTGAAATCCACTCAATTTGAACTTCAACTAGGAGTTAGCATCTGAAAAGAACAATTAGGAGAGAGAAACTATTTAAAGGGAAAGAACAGAGGAGCTATCACCAGTTGAATCAGAAGCATTCAAAGGCAGCAAGAAGGCCAACTTAAGGAAACAGGCATGAGAAATACAATCTTTTAAATATTTATGTTTTAAAAGTAGAAGTAACCATATGATTGTTTTATGCACTAAACTGTATTATAGCATAGGTGGAACAATCTAGTGAAAAGATAAATTATGTTTTCTATTTATAATTGCATTGACTAAAGGAAATGTCTTGATTGCAAAATAATTATGGGAAACTGTTGTTCTTACTTTGCTGAAGAATGGGATTGTTAAGTATAAGGGATTAAAGAATGATGTGATTAAGATGGATTGCATTTTGTATGTACGTAGCCTATATTGTATGATCTCCATATAAGGAGAATATGTTTGAAGTAAATACTAAATACTAGGAATGAAATGAAGATAGTGGTCTAGTAAGGTCTTTTCAGCTTAAGTTATAGGTATAACTGAGGTAAGCTAAAGTACTCCTACGATAAAGGTTTCCTGATTAGGAGGAATGGTATAAGACACTTATAGACTGTTTCGTTTCTAAGAAGATTATTTGAAGGTAGGTTGTCTGAAACAGGATATACCTCTCTTATGTAACTATTTGAAGTATATTGTTTAAAGGTAGGTTATCTGAAACAGGATATACCTATCTTGTGTAATTACTTAGTAGATTAATATGTTGTAGGTTAGTTTGGGATAAAATATTATCCAAAAGTAAAGGACGATACCTATGCGTAGTGTAAGATAGCCTTAAGTCAAATCAGCCCTGAGTAGTGTATATGATAGATGACCTTCATTCGAAGTACTGAATGAGAATACTTTGGCCAAAGTAGTGAAATGTACGACATCCACTTAGACTGTGTGATGCTTGAGACTACACTATCAATTCATCGTGATCCTTGTACTAGTATGAGATTGTGAAATAGCAAGGTTCTAGTTATGAATAGGAAACAACACTATGCTCAGTTGGGTTTTCACAGCCAGATACTCTACCAATCTCTTTGTTCGAAGGGAGGAACATCTATCGAATGATAGATGTGTGGGGGACCGCATTAATAGTCTGTGGTTGGCAGAAAAGTGTCTGAGTGATGTTTCTCCTCCACAGAAGGCGACGAATACACCAAGATTTGAAAGGAACGGAACCTGGACCGTCTTACTACTATTTCTACAAAAGCTTACGAGCTATGTATATAATTGTTTTACTTTTGTACTCTGATTTATATTTCCAATGAAAATGGAATGCATGTGGAAATATATATTGTAACTTGCATGTATTTATCAATAAAGAAAGGAAGAATTTTATTGTAAGGTCTTCGTTACTTGTTACTTTTAAATGTTTGAAGTGAAATGTTGGAAAAAATTTAATTACCCAAGAATAGGGTCGTTACATGTAGTATCAGAGCTACCAGGTTCTACACTGAAACTTATGAGCTCATTACGCAACAATGCGTAAACCGTATCAAAAGATAAAGGTTGAAAAGTTATTATGCCACAACAGCAAGAGAAAAGAACTTAATAAAGTGAAAAGGAAGTTGAGATTCCTAATAACTTGTTTAAAGATGGGACTAGTTAAAGAGTTATCCTTGGAGTAGAAACTCAAAAATCAACAACTTACGATATTACCTAGGATTGCGGAAGATTACGCAAACAGGTCATGTAGGAAGGTTAGAAAGAATAACCAGTATGTACCTTATCCTACAAACATAGTTATATGATTCTAAGGAAAAAGAAGGAATGAGATAAACTGAATTGTAGCAACCTACGATTGTAAAAGAGACAGGAACTCTTGGATTAGCGAAAACACTACGAATCTATGTATGCAAAGTCAGCATAAATTATATTGTTCAAGTTAGGATATGAACGAAGGAAGTATCCTCAAGGGTTGAAGAACTCATGACTTAAACTCTTGTGTAAAAATAGGATCTTGCAAGGAAAGAGTTAGTACTTAGGAAATGAGAAAGGACCAGAATGGTCGGAAGGAAACAATCAATGACGTGAGCAAGGTCCCACCAACCAAAACCAATTGAGCATTGAAGTTTTGGAATCAGTCAACTTACGATTAGTGGTTCCAAAAGGAAAAGGAATGCAACATGGTTCTATGTGTCAGAACACTAGAAGTTGCAAGGAAAGTCACGCTTTGAGTTGAAAAATTACATCAACAAAAGAGGTTTGTGAGTATGGGTATTTCTTCACCAAAAAGGATATGGGAAAGAAATAGAGAATATTAGTGTGTTACTTAAACACCTAAAGTTGCTGATTATTCATTAGATCTCCTACTAGATGATTCAATATGCTGAATCTGTGAGATAAAAAGCAATGAAAAATCTAACTTTGAGAAAAGTGTATTTAAGGTATGCCATGAGGTAAGAGAAGGCAATGAAAAAGTCAATAACAAGGAATGACAAACCCTTTCCAAAGAAGCAAGTAATTGCTAGAAGTTCAATGAAAGTAAAACGAAAGTTGCGGAAACATTAAGGGGGGAAGGAAGAGAGTGGATGGACTCAAGTTAAGTACACCACCCAACAAAAACTTGGTTATGACTTCTTTGCAAGTCATGAGGACAATTAAGTCATACATTTTATGACCACAAGGTAAAAGGATAAATGGAAAGGTTAAGAACTATGACCTTTATACCTTATGATTATCTGATCTAAAGATCAAAGGATATTATTATCAATGCCTTAGAAAAGGATAGGCAAATAACTTGATCATGATAAGGAAGATCATTGTCAATGGGATTGACAAGGAAAGATCTAAGAGACTCAGGATTGGAAGAAAGTGTCTCTATACTCCTATATACTTTATATAGAGAATTTAGATAACGATGTTATTTCTATATGAAATACATCCATGTGGCGAAACGACTTGACACTGAAGCTTACTATGCTAAGAAACCTATGGACGAAAAAGGTTAGCTATTAAAGCCATAGAGATGGAGTGAAAAATAAAGTAAGATGTGACGTTATGTGAACCACACCAAAATATCTTAATGAGAATGTTTAAATCAACTTGATTGAATAGGGATTAATACTCAAAATCTGTACCAATTTCATTTGGAAAATTAGATTGAATTAAAAGAATAATTGCATCTTTGAAAATAATCCAAGGACTGAAGAAATCCACGGTATGGATGTCCTGAGATAAATGGAAATTATCTCCGCAAAACCTATAACCATTTACATGGGAATTAAAGATAGCGTGAGATCAAAATAGGCTATCACTTAGTCAAAGGATACACTATTGTTGGATATAAAAGAACCTATGTGTCCAAAATTTGGAAGATTCGAGAATGGAACGAGCAAAATAATGTCAGACTTAGGACATCGGAATGACAAAGGGAATTGTCGAATGAGGATCCACTATCATCTGGAAGAAGATAGAGTAAGAAGTTGCACGGAATGCAGCAAGGTAATGTCTAGTATGCCAGGAAATGAAGACCGGATGTCATCATAGTTAAGGCATGTAAACTCTCTTGCAATTCTAGAAGGAAAATGGTAGAACATATGACAGGTCAATCTGACTATGTTAGTAGAACTAACATAATGTTCTAAGTGGAAAAACTGATCAAAGAAACCAACAGTTTTGGAAACTTGACTTATAGGATTTTGGTCCTAGATAATATATTGTGGGCAAGTAGTTGCGCAGTAATTCTGAAAAGTTATTTCATTTTAGCAAACTGATAGGGTTGTGTAAACCATAATCATACCATGAGATATTCGTTTCAATAAATGTGCAATATATTATTATAGTCCAATAAGCAAAATGGTGGACTAAATCTTGAATGATTTATAAACTTCTAAAATTGAAGTTTGGACCATTATATGGAAAGAAAGGAAACTCTATTAAAGCTGAAAAAGGCTTGGATATAACCATAGACTTGATAAGATGTCAAAAAGGAGTAATAGATCGAAGTGATCGGTGAAACTTAATTGATAACAAAGCTTAAGTGTGGAGCAGTATCAAAATTGACAAGTGTCTAGCAGCAAGGTTATGCTCGAGATAGACAAGTAATCAAGGGAAAGTACTTTATGGTAAGGATAATGAATGTGTAAGTGACGGATGGACTCAGTATATGAGTTGTCTAAAAGTGTAAATACAAAGGAAAAGGATTGGACCCACGATGTAGTGTACAATACATGGACATTTCCTCTTCCATTTGGATTATACTAAGGATAAATTCATGGACCAATGAATTTCGATCACTAAGTATAGTTATTATTATATATTGGATGTATTTATGGAATAAAGCTCTTTGGGAGAGTAAGTATGTGTGAAGCATACGAGATTTCCCTATGTGATAGTAAGGACACTTAAAGCAAGGTCTAGGAAGGACAAGATTACTACATAGGATGAATGTTTTGTAAATCTTACGTATTTTGGGAATTGTAAGTAAAACTTTATTTGACTTTAACTGTATGTTAAAAGGCTGTAAGATCATCGAGGACGATGATTCACAATGGGGGAAGTATGTTACATCCCAAAATGTGAGGTTACTATTTACTAGTGATAAAAAAGGTAGAAATGAATGTAATGTGAAATCTGGATATGCTTGTACCTTGTTATCAATGTGTATGTTAGCTCATTTGACGTTGTTTCATTTGATGTTATTTCAATTGATGTAATTCATGGTGAAATACTACATATATGTGAATAGGAGGATAATAAATCTTGCTTTCTAAACTTGATATATTTGTATAAGTACTACAAATGTTATGGACAAGTAACTGTCGTGGTTCTGTGGTAAGGGATGCAGGAACAGGAACCATTCCTCCAGGCGGAGGGGAAACATCACTCGGGAGAGGAGCTTGGTCGGGTAACCGGTAAAGTGAACTATTTGAGCATACACACACTCACCTTAGATTGAGTAAACCAAGTCAGTTTTGTATGAGTATAGGGTAAGTCATCCATAGCTTGTATGTCTTGCAAGTAGAGGTCTTGACTGCTTCTGTGTGTGAAGTTTATCCTTGTGCTTGATTGTGAGATTATGATCATCATGGCGGTATCATGTTTGGATGTGAACGTCGGAAGTATGCATATAAACACATGTATAGTATATATACAAATCCGTAAGTATAGACATATTGATACAGGCGTAAGTGGCTAATGGACTTGTCATACGGATGTGTCGATATGGTGTACGTACATATATGTGTACATAGAGGATTATACTATGGTATATATATGTTTATAAGCATACGTCTGATAATGTGGAAATATTAAATATTTGCCTTGGAATTCATATATACACATATACATAGATATATATATATATTGAAAGTATGTTGATTGGCTCACAGTATATATAAATATATATAATCGACAATTAAATATGTATATGTATATATATTTATATTTGTTAAATATAAATATATTTATATATGTAATTATATATAATATTATTATAGTTATATTAAAATATATATATGTATATTAAATACTTGGGTATTTAAATATTTATATGTTTAATATTTAAAAGAACTATAATAATAATATTATATAATAAAATATATATATATATATGTATTTAGCTAAATATTTTAAAACTCTTAAGTGTAAAATTAAAAGATTTAAATGTTTTAATTAGAATAAATATTATAAAGCAAACTTTGGAGAGATATTATAATATAATATATATAAATATATATATTAAATAAAAGAAAGTTATTGGAAAATAAAGGACTTAGCATTATTAAGTTATTTGGTAAATATCGAATATTTTCACCATGGGAAATAAACTATGAAATTCGTTTGAAATAATTAGTATTTTATTCATCGTGAAGAGCTGGGAATAATATGCCAAACTTCAAATATTTCATATGCCAATAGTTAAACTTTTGAATGAGGAAAAAAATATGCTACTACATAAGCGCGCGTGAGACCTGGTCGCAAAAATGCAAGGGACGCGATTCTAAAAATGTTTGGAAGAGCCTGAAACAAGGGCTAGGTGGAACGCCTTTGACCTGGGATATTTTCCCACTGTGAATAAACCCACCAGTTTAGACGCCATTGCTGGAGGACGCCTATAGGTGTCAATCGAACCATTTTCATCATGTGTTATTTGAATCGTTCTTCACTGAGAAGGATCGACTCGCCTTTTAAATGCTAAGGTTCTAAACTGCTGCCACCATGAGTTTGACATTTTCAAATGGATAGAGGTGTCGATTGTCATGCCAAATCTATAGGGTGGCATGAGAATCCGAACTCTATAAATAGAGCTCACTTACTTGTCAATTTCGGCAATTCACAATTGGCTTTCATCAATTTTGAATTTGCTTTCTGCAATTCACAATCACCCATCATAATTTTGTGCAAGCCTTGAGTTTGTCATTTGCTGCATATATGTATGTATGCACCTACTGTAGAATCCATTGTGAGAAAAACAGTAACGAGCATTACCAGTAATTGAAATCCAGTCATTTTGAACTTCAGCTAGGAGTTAGCATCTGAAAAGAACAATTAGGAGAGAGAAACTATTTAAAGGAAAAGAATTGAGGAGTTGTCACCAGTTGAATCAGAAGCATTCAAAGGCAGCAAGAAGGCCAGCTTAAGGAAACAGGCATGAGAAATACAATCTTTTAAATATCTCTATTTTAAAAGTAGAAGTAACCATATGATTGTGTTATGCATTAAACTGTATTATAGCATAGGTGGAACAATCTAGTGAAAAGATAAATTATGTTTTCTGTTTATAATTGCATTGACTAAAGGAAATGTCTTGATTGCAAAATAATTATAAGGGAAAAGGGAAACTGTTGTTCTTACTTTGCTTAAGAATGGGATTTTTAAGTATAAGGGATTAAAGAATGAATGTGATTAAGATGGATTGCATTTTCTATGTACGTAGACTATACTGTATGATCTCCATATAAGGAGAATATGTTTGAAGTAGATACTAGATAATAGGAATGAAATAAAGATAGTGGTCTAGTAAGGTCTTTTCAACTTCAATTATAGGGATAACTGAGGTAAGCTAAAGTACTCCTAAGATAAAGGTTTCCTGATTAGGAGGAATGGTATAAGACACTTATAGACTGTTTCGTTTCTAAGTAGATTGTTTGAAGGTAGGTTGTCTGAAACAGGATATACCTCTCTTATGTAACTATTTGAAGTAAATGGTTTAAAGGTAAGTTATCTGAAACAAGATATACCTATCTTGTGTAATTACTTAGTAGATTAATATGTTGTAGGTTAGTCTAGGATAAAAGATTATCCAAAAATAAAGGACAATACCTATGCATAGTGTAAGATAGCCTTAAGTCAAATTGGCCTTGAGTAGTGTATATGATAGATGACCTTCATTCGAAGTACTGAATGAGAATACTTTGGCCAAAGTAGTGAAATGTACGACATCCACTTAGACTGTGTGATGCTTGAGACTACACTGTCAGTTCATCGTGATCCTTGTACTAGTATGAGATTGTGAAATAGCAAGGTTCTAGTTGTGAATAGAACACAACACTATGCTCAATTGGGTTGTCACAACCGGATACTCTACCAATCTCTTTGTTCGAAGGGAGGGCCATCTATCGAATGATAGATGTGCGGGGGACCGCATTAATAGTCTGTGGTTGGCGAAAAAGTGCCTGAGTGATGTTTCTCCTCCACAACTGGCAACGGATACACCAAGATTCGAAAGGAAGGGAACCTAGACCATCTTACTACTATTTGTGCAAAAGCTTACGAGCTATGTATATAATTGTTTTACTTTTGTACTCTGATTTATATTTGCAATGAAAATGGAATTCATGTGGAAATATATATTGTAACTTGCATGTATTTATCAATAAAGAAAGGAAGAATTTTATTGTAATATCTTCGTTACTTGTTACTTTTATATGTTTGAAGTGAAATGTTGAAAAAAATTTAATTACCCAAGAATGGGGTCGTTACACATCTCTTCTTATATCTGCTTATAAAACAATTCAGAGGGGTCTTGCTCTTTTGTTATAATAATGTCTCTAACCTATTCCACCATTGTATCTATGCAATCATAGATGTCGCCCAATATTGGCTTATCAATGTCACAACGACGAATGAGGGTGTATATTGGTTCAGTGAAAGCGAGCAAGTAGTCTATTTGAGCCCACCAACTATCATCAAGGATTAGTGTTCTCATATTATTTGCTCTATCTGTTTCAGACTGCCTCCAGACTACCCAAATATCACTGATCACCATACTTTTCAAGGCTTGTTTGACATCCACAAGCCTTTTAAGAACAATGTAGTGTGTGGAAAAACGAGTCTCGACCTATCATGTCCCGGAAATTTCAACACCTAAATATAAAACATTGAAATACAAAATAAATAAACAAAACGACAATATAAATATTGGAAACATAAGTATAGATATTAGCAATTTAATAGCAATTATTATAATAATATATATTAAAATATATATAAATAGTAAGTACATATACATACATATATATATATATATATATATATATATATATATATATATATATAATAAGAAACATATATTAATGTAAAATATATTACAAGCTACAGCAAATGCAGAGTTCTCTCTTTGACAAATCTGTGAGTGCAATAAGAGATGATATTAATAACATTAATTACCCTTGAGATGATGAAGGAAACAAAGCTCAAACTAATGCTAAGACATGACAATATTTAATCATTAAAAAGAAACGATTAAACAAGAGGGTAAGCAACTAACACATTAAAAGAGTTGCGCCCCTTTCTAAGTGGTGGGATTATCACAATGGACATGCCCCTTTCTAAGTGAGGGTATTTAAAGAGAACGAAAAAAAGAGAGAGAGAGAGAGCAGAGATTCTAAGGCAAAAAAAAAGATTATGTGGAGGAAGGCAGAAATATATATAGGACATTATGTGGGAAAGATTATACATATATCTATATATAAAATATTAGATCGAATGGAATGGGAAAAAAAAAAAGAATAAACCCTATCATATATGATCGCTGGTAAAAGGAGAATACAGAAAACGGGTTCCTGCAGATTGATTTACAGTGAGAAACAAGAACAATTGCAATTTAAGAAGATACATCATCACATCAAAAAAAGAAGACTGCTCGGGCTCAGGGAAATAAGTCTGGAAGAAGTCCAGTTAGTTCAACGATCGGGGGTAAGTACCCTCAACCAACTGATATACCATTGAGGTCTATATAATCAAATTCCAGTGGCAGTGGGTTACAGTGTAATGCCTAACTCATATCTTATTAGAATCCATATCGGTGAATGTTCTAATCTATGATGATTTGTGAATTCAATAAGATAAGTAAATGCATAGAGTGATTAAATGACACGCTGCAATCAATAGATATATGTGTCTATATATTGAGTTCATCTCTACAACGTAAGTGAATTTCACATATAGAAATAAATGGATGTTATTTGTCTAGCCACAATAATATTGCTTACAGCAATTATTGTGTCACATTGAGCTTTTATGACTTTACCTTGAAGAATAGACTTCAGGCCAAAATTCCCTTTCGCTAGCACTCAACAAGGATAGGGAGTTTATGGAGGGAAAGGCTGATAAATCGATCCATTGATGGACAATCCCAAAAAGGATGGGACACCTTGACGAAGTCCAATTTGAGATCGTTCACACGCCCTTTGCACAGTAAATCTACCATCCAAACAGGTTAGGAAAGAGGAAACAAGGCGAAGATCTATTCCGATCAAGAGTAATGTCATATCATATTAGGTTAGTTATGCACTAGTTGATAATAATGCATTTCATTTATCTTCTTCCATCAATCTTTCATTGCTCTTTATCAAACAATCTTTAAATCAAAATTTTAATCTATGCATTTTATGTCTCTAATATGGGGACATTACAAGTGGTATCAGAGCATGTTCCTACCAGCCTGTGTTAATGTGTCTCCATATGTGTGTGCCTTCCATGTGTATACTTTGTGACTTACATGTATTTATGCAACTATGTGTATACCTTGCATATACTTTGTGACTTCAAACGTATATTGTGTGCTCGTACGTATATAGGAGGAAAAGATAGCACCCACGGTGTAGTGCGCAATGCATCGATATTCTTTCTATTTGGGATGCATTATGGACATGGGTATGCCAGCCATTGTGATGTGCTAGTTAGTCATTGTGTATGTGATGAATGTTAGAGATAGTCACTATGTATTTGTGATGTATGGTGGAACTCATCATTATGTTTATGATTACATTATGCTTAAAAATTATGAAAATGTTAAAAATTGTTTGTCAAGTTGCTTGAGCTACTTGGTTTTGTGCTTGAGTTGGTTACCTACTTGTTTGAACTGATTACTTACGTGCTTGAGCTACCTGCTTGTCTACTTGAGCTAGTTGCCTACTAGCTTGAGTTGGTTGCTTGCTTGCTTGAGCCACTTGTTTGCCTACTTGAGCTACTTGCTTGTGTTCTTGAGCTACTTGTTTGCCTGCTTGAGCTAGTTGTTTGCTTGCTTGAGCTGCTTGCTTGTGTGCTTGAGCTACTTGTTTAATAGCTTGAGCTAGTTGCTTGCTTGCTTGAGCTACTTGTTTCCTTACTTGAGCTACTTGCTTGTGTACTTGGGCTACTTGTTTTCCAGCTTGAGCTAGTTGCTTGCTTGCTTGAGCTACTTGTTTTCCTGCTTGAGCTACTTGCCTTTGTGGTTGAGCTACTTGCCTATGTGCTTGAGTTGGTTGCTCGCTTTTCTGAGCTACTTGTTTGCCTGCTTGAGCTACATTCTTGTGTGCTTGAGCTACTTGTTTTCTTGATTGAGCTACTTTCCTGTGTGTTTGAGGTACTCACTTGTGTGTTTGAGCTAGGTACTTGCTTGCTTGAACTACTTATTCGCTTGGTTGTCTACTTTAATTTCTGATTTATGTGGGTTTAAGTTATAAAGAGTATATTATGACTTGTGTGTACTCATATGTATACGTGTATCCATGCGACTTACATGTATTTATATGTATACTTCATGTATTATGTGTATTTGTGTATACACTTTATGTATTATGTGTATTCAAGTGCATACCTTGTGACTTATGTATTCAAGTGTGGCTGATATGTATTTAGATACATTCAAGTGTACACTGTGTGACTTATGCATATTCAAGTGTATCCAATTGCATATTATGACTTATGTGTATTCAAGTGTATCCAATTGCATACTATGACTTAGGTGTTGAAATTTCGGGGACATGACACAACCACCTTCAATTAAAAAAAAAAAAATTTAAAACACAAATAAATATTACATATATTTCAAAAAAAACTAACATTTCATAAAAACGATATATTTGAATATTTCTATACAAAATAGAACTTACCTTTAGCAACACCAACTTAGCAAATTGTCTATAAATGGCTTGTGACATGTGATGATTACAAATAAATATTTGAATTTCTTTGGCTTCTTCATAAATATTTTGTATCCATTAAATTTTGCCCATTTTTTGTAGCATTAAGTTCAAAGAATGAACTGCACAAGGGGTCCACCAAATGTTTGGAAATCTTGCTTCCACAACCAACCCTGCTGCTCTACATACTTTTGCATTATCTGTGATCACTTGAACAACAATTTTTGGCCCCACTGACTCAATTGCTTCAATTAAAATATTGGCAATAAATTGAGTATCTTTTTCATCGGCCTTGCATTCCACTGCTTTCAAAAACATTGCCCCTTTTGGACTCATTGCAATCACATTGATTAGCAGCCTATCTCTAGCATCCTTCCATCCATCACGAATGATGGAAACTCCAGATATTTTCCATGAACTTCGAATCACTTGCAACTGTCTGTCAATAATGTCTTTTTCTTTAGCCAAAAGGGTGGTATGAACTTTCTCATAGCTTGGGCTTTTGTATCCTTTGGGTGCCTCATCAAATGACCTCACCATCTCTTGCCAATATGGAGAGCGCACTAAATTAAATGAAATCCCATCTGCATACAAACAACAACCAATATTTTGATCTGTATCCTCTCAATTTTGCAAATTAAATGCTTTCTCAAGAGGTCCTAAATTGCTCCTCTTGTGACTTGTTTTTGAAGTTGATTCTGTATGCAAAGGTGGTCTATTTAGACTTAGAGTTGACCTTTGTTTTGATGCTTGAACACGATTATCAGCTTCTTCTTGTTCTTTTTGATATTTTGTAATTTTTTCAGCTGACAACCGCTTCCCTGGACAACCATCAACATTTGGTCCAAGGCATACAGCACACCATGTCCCTGTTATGTCGCAAAGGTGGCCACGAACCCTAGTATAGGAACCTCTGTAATCTATTCAACACTCATGACATGTCCATTTATAACCTCCACCACCTTGAATTTTCTCCAGAATAGTGACATATTTCTATAATGGAGATTTAGGGTCTAGTTTGATCCACTTGTCGTTTTCTAATGTTCTAACATTAGATGATGATGATGCCATGATTGTTATCCTACAATAAATAAAATTTTAATAAAATTATAAAACATAAATAATTATAAATTCAATTTAACACAAATTATTATAAATTAATTTAAGAATCTAACTTTTAATAATTTAATATTTACTATTTTAAAATTTAGTTTTACAAAAATATAAAACTAGAAATCTATAATTATATTGAAAATAACTTTCAAATTTAAATCTATTCATAATAACTTTCATATTTAAATCTAAATTAATCTTAAACTAAAATATTTCTTAATATTAATTAATATATTAAAATTTTAATATTTAAATATAAAGAATTTAATAAGAATTATAATTTTAACTTTAAAATAGAAATTTACTCTTTCACATTTAATTTCAAATCTTAATTAAATATAACAATATTTTTTATTGAAATTGAATACATTTTAAAAATCAATTTAAATTTTTTATTTAAATATAAATATATTCTATCACTAAAATATCATAAATCAATATAAATTGTAAACTAAATCAACATTATTAAAAAAAACCATTAAATTGTTGTAAAGGTAAAATCATATTACAATAGAGTTTAAAGAATATAAAATTTAAATCAAATGATGAAAATTTTAAATCGCATTAGGTAAAGATATATTTTGGAGAAACAAAGATTCTCTGGAAGAAGGTAAAGCGGGAATAACAGGAGAAGTTAAGGCAGACATTAACAAGTAAAGATATAAATCAAATGATGAAATGATTTAAATCACATTAGGTAAAAATATATTTTGCAAGAATGGAGAATCTCCATCCGGAAGAAGTTAAAGCGGCCATTACCAAGAAGAAGTTAGGTGGCCATTAACAAGAGAAGTCAAGAAACTCAAAAACAGAGGATTGCTCAATTTTTTTTAAAAAGAAATAACATAGGATACAGTCGACAGGCCCAGAAATGAATGGAAAAAAATTTAATGAACAGCAAGAGCATCGATCATACCTGATGGCATTGGCAATGAAAAGTTATCGGAAAATTGGAACGCTATACTTCATCTGCATTGGCAAGGAAAAGCTCACGCAAAACTGGAATGCTATACGGATTCGTTCCAACAAGGGATTTTATAAAAAATTTAACCAGTTAACTTAAGATTTAAAAACAATTAACTTAAGATTTAAAAATACTTAAGTTTTTCAAAAAATTAACTTAAGATTTGGGTCAATTTTTTCAGCCATCTGAATCCATGCGTATTGGGCGCGGTTAAAATTAGGGCTTATTTTTGGCACGTGAAGATACGATATATGTGTCGTACCGAAGTCGTACCGTATCCGTATTCGTACCAGATACTATGGTACGCGTATCATAGGAGGGAGGGTGTCGTATCCTACAACCCTGGTTAAGACCTCTGAGGTCGTCAATGGTAGATGGCCAATGACCAGGTGTCAAAAATCTAAGCTTAAAACACTCCAATGAAGATTCCATGGAAAATAATGTTCAAAATGACGCTTCATCTCGGAGGGGATTTTAGTCGAGGTAAAAATCATTGAAATTTTTCTAACTCTAGAGCAAAAGATCCCCTAGAGGCTAGGGGCGCCCTAGATTTCAAAGGCCCAGATCAACTTTCTGAGATTTGTCACTTCTAAGAGGACTTCTCTGGAATACTATCAGCTTTGCGATGAGCCTACAAGCCATCTTGTAAGATCTGTCTAGCACTTGAAACTGGAGATTCAATGAGAAAATGAGGGAGATGAAATTTGACTAACACTGGCAGAAAAGCGCCCCTAGAGGCCAAGGGCGCCCATCATTTTGAGGTACCAAATGCAGGTTTCTAACCAAATGATACCCAAGATGTTTGTCTCAGACTTGATCAGGCTTCGCAACGAATCCATCGGCGGGTTAATCTGAGTTGTTGAACTTCCAGAATTAGGAGTCAAACATAAGGTTTTATCATGGTCAAATTGACAAAAAAGAGCAAAAGCACCCCTGGAGGCCAAGGGCGCCCAAGGTTTTGGAGCCTCAAATACAGTTGTTTTATTCATCTCAAATATTCATCCTAACCATGATGCTTTCAGCTTTTCGTTGCATACCTCAACTAAGTCAAAAGACTTGTCAGTAGCCTACAACTAGAGGTTAGGTGGATTTTCAGCCAATTGCAAAAATGGCTATCTCTGGGAGGGAAAGCGCCCCAGAGGCCAAGGGTGCCCAAGTTTTTCAGCTGCCAGATGATGTTTTTAGGAAAAGTGCTCTCCAAGAGCTCATGTTCAAAATTCAACCAACTCTACAATGAGCTTGTCAGCCAGTTCTAAAGTTTTGCCAAGTGTCGAAGAGCACGAGATGAAGTAAGGTCAAAATCACCTTCAAAATGATGAAAATGCATGAAAATTGACTAAGTCTGAAGCTAAAAGCACCTCTAGAGGCCAGAGGCACCCTGAATTTTGAAGCCTCAGATGTCAGAATTAGGGTTTGCAGCCTCAAGGAGCTCCTTGTGAGTTTTGATCCTGCTCTCGGCCAGTCTATTGAACATGTCAATCTGTAATGTCCCCATTTTTAGCACTACACCTTCTGGTGACTGTTAGCCTATTCCCTGATGCTCATAGGCTAGTCAGAGGCAGAATTAGGGTTCCCAACTGCTTGGAGGTTTCTTTTGAGGATTCAGGGGTTTGCATGTTGAATTTTTGCAGTTTGGTTGCGAGATTCCTTTTGGGTTTTCAGAGAGCTTCGCGGTGGTATCACATGCAACTGGATCAGAGAACTTTTACGGACTTACTATTTTTAGTAAGTTACGACGACTACATATTTCGGATTCTAGATTCCTTCTGGGTTTTCAGAGAGCTTCGCGACAACATGGCATGCAACTGAATCAAAGAACTTTTCTGGACTTACTATTTTTAGTAAGTACGATGGTTGCTCGGATTGTGGTTAAAATGAGTTTGGGACAACTTACTATTTTTAGCAGTATGCTATTTTTAGTAAGTTCTACTTTTAGCAATACTATTTTTAGCAGGGTCTCTGCAGTTCGATTTAGTGGCTATTTTGGGCAGGGCAGTATATTGAGCCGGTCTCCAGCATTTGAGGTGATTATTTTAGCAAGTTCAATATTTGATGAAAATATTATTTTAAGTGAGATATTTTTACTAAGGCTTGGTGGACGCCTAAATGGAGGGATACGTTGGTTTATTAAAAAAGGCAAATTTTATAAAGTTTCTCATTTAAGTATTTTGGACGCCACACTTGGAGAAATATTTGAAAAGCATTTCACTTTATTAAGAGGGGCGCCTAACATTCCTTTTATTGACATTTTAAATAAAGTTTCATCCTCCTTATGTTTGGACACCAAGTTATGGAGAATGAAGTTTGAAATGAAAAGAAAATGTCAAAGTGAATTTGGATGTGAATCTCATGGGGGCGACCTAATTGGAGGGAAAAGGAATTTGAATTTGAGGTTGGAGAAAGTTATAAATAAGACGCTTTGCTCTCTCTTTTGGCATCTTATGTTTTACAGTATTGTTATGCTGTCGGAATGGTGTCAGAGTTACTTCGGGGGATGCATACCTCCTAGTCAGCTTAACTTCTTCTTGCTTGAAAGATAGCAACTACTTGAGATTTGGCTGTTCTTAATCCTCAAGAATAGATTGAGTACTTTGCAGTTGAAGTTTCTTGTGTTTTGCCAATTTTTGGAGTTGCTGGTTCAGTATTGTTGATTGACGTTTTTGCTCATATGTCTTTGAATGATTTTTATCTGGTTATGGGTATTTGATCATTGTGTTTTGCAGCCTTGGGCGCCCCTCTCTATTGATTTTCAGATTTTATTATCAAGTGTGTGAATTTTTAAGAAGAAATTGCCCTTCTTGGAGGTTGTATCATGCTGGAGGTGCTTTGGAATGCATGCATAAATAAATAATGAGTTTTGGTTGCAGTTTGTTGCTTGGGGTTTGGGCGCCTACTTGCTAGAGACCATTTGGTTTTGGTTTGGTATCATTTCAGTTAGTTTTGAGCAAGTTCATTGCATTTTAGTGGTTTGTTGAGTTGCTGATTTGTGCCTTTTAGTTGCTGGTCTGTCAGAAATCAGATTGTAGAAGTTGTCCTTGGAGTTGGAATTTTAGTGTGGATGAGTCAATTGAGGATAGGAGAGACATATTCTATGATTGCAGCATTGAGTTCTTAAAAACTTTGTATTGGCAGGAGTTATATCATTTTGTAACGCTGAACAGTAGTATTGTCAGCTATCTCATTATCTTGCTCATTTCACTATTTTTCCACGCTTGTGGAAGAGACTGGTCATGCTCAGTCTATATTGTATTGCATTTGCGTATTGCTGATCGGCTGAGCCGTCAACACACTCCCGCTGAATAAGTGGTCGAGTTGCATATTTAATTTCAGCATTGTACTTCTCTTTCCAGTCCTCCCGCTGAATAAGTGGTTGAGTTGATTGTTACTTTCAGCAATGTAATTTCTATCTTTCCAGTCCTCCCGCTGAATAAGTGGTTGAATGATTGCACTTCCTTTCCGTTACTTTCAGCAAGCTTCAATTATTCTAACGACCCCTTTTCGTGTATGCTCTCAACCTTGCCCGCAATGGGATCTGAATTGATCAGAGGAGAGGGTTACATTCAGCTGGTTTATATTTGCACTAATACTAATGGTTGAATTTAGCTCTGTAATAAAATGAAAAAATTGGTTGGTATATTTCACAGTCAATCAGAATCAGTGATTGAACATAGGTTTCGGTGATGTTTGCAGATTGAAATTTTCAAGAATTTGGCTGTCTGGAAAGGTGACGCCAAAGTCAAAGTTTGACTTTTGAACCATATAAGGTTTTGCATTTTCAGACTAGTTTCACAGGACAGTGACTTTTAAGGTCTGCAACAGCGAATTAATGGTGTCTTTTCTCATGTAAACATTGGCCAATATGAAGGAGATTGTTGGGAGTTGATAGTTGATGCATTTGGTGACTACCATAAGGAGTTGTATGCAATTTCCTGCCCATGTATGACTGTTATCAGGTCTGATAATCATTGTTTCCAGCTCTGAAACATCTTTCATTAAGTCTGATTTCATTTGTTATCATCACCAATATGATTGCAATGATTCAATGTGAAGATAATGCAATTTCATGGTCTATTTCCTTCTTTGTAACGACCCGATCCTTCGGTGAAACAAAAAATTCCAATTTACATCAAAAGAGTAAATAAACATGCTAACAAGTCATTGCAATATAATTTTTCTTTCCTTTATTGATACTATATGAACATGATATCATATTAAAATTAAAATAAAGATTCCATTTTATCACAATAACTTCACAAGTACAAGTAACGATAGAACATACCTTAACTAACATAGCTCCAATGAGCTTTAGAGCAAACAGTAGTAAGGTGGTCAAGGAATCTGCCTTTCAAATCTTGGTACTTCAGTAGCCTTCAGAAGAGGAGAAGCATCACTTGGGCGCTTTTCCCCCAACCACGGACTTATAATGCGGTCCCCCGCACATCTATCATTCGATAGATGGCCTCCCTTCAACGAAGAGATTGGTAGGGTAACCGATAGTGTTAACCAACTGAGCATAGTGGTGTGTCCTACATAACTAGAACCTGTGCATCCGGCAGACTCTCGCTCTAGCATGTAATACAGGATCATGGTGAACTGACGGTGTAATCATCGCCCAGTCTAAGAGGATGTAGGTACATTACACTACTTTGATCAAAGTATTTCATACAGTATTTCTACTGAGGGTCAACTGTCACATACACTATTCAAGGTCGATTTGACTTAGGACTATCTTACACTACGCGTAGGTCTTTGTCTTCTAATGGCTAATTCGTACCTCAGACATCCTACATCATACTGTACTACTAGAAATGAATCAGCGTAATCAAGTAATTCACATATCCCCTCCTATACTGGAAATCTATCCTAAGAGTAACTCAACTTACCTAAGTTAACCCAATAACTAAAGCTGAATAATTTACTTGACACCTGTTCTTATCTCAATCCTAGTATATAGTAGCTAGTGAAAACAATACTCTCCTTTTATGGAGATCATACAATTTAATGCAAAACACAACTTAGAAAGAAATCATTCACTTCTTATGTACCAACGGTGAATACAATATACAACATCCTACGTCCCAACATCACTAGTATAATTAAATACTTATGTTGTGCCTTATGTATTATTGTTGAATTCATCAATCAAGTACTTCCTACTAGGATGAATCTGCATCGCAAGTACTTCTCCTATTCTCTCCTATACAGGAATGAATATTTCCTAGGAGTTTTAGCTAGCTTTCCTGAGTTAAACTAATAACTTAGCTGACTACATTGTACATGAATTCAAGCTCTCATCACAGTCCTAGTATTTCTATCTAAGGTAGCGTATACTCTCCTTATACAGAGATCATACCAGCAAAGCAATAATACTAAATGCATTATCTAACCTTTCAAGACAAATAAATACTCTCTTTAACAATCATGTATCATCTATGACTTATTTACTCAATGCAAGCTTTTGGACAGTCTATTGCAAACATCATACAACAGCAAAATAACTTCATTTATCTAACAAGATATTTGAACATGACTTCACAAAAGATCAAAGATGTAATGTATTGAGAATAGTTTAACCATGCCTGGATTAAGCTTTCCTTTGGATGATGATGATGAGGTCTACACTTGCAGTACTTCCAGACTGCAGAATTCCTTTGTCCTCACTATACTTTTCTCACAGAAAATGCTCTCTCACAGATTACTACACAGTTGGTCAGCTTTCCTGACTAAGGCTCAGAATTAGGTAATTCAAACTTCCAGCAGCTTGAATGGTTAAACTCAGAATTAGGTAATTCAAACTTCTAGCAGCTTGAATGGTTAAACTCAGAATTGTGCATAAATCACACTTCCAGAAAGTGATTGTATATTCTTGCAAATACATAAAACTCAATCTGGCAATGTGAATACTAAATAGTATGATAACAGGTATGAATGATACTCAGATTACTAATCTGATAAAACAGAATGAAAACTCAATTAAGCTGAATGCAAAACTAAATGGAGCTGGATGAAATCTGAATGAGGCTGAAATGAATAATTTACAGCAGATGAAGGTTTTATATAGAGCCTCGAAATGCAACGCATTCCTCACGGAAAGGCATGGTAATTGACAACACATTGGCCAGAATTATTCAAACGTAACATGGCAGGTTTCTAACCCCTTACTCACCAATTTCAGAAGTGATTCGACTTCAATCAGAGCCAGCAAAACAAGAATTAATCAACCAAGTAGAAGAAATCGCCACCTACAGGAAACTTCACCAAATATGGCGCCAACAAGAAGGTGATTTATCTTGTTGAGAAATGGTCTTGGCCAAGTTTATAACAGCTATTCTCCTCCTAAGCTACGTCGCCCCTATTTCATAGCAGAGTGGATTCTTTCATCTAGGTGAAGTGCACTTCTCAGTCGCGCGTTTTCCTCTTCTGCCATTTTCAAACTTCACGGGAAAAACTTCCAAATATTTCAAATCTGACTTTATCAAGTCAATAGTTTATGCATCGAATATTTCCTTTATGCAATAGTAAAGTCCTCACATATTCGATTTATTTCATGATGAAAATAGGAGAAGTCGTTTTTCATTATCCTTAGGAAACATTCGATTTCCTAAATATGAGATGAGAAATAATAAACAATGTTTTCCATATATTTAATTTAATATATATTTATATAAGTATCAAAGTAATAAATAATTATATAAATACATATATATATATATATTTTATTACCTTAAGTAATATGTATATATATATATATATATTTATGTTTATTATTTTTACTTTAATATATATTTATTATATAATATTCATACGTATATATATATAAATTTACATGTACACATATACATATATTTATATATAACTCCTGTAAACATATCGTAAGTCAGTTTGTTATTTTCGATATGTCTATATATGTATCTATACATATATACATATACGTGTATATGTAAATCAACAAGCAATAATAATATAATATTATTAATATCCTATATGTAATAGGTGGTGTATATATATATATTTTTTGATATACGTATATATATGTGTATATATATACCCTGCCTATTTACTTGCATTCAAATACGATCCATTGTAATGAACTTAATACCATGAGACAGGTAACAGATAAACATCTCACATAAAATGTACAGAAGAAGACACAACTCCTAATGCCAATCTATGACTATGGATGACTCATCTAACACAACTGACTCAGTTACTCACTCTACAGTGGAGTGTGTGTATGCTCAAATAGTTCACATTACCGGTTAACCGACCAAGCCCCTCTCCCGAGTGATACTTCCCCTCCCCTTGGAGAATGAACCTTTTCCTACAACCACTAGCACATACCTTTAGCAGCATCATATATATAAACATTTTTAAAGTTAGAATAACTATACTTCAATAACCATCTATTCATATATGCAGTATTTCACCATGAATAACATCAACTAAGACAACATCAAATGAAACAACATCAAGTGATATAACATTCATATTGATAACAAGGTACATGCATCATTAATTCATCTCGAGAATTCACATCACATTCACTTTTACCGCATCTAGCAATAGTAAATAGTAACCTCACATTTTGGGATGTAACATTCTTTGCTATGTTTCCTATGAATGTTATGTTATGTTGAAAACACTTGAACACAAGAACAAACCTGCAATTCACATTACACTCAGCAAACAAACCAAAAAAAATCAGGGGTGGTTGTTACAAAGTGTGTATGTGTGCTACCTTCAGCTCCAATCTCCTTGAACCAAATATATACTATAATGGGATCAACTATACTTGCCATTTGCCAACAATAGGCCTGTCATTAAGTTCAGTCCAAAAGGAAAAAACTGTAACGCATATGCTGCTCCAATCTCATCACATCGATTATGAGGAAACTAATTGCAAGTGAGAATAAATGATACTGTAAATCATAAGTTTGTTGTAAGCCAGCAAGTGCTTGTATTCCAGGGTTTCAAAGGAGAATACCTTTATTTGATAGATCTATTTTCTGCTGAATTTTTACATATTTATTTAAATTCAGATATCCAAATTTATCAACAGCATATCTAGAGATAATCTCCCAGACTATATTTTGATACTAGTACTCATTTAATCCATTATTTGGAATACATTTAAAAAGCCTTGAATTTTTTCACCACGGGAAGTTCAAAAAAGACACCTCATTGACTGCATAGACTTCAGTAGTAAGTTCAAAGAAAATACCTCATCGGGGCATACACCCTTTTTTCTCATATCATCATAAACACTGAGGGCGAAATCAAGGTCACCACTTTGGCTGCATGCACTGACAGCCATCGTATAAACCTCTGCAGTCCCCTTAATTCCATGCTTTTGAACCATTTTATAGACTTCCAGAGCACGATCAACCTGCATTCATAATCCTATTTCTAAGGAAAAATGTAAGACAAGAATGAAATTTTAAAAGCTAGATGACCAAAAAAATTACTTGGCCAGAGAGTGAGCAGGCATTAATTAAAGCTCCAACTGTCACATGATCAGGATCTAGGGGGTGTGGTTCAGCCCTCATTTCAGATAGAATATCAAATGCCCGATCAACAGCTCCAGCACGACCGCATGTCGTGATAAGTGCATTAAATATGACACGATCAGGCTTCATTTTCTGAGACAAGAACAAGGACCAAAACAGCTAACAGAACTTCTTGTCCTCATTAAATTTAGATCACTTTGTAAAACATTAACACAATACCTTTGATCTCATGATTCCATAGACACCAAATGCCTTGGCCACTTGTCCAGCTCTTGCACATCCATCAATCAAGGCACCATATGTGTAAATGCTAGGCTCTATTACAGCATTAACCATTTCATGAAAAACCTGCAACATATTAAATTGAAGCATCACTGTTCAGATATGGCAAAACAATGTAATTTTATGGCTGTTACAAAGCTTTTGAAAAGGATTGTCTTACATTTTTTTTTTAAAATGAGAACCTTTTAAGGGAAACAATGTTGCAACTACAGATGGAATAACAGAAATTGTAAAGAGAGAAATGGTCCCCATACCCTGATTTCAAAAAATTACTGATTAAAACTGTAAAGCAAATATTACAAATAAAAAAAGGCTTCACAAAACTTCTAGTGAAGATCTAAAGCCAGTCATCTCTTAAACACCAAACCATACATTTCCTGATGTTACTAGTATTTTATCCATGTAAAACTGTTACTGAAACTACAAGCAACACTATAGTTAGAATAAAATACTGGAACAAATTATGTGACAAATGGTTGTAACCATTCATCATAACAACAGTTTCAAGAGTGAGGTGGATATGGTGTTGAAAGGACAAGTTCTTCTCTGATTAAATGAACTACTGTCCCTTATATTAATATTTTTCTACGTTGCTGGTTCTGGTACTAGCTCGGGTTTGGGTTCAGGAGTTCGGTTTGCAAGTTTGGCTAAAATTTTTTGGGGGGTTTGGGTTCATTTGGGTTTGTTAGTACAAAAAACATGCAAAAATCAATTATATATATATATATATATATATATGCAGCCTAGAAGCATGAATTAGGATTAGAATATCACATAACATCATATAAACAGCAAAACCACCATAAAATTGAATGTCATTTAAAACATGCATGATAAATATTCATCATTCGAACTTCAAGTATTAAAACAATAATATCAAGTTCAACACTTTTAATCATCAAATGGATTATCTAAATCATCAATATCATTGTCAACATTGACATTAGATGAATCACAAGCAGTGTCAGTGGCACTGTCATTAGCACTAATATTGTGCTCATGCTGACTATCGGACTCCTCATATGCAAAATGGTGGGAAGTGGAAGCATCCAAGTCAATATATTCTAGCTCTATATCCCACAACTTCATCTCCCCTTCCTTGTAATCATGTTGTTTGTATGAAACGAGGTGCAAGTTCGAATGCCCATATACTAAGTTTTCCACTCTTTTTGAGAGCAATTTATTGTGCTTTACGGAGTGGATGAAAGAATATGTGCTCCAATGGATTATCTAAATCATCAATATCATTGTCAACATTGACTTTAGATAACGTAGGAAGACTAGATGAATCACAAGCAGTGCCAGTGGCACTATCATTAGCACTAGAATTGTGCTCATGCTAGCTATTGGACTCCTCATATGCAAAATGGTGGGAAGTGGAAGCATCCAAGTCAGTATACTCTAGCTCTATATCCCACAACTTCACCTCCCCTTCCTTGTGTTTGTGTGAAAGAAGATGCAAGTTTGAATGCCCATATACTAATTTCTTCGCTCTTTTTGAGAGCAATTTATTGTGCTTTACAGAGTGGATGAAAGAATATGTGCTCCAATTCCTCTCAGATGCAAATGAACTAACAACCTATGAAGACAAAGTAAACAATTAAAGTTATACATTATAAAAAAAAGTAAAAAATTATAAATGAAACTTTAAAAACTAAAATATGAAAATTTATTGAACTTATTTGTGATAAAATTTTGATTGCGAGGGGATGCAAATGTTCGAAGTTATTGGCCATGGAAGTAGCACCAACTATGAGCATCCTTTAAGAACCTATCACAAAGAGCCTCAATACCTTGACCATTTGAGTGCACAAAATCAATGAACTCACTCATGACTATACCTCGCAATTCAGGATCAAGGAAGAGTCTCATGAATGTTGCCTTGTACCCTTCAGCCACTTCAAAATCTCTATATGGGGGAAGCCTTCCTAGCACAAAAGAATCTTTCTTCAACAATTTCATGCACTTGTTTGAAGAAAGTCTCTTCAAGGTCTTGCTCTTTCGCATTTATGGTGCACTTCATCTTCTCAATCATTGAGTCGATGCTATCATATATCTCTCCAATGCATGGCTTGTCTATGTCAGTGTAGTGAATCATACTCAAAATGGGCTCGGGCAAACTAAGGAGATACTCCACACGATCCCACCATGTCATTTAATATCATTCGCTTAAATTTTGCTGCCCTTCAGTGCTGTTTTTCCTCCATATAGACCAATTTTGGCTAATCACCATGCTAGAAAGTGCCTCTCTAACTTTCACAAGTTGTCTCAAGACATTTGTGTTAGAGGCAAAACGGGTCTACAACCTATTACAAATTAAAAAATAATTAAAATTTAAAAACAAACTTTAAAGAAGAATTAGAATACACAATCAAATTATGAAAATTTAAATACTACTTCACTTACCTTCAATAGCTCCAAGTTTGAAAATGATCTAAAAGTTCCTTGAGACATGTGGTGGTTGGTGATGAACATCTAGATGTCCTCAACCTCTGCATACAATTCTTTAATCCAATCAATTTTATTCCCAAAGATATGTGAATATCTTTCCTCAACTAACAACCCTACAGCTCTACAATTCTTGGTGTTCTCCATTACAACTTGAACAACATTGCGGGATCCTACTTCCTCAATGGCTGCAATGAGAATATCAGCAATAAATTGTCCATATTTTATTTGCCCCTCACAATCCAAGGCTTTCAAAAACATTGTTCCTTTAGGGGACACCGCTGTGACATTGATCAAGAGCCAATTTTTAAATCTTTCCAACCATCTAAAACGATGGACACACCTGTCTCAATCCATGAATCCCTTATGGGTTTCAATGAATCTTCAACCATCTTGACCTCTTTTTCCAATAAGGTGCCATGCACCATCTCATAACCCAGGCCCTTGTACCCCTTATGGAGCTTCATTAATTGTTTTCAACATCTCTTTCCAATATGGAGAGCGAACAACATTAAAAGACAATCTATTTCCATAAATACATTTTGGTCAGAAATGTCTCGACTCTCATTGTAAAATGCAAGTTTCAAAGGCCCATTTGATCTTTTGTTTATAGTAGGTTGTACACTTTGATTTTAAGGATGAGGAGTGGCCAAAAATGGGTGGTTTTCTACCACAATATTGGAATTAGATGAGGGCAGCATTCCCTTTAATTTTCTTTTAATAAGGGGTGACTTCATCTATGGGGTTCCTGTTCATTTGCTTGTTCTTGCTCCATAATATATCCTATGACTATCTCTGATGGAATAGCTACATCATTCTTTCCAAGGCAAGCTTTGATGCCTCTTCCAAGTATTCCACACAAATGTGCTTTCACCCGAAAATATAAACTAGAATATTGATCACATCCATTGCATTTCCAAATGTAACCACCACCACCTGGAACTTGTTGTATCGTTTGAACATATTTCCATAGAGGAGAATTCGGACCTGTTTTGAATTTAGGTTGAGTTGCAAAGGTAGAACCAATTGACATTGTGATTCCTATAGAAAAAAAAATTGTAAACAACACATTCAAAACAAAAACAAAAAAATTAATTTATAAAACCTATCTCTTTTGAATCTTTCATACATTCATAGAAGAATGGAAAAAACATAGATAAACAAAGCAAGGAATTTGTTTCATATTTGTAAAACAAAAAATAGAGGGAAAAAAAAAACTTACCTCTTTGCAAAAATATCCTTCTACGATCTTCTTGGCAGCCAATGAACACATGCAAATGTGTAGGAATGACAATGCAATCGTTTGTAGAAGATTCAATGGTCAATCTTCAATTCCCTTTGTTGATCCAACAAGCAAAAATGAATGCTCAGCCTCTTCGAATGAAAGTGGTTGTTTGCAAAACAAATAAATAAAAATGTAGTTTTGGTGTTTATTTTGATTTAGAAGTCACTTTTAGGGATCCATTGGGCGTTCGTCAAAGTCAAAGGGGAAAAAAATAAAAAATGCAAAAAAAAAGGTTGAAATGATGTTGCCTGGGTCGCGGGTTCTCCCTGGGTCCAGTCAGGTTCTGCTAGGTTCGCCAAAGTTCGAACCGAATGAATCGGGCCCCCAAAAAGAGAACCCTGCCAATGTAAGATCTAAAGATTAGTTCAATACCCAAGACCACCTACAAAAACAATGAAAACCTTTCTACAAGAGAGTATGCATGTTACACCCCGGAATTTGTATAGTTACTATTCTAGTAATGCTTAAAGCATTCTGATTGTAAGGAAGGTTTTGAATGAATAAATGTGATTGAATTTTGTTGACAATATGAAATCCTGTTTACATGTTATGTTTGGCTCATTCTGTATTCTTGATTTATGTTATTCTTGAATAAAACAATGAATAGAGGAAAATAATTAGTCTTGTTTTATATATTTGATTTATATATATATACTGCAAATATTGTGAGCATTTGACTGCCGTGGTTTTGTGCCATGGATGCAGGAACAGGAGCTATTCCTCCAGGTGGAGGGGAAATATCACTCAGGAAGAGGAACTTGGTCGACTAACCGGTAAAGTTGATCGTATGAGCATACACACACTTCACTGAGGATTTTAGGAACTGAGTCAGATTAAGTTGTCATGATAAGTCATCCTTAGGCTTAGGAGTTATGATTACTTCTTCATGCTTTATGAGTGGTGTTCCTTGATTGACTGACTTACTGTTCTGTGAGCCTTGTATGTGAAATGTGAACTGATAAGTTACTGATGCCTGGAATTTACGGTTAAATGTATAAATACGTGTTTATGCAATTACGTCCATTAGAGGTGCTCTGACTGGCCTATAATACACGTAATTGGAGATTTGAAAATAAACATGTATAGATATGTTTAAGTGTAAACTGGGTAAGTTAATTAATATATTTAATAATATATTTAATATCGATGTTATTATAGTTTTATCGGTAATATAATATATTAATATATCTAATGTAATATTTTGAATATTATATAGATATATTTATATATTATATATTAAAAGAAAGGTAAGTTAAAAACTATAATAATATTGTATTGAATATAATATAAAATATATTAATATATTTTAATGAAAATATTAAAATATCTAAAACTTTGGAAAGATTTTGTATAAACTATAAATCTTTGGCATTTAAATTTACATTTAGCTTATAAAGGAATTTGAGTTTATTTACCTTGGAAATAAAGGTAATAAAACTTTCATAGTCTTTGGTAAATACTTTGCAAACCATACAAAGGAATTTCGAAATATTGAAATACTTGGAAAATATAAAAGGAAAAAGAATTTCGAAATGCTGAACTATAGACTGTTTAAAAATGTAAAGTTAATGTTTGAGTAAAATCGCGGATTTCTTCATGGGAAGAAATCGCGCGACTGTTAAACCAGAAAACAGTGGAAAACCAAGGAGAATAATCCGCGCCCAGCTCGCGTAGCTTAGACCTGGTCGCGGATGCTTGAACGCCACCGGTCTGGGACGCGTGGGTGGAAGGAGGCATGAACTGTGGGTGCGTAACCTTGACGTTTTCAGCAGCAAAAATCCAAAACGCCATTTGTTCTTCAGTTCGCCATTTTTTAGGGCTTTTCCCAGTGACTAAACCTGTACGTGGTTAATCCACGAATTTGGCATGGGATATGTTGAAACATTCTTGAGAAATTATGTTGAATCATCAACTCTTTTGCTGTGTGACTGCCACTGCGAATTTTGACATTTTCAAAATGAGAGGTGTCGAATTCTCATGCCTACAAGGTAGGAAACATGAGAATTCGAAACCTATAAATAGGTTCTCACTCATTGTTGAAAGACACTCAATCTTTTCATTTCACTCTTCCTGCCTTGGAAAATTCGAAATACAGTGCTGTGGTATTTCTGTGTTTTGGAATTCAAATTTTATGAGAGCCATTGCCATTTCTATGAGAGCCATTGCCATTTTTGTGAAAGCCATTGCCATTTTGTGAAAATCATTTGCAATTGAGACAGCATTGCTGAGAGACAGTATTGCTGAGAACACTTTTTGCATTTACCTGAAAGTAGTTTTTGCTTAAGTTAAGAGAAGGCTGCGAAGGACGGTGGAGCAGGGATTGAAGTTACTGATCAAGCTCATACGCAAAAGGAAATCAGGCATGAGATATATGTTGATAGATTTTCTGTTATTTATTTTAAATTGCATGATTAGATTGCTTGATTATGTCTTGCTTTATGAAAGGAAAAATAAAAAGAAACCTCTATGTTCTATGAAATTGCTGAATTGGGAATAGTTTAATTCCTTAGAAAAGGCTTATTGAATTTAATAGATAGCTTAAAGAGCTGGTCAAATTGGGGAATAGTTTAATTTCCTTAGAAAAGCTTTTGAAATAGCTTAGAGAACTTGATGAATTGGAATAACTTAAAAGCATGTTGAAACGAATCATTTGAAATCATAGATGAATTTGAAAGGGAAATATTTGTTTTACTTTTAGTAAAGTACCTTATAATTTGTATTGCTTGAATACTGCTTGAATTCCTTAAGTAAAGGAAAGGGATTAGTTACTAAATACTAGGACGAGGGTGGATTCAGAACCAAGGTAGTCTAAAGCTTTAGAGTTAAATAGGTTAACTAGAGAAAGCTACGTACTCCATGGATATAGATTTCCATGTTGGGAAGTACCAGAGGGACCCCTTGTTGACTGTACTCCATTTCCTGTTTAAGTAGTTGAAGTAGGAAGTCTAGGGTGATTGACTACCCACTGAAGGACTCAACCTACGCGTAGGATAAGGCAGCCTTAAGTCAAACCAAACCTGACTTAGTGCAAGTGATAGATGACCGTCAGTATAAGTACTGCCGAAATGCTTTGGCCAAAGTAGTGTAGTATACCTAACGTCCACTTAGACTGTGAGACGAATTACACTGTCAGTTCACAGTAATCCAGGTTACATGCTAGATTGAGATTGTGAGGACACAAGGATTTAGTTATGTAGGATTACACACTATGCTCAGTTGGTCATACAGAACCGGTTACCCAACCAATCTCCTCGAAGAAGGGAGGGCCGTCTACTTAACAGTAAACGTGCGGGGGACCGCAATATAAGTCCGTGGTTGGTGGAAAAGCACCTGAGTGATGTTTCCCCTCCACCTTAAGACTTCTGATGAACCAAGGTTTGAAAGGGAAGATCCTGGACAGTCTTATTCCTATTTGCTCAAAAGCTTCCGAGCTATGTTTGAAACTTGTAAGATTCTTACCTTGCTTTTTATTTTGAAGAAAAGAAATCATGAAAGCGTACTCTGTTATTTACTTGGAAAATAGAACAATGATGTATCATGTCTTTTATTTCTTTATGATGAAATGTTCAATTAGAATGAAAAGAAAAGTTATTTACTTTGTCATTTAATTGTATTTCCTTGTATCTTATTAGTGAAATTAGAAAAAAAAATTTGTTTACCCGGTTTTGGGGTTGTTACAATGCAAGAATATGAGCTTGCTTGATATTAAGACCTATCAAAATGATGATGAGGTATGAAGTATATTACAAAGTGTACAATGACCTTCCTTATATAGGATTGAACATGATTGTGACATGTGTCTTAATCATATGACATGAGATGACTAACAAACTAACTACCTAGGAAATGATACATAAAGCTAGATATCATAAGTTCTAGAAAATCCAACTAAGACTTCTAGAAAGAATCTTATATCCTAAGTAAACTTAATCATGTGAATAAATCCCCTAATTACCTAGTGAGATAAATTACTAGGTACAAGAATTTGATTCACACCAACATCTGGAACCCATAAAGGGACCAGCCTAGGACCCTAACCTGCAGCAAACCACACCTGAATCTAGGCCTAGCAGGGGCGAAACCAGTAACATAGATACTTTTCAATCCTCATTTGAACTATGGCTGCAAACACAATAGCTACTATAAACCCTAACTTCGCTGCTGCCACCTCTAAATCTCTTGCATCAGGAGCTGATGATATTGGACGAGAGAAGGGAAAGAACATCAATGTTGGGATTCGGGAAGAATGGGTCTGCATGGGTGGTGGTTCCTACAACCACTGGAAACAACTGCCAACAGATGTTGAAGTTTGGTTTGTGAGATGATATTCTAGAATCCTCTGATGTGAGTGGAGGTGAAAGGAAAGGATCGGGGTGCACATTTTTGGAAGTTGTTACAAGTAGTCTATGTTACTAGTCTGCCCTAGGGGCCCTCGGGTCTCGATCTAGTTCGACCTGGGGCCGGGGTCCCAGTCCGTGTCCGGTCCCCTATGGGTTCGAACAAGGTCTGGCCCACAACCTGTGGGTTCGGCCCTGTCGAACCTGGGCAGACCCAGGGAAAATTTTTGCCCTTCATGCGCACGGATAGAGTTGAAGATTGATCGTTGAATGTTTGAAGTTGGTTGTTGTGCTATTCCTAAGCATTTGCAACAACATAAAGTTACAATGCTAGGCCAAGGGGGTTATAAAGTGAAAATATAACATTATAACTTAAAATAATTCATTTCTCCCAAAAATTGCTCCTTAAGGCCAAAACCAAAAATACTCACTGCACTGCCTGAAGTGGAAAGCTCTTTGTACTGTTGCCAACTGCAACACTGCCAAAAATAGAATTAAGTAAAAAATAGTAAATTCTGAAAAAGTTCTCCAAATGCCTTGCAAATCATATCATTGCAAAGCTTTTTGAAAACTCAGAAAGAGTCCACAATCCAAAATTCAATACTCCATATGCAAGCTTCTAAAAATTCTGAAACATCCTCCTAGATGATAGGAAACCCTAATTTTTGCTTTCGACTAGCCTACGGGTCTCCAGAATAGGCTAACGGCCATCAGTGTTGATCACTGTTGAGAAGGGAACATTACACCTTGTTTGGGTAAAGTATATGATGACATCAACTCAATGATTGAGAAGCTGAAATCCATCATCAATGCAAAAGCGCAAGATGCAGAAGAAAAGTTCTTGAAAGAGCTACACAAAATCATTGTAGAGAGATGGAACAAAATGACCACTCAACTGCATCTTCTTGCCTTTGCATTGAGTCCCAAATAATATAGTGCTCAACTATTTTCTATGACAACAAGAGTTGCCCCATATAGAGACGTTGAGGTGGCTCAAGGGTACAAGGAAGCACTTCGTAGACTCTTCACTAATCATGACAAACGTGATGCAATGAGGGTTGAGTTCATGGGTTTTGCATGCTCCAATGGTTGTGGACTTGATGCTCTTCGAGACAAGAACATGGTCCATGCTCATAGTTGGTCGTACTTCCATGGCCAACCATACACGTACCTACAACCTCTTGCAATCAAAATTTTATCCCAAGTAAGTTTTATAGTCAAAATCTTTTATGTTTTAATTTTTATTAATTTTTTATATTTTAATTTTAAAGTTAATTAGTTAAATTTTGTAACTCTTAACTATCTAATTTGGTCTTAATAGGTTGCTAGTTCATCTTCATTTGAGAGGAATTGGAGCACATACTCCATCCACTCAATAAAGCACAATAGACTACATTCGAAAAAGGCAAAGGACTTGGTGTATGTGCATTCAAACATGCGGCTCCTTACACACAAACAAAGTTCCTACAAAGGAGACACAAGGAAGTGGGATATCAAGCCAGAGCGTCTTGACTTGGATGCTTCTACAAACCACGTTGCTGCACTTGTTGTTGATGATGACAATGAGCCAACTAGTGAGCATGAGAGTGCTAGTGTCAGTGCTAGTGGTAGCATTGGTGCCATTGCCACTAGCGCTATTTGTTGACCCATTATATATTTGATCAATGATGGTTGATTGTCGACACTTGACACTATTATGTTTGAACTTCAATCTATATCAAGACATTTGAGTTTCACTAATATTTGACTATGAAATTGGTGGTGTACTTCGCTATTTTATTGACTATTACTATGGTGGTGTATTTTGAACTTAATTACTACTACAAATATGCATATATTTCTGATTTTTATATGTTTTTGTATCAACGAACCCAACCCCAAAAAAAATCTGCCTGAACCCATGAACCAAACCATTGAACCCAAACCCGAACCAGTAACAGTAGGTGGTGATAAGAGGGCTCCAACGGATGCTTTTTTGAGGGAAGGGGCACAGAATGCTCCAATAGCCAAAAACGTAGGTGCTCCTCTCTTGGGCAGAAGGGTCCTAAAAAAACAGCTGGTAAAGAAAGCTGAGAAAAAATCCAAGTTGGAATTTGGAAGTGATGTGGCTAAGGAAGCAAAGTATTACAAAGAGATGGATCTGATTTTGTAGGCTTAAAAATATATGGTCCAATCTGCCAAAGCTGCTCATAGGGGTGTCAAACACGTGGGAGCCCTTTTTGTAGAGTTTGCGGTGATCTTTCTATGTGCTAAGCAATTTTTCATCATATCATGTGAATCAAAGGCAAACAAATATTATATTCTTGCTAAGGGACCATGGAGCTCAGTGAATGCATACTTATTTGTCAAAACATGGTTTTGTTATTTGTAATGCCCAAATTGAAAATTGTGCTTCATTAAGGCATTTTGTAAAAATGGTTAAAATCTTGTAAAAAATGTCGTCAAAAGTTAAAAAGGTCAAAATTTCTAATAATAGAAATTTTCTATTTTTAGAAATTTCTAAAAAATAAACGGACTATTGGGTTTTTCTAGGTTTGTTGTCAAAAGGATGGTGGAAAAATTTTCTAAAAATAGAAATTTGCATGTCGGTCCCTATTTTTTAGGAAGTCACACATGTTCGGAAAATCCTCAGATTTTTCAAAATCTGACGATTTGGGTCTCTTCAGAACGAAATTGTCTACAAAACCTAGACCTCAATTTTTCGGCCCTACTTTTTAGGAAAATGTCTAAAAATAGAATTTTTGCATGGAGGGCTCAAACTGATTTTGATTGGTTAAAAATATGTCCCAATAAGCCCTAGTCCAGTCAAAATCGTCAAAAAGTTAGTTTTTCTTTTGTGGGTCTATTTCGCTTTTTCAGAAGATAAATCAAGACGTCTGAGGTCATCAATGGAGGATGGCAAGCTGCCAAGTGTCAGATTCAAAGTCTAAAACGCTGCACAAATCAATCAACGGCGAAAGATATTCGAAAAACGATGAACAAAGGAGGGGAATTCAAAAAGTTGAAAATTGTAAAAAATATTCTAACGCTAGAAAAGAAAGGTCCCTTATTTCAAGGGAGGCACCTGACAGTCAATGCCTTAGCCAATTTTTCAATTTTCGCAGATCATGTAGGCACAATGGTGAACACGGTCGACACGTTAGCAAAGATGGTGAACGGAAAGCACGAGAAAGTTGAAAATCTTCAAAAAATGGTTAAGTCTGGAAAAGTTGGGCGACTTATTTCAAGGAGGGTACCTAGAGATTCATGCCTTAGTTTACTTTTCGCATTTTTTGGAAAACATGCAATTTGACTCTTCAACCCAATTCAAATCTAGCAAAAAGTAGTTTTTAGGGTTTAAAAAGCAAGAGATCAACTCAAAAATGTTCAAGATCTTCAACGAATCCATCATCCAATTCAAAAGACCTATCAAACACCAAGAAATGCAAATCAAACGAAGGCGAAAACACGGAAAATGAAGAAAGTTAGCAAAAGTTGAAAATCATCAAATTTTGACTAACACTAGAATGCATGGGCGCCTTATTTCAAGGAGGGCGCCCTTACTGTCATGCCTTAGCATATTTTCCATTTGTTCAAAAATTTGTCAAAATGTCTCCATAAACCCGATTTCGGCTTTCGCAGAATCAATCAGATGCATCAATGGAGGCTAGAAGAAGGTACCATTCAACTCAGATAAGATCAAGCTTGCCAAATGACTGACTTTCAGTCTCTACCATTCACCAGTTGGCGAGAAACGACGTCTGAATAGGGGTTGCCAGCTTCACACGAAACGAAGAAAGCCAATTTTGAAAATCTCAAAAATTTGGCTAACACTTTTGAGGTTTTACGTGTTTGATGATGTCATCGGATGCATAGTTGAATATCTCAGAAAAATGGCTAACTCTTTTGAGGTTTTATGTGTTTGATGATGTCATCGGATACGTAGTTGAAAATCTCAAGAAAATGGCTAACACTTTTGCGGTTTTACGTGTTTGTTGATGTCATTCAATGTGTATGTTTTTGCATGCATGCTTTTTGCAGCTATAAAAGAGGAATTCACTGTTAACAAAGCCATTTTTGATGCAAACAAAGTCAAATTTTAGCATGCATAGTTTCTATCTTCGTGGATAGACTCCAAAATAATAGGGTTTTGCATGCAAAGAGTTTTTTCATCTCCAAACTCTACTCAAGAAAGATTTGAGCATTCATTCTTCATAATTTGCAGGTTAGCTTTCAAAGGAAGAAACATAAAATTTTCTTCTCGTCAAGATTTGGAGGGAAACGAGGTGCTTTTTCAATGTTCTTCAAGGATTCGAGATTGGGAAGCACAAAAGCACACATTTGCATGGTATGTTTTTCTAGGGCATCACATTTCAAAAACAGGTGGTCAAAATTTTCAAGTTTCATCAATTTGGGTCTACTTGTTCTTTGCTCCTCTTGAAGATTGGAAAATTTTCAAATTTGCATGTCAGCCCCTATTTTTTAGGAAATCATGCATGTTTGAGAAATCCTCAGATTTTTCAAAATCTTACGATCTGGGTCTCTTCAGAATGAAACTGTCTACAAAACCCAAACCTCAGTTTTTCGGCCCTACCTTTTAGGAAATCTTGCATGATCTTGAAAAAAATCAACTTTTTCAAAATCTAACGATACAAGTCTCTTTAGCACGACATTATATACAAAAGCTGGACCTCAACTTTTCTCTAAAACTCTATCTTTTCTAGAGAAAAATCAACAATCTATTTTTAGCTCTTGTGCAAAAAATTTCCGAACATAGGCATGTTTACAGTCAAACTTCACGGTTTTCATCATACAATACTCTTCCATTGAAAAAATCAAGAGAAGCGTCAGAAGCATAAATTTGTAAAAGAAATAAAGGTCATCACTACAATTGCAGAGCCGCCAAAATTATCAATCAATGAGTCACCACTTGAAGCATGCAAAGATTTCCTGGAATACAACTCAAGTAAAGGCGGCAGTTAACTTGATTCCTTTTTCAAGTTAAATCGGTTGTTCTCATTCATGTTTATCTATTCTTTGGAAATATCAAATGTATAGTTGGAGCTTTTCTTATTGTTAAATCAGTTAACTGATGTTTGTAGTCCAGTTAACTGTTAGTTATCTTTTATTTAGTTTTAGAAATAAAAGCTTGCATGTTGGCAACATTAGTTGTTAAAAACAAGGGGATTTTAGGGTTCCCTACTCCTTGTTTGTGTATAAATAAGGGCAGCCTTGCCCATTTAAATTTAATAGTTGTTGTGATAAGAAATTCTTGAGCCTATTTTGCCTGCAACTTTGCTATTCAGTGTCTGTTCACTTTTGTTTCAAGTGTAATCTGGTTTGATCACATATTGTAAGCCTACTTTGCTACAATATGTTGTTCGAGAAGTGTTATTGTTGTTAGAATTTGAGGAAATAAATCTCATGCCTACTTTGCTTTGATCTATGGCCTCAATATCTTTCAGTGTTTTGTTTATATGTTTGGATTACATAATCTTTATTTCAGCATACATCTCAAAAATACAATGAGTCTTCAAGTGTGTCCTAGAAGCGAGTTTGTTTAAACATTTGTGTCAAATCAATCATTCTATGTTTACTTATGATTCTTAGGCTCTGAATTTACTTGAGTTGTCATAAGTATCATTAGTTTAGGCCTAGTTGTAGTTGAAGTTACGAAACAAGAAAAAACCTCAGCTACGTCGCAAAGAGTTTTATAACCTTGTGCTCTTAAGCTAAGAATAAAAATATTGGCATTAGTTTAGTATTTCCTTTTAAGCATAATCAGCGAAGAGTGAGCTTCCCCTCCTAATTTGAAGAGCAGTCTAACTATGCATCGTTGTTCGTTCCTAATTCGCATTCCAGAGGTGCGAATTGAAATGCCAATAGTATTTTAATCCATTGAAAGAAAACTTTTTGGTTTTACCAATCTGGGTAAGGATGCCCAATCTTTCTCTGCATTTTTGGCTAAATCGTTTTTTTGGAAAGCATTGGCAACACCCTAGGTAATTTTTTTTATATTTCTTCTAAACCTTTGGAGCTTCCTCGTACAACTTATGTGCACATTTGGTAGTAGTGGATTTATCCCTTGGTCCTCGATCACATTTGGAAGTAGAACCTTGATTATGAGAAGCTGGCTTTTAGATCTATAACTAAAAACTATTTTTGGTCTTGGACATTTGTCAAAAGTATGTACAAGGAAGAAAAAAAAAATTTGCTAACAAGGTTTCTTGGTGGCAGAATGCTAAACTACAACATCAACTTGTTGAAAGCCCAATGGAAGAGGCTACCAAAGGTTCAGAATTAATGGAGAATCCATCCAGGATTGCCCAATGGTAGAGACAACTAAAGCAGTGGATTTAGTGGGGAAACTGCCTGTGGATGTTTTGGCTTCTCCCCACCTTGCATATAGTGCAAGAAGAGAAAATCTCTTCTTTAAAAGAAAAAGAGCAACAGAATCCCTTGGAAGAGCAGATCATTTGAGAAAGTTATCTAAAAAAGTTATCAGTTCTTCCAAAATCTACCACTATCGGTTCTCTTTCAAAATCTTTGGAAGAGGAATTTCCTTGTGCAGAAGCGGAAGGAGATTTAGGACTAGAGGAAATATCTCCTAAAAAAGATGGTTGGAGTACAGTCATGAATAGAAAAGATCGATCTCCAAGAAAACCCCTTTGTAGATGATTTTAAGATCTTAGAAGAAAAAGAGATTGGATAAATATTTAGTTAGCCAATTCTCTATCAGTTTGATTATTGTTAGCAACTTGGTTGTTACTTTGTATTCCAATGGAACAGCCCCAAAAGAAACTGCAATTAATCTACCAAAAAAGAAAATGACCATTTCAACAATGACTAATCAATCTCCACCATTAATTATTTTTTAATTCATTCTTATTGGCTCAATAACATGGTCATATCTTCAATTATAATCCAATTCCATTGAAGAAAAACAGGTTTATTTTACTCTTCATTGCAGTTGATACTTCATCACATGTCCTACCATTGCATTTTTTTATTTATAAAATCAGGAACATTATTGCAGAATAATTATATTTCTGTAATAACCACCCTCATTTTTTCTTTTTTTTGAAAATATGTTAGCCTCAAATTAAATGAAAGCATAACAATTTCCTTTCCACTTTTATGATTACCCAGATCCCGAATTGGGCAAGGTAAGAGCATACGGTGTCAGGATTACAATTTATTGATTTGCAACTTGCTGGAAAGAAGCATCAGGTGGCAAGGTAGCCAAACCACTTATTCAGTGGGATGCATACACAATACAAGAAACAAATCATCCACTTATTCAGCAAGAATTACAAGGCACTTCCACTTTTTAGTGGGAAAGCTTTATACATGTTTGAACTTTGAGGACATTTAAACATGCTTCTTCCACTTTTCAATGATGCGCTATTACAATATTACCACTTTTTCAGTGGGGTTAAGTACATCAGCAATAAAAAATTTAAACCCACTAGTGGTACTACCATCCAGTGCTTACAAAATAAAGTGCATAGAAATTGAAGATTTCGGTAATATAACCATCTAAAGCATTACAAGGTTAGCACATATGCATTGTGAACACCAAAATAAGAGGATTAACTATTGATATAAAGTGTTGATGTAAAGAACTGCTGAAACACCCCACAATAGCACCTAATAACCCAATTACTAAATAGCAACGTGATACCTTGAAAGGACGAACTAGAAGGCTGAAACAGGTCTGAAAACACCCTTTTTGCTGTTGTACATTGGAAAAATCAGAACTAAAACATTGTTTTGATTATATGGAAAAAACAGGTTTTGAATGGACCCGAAACCATATACAAACAGGTTTTGAAGGGACCCGAAACCCAAACAAGGACGATCATGCTGACAAAAGGAAAAGAAATGAACAACCAACAACGAAACAACAACACTTCAAAGGATCAACGAGACAACCCAAACCTGCAGCAAAACCAAGCTGCAAAAAATAGTTTTGCAAGGAACTGAAAACCCTAAAACTTTCATCTGGAAGGTCAAAAACTTGGGCCAGGGGCGCTTTTTCTCCCAGACAGCAATTTTCACAATGTGTCGATTCTTCATTCAATCTCCGATTGCAGGCTACTGACAAGTTTTCTGACCCGGCTGAGATATGCAAAAAAAAGCTAGAAGTGTCACAAACAGGATGAGCATTTGAGCTTAACCCAAATAACTACATTTAAGGGTTCAAAACCTTGGGCACCCCTGGCCTCAAGGGTCACTTTTGTGTTGAACTCACATTTTTAACCATGATAAAAAACCTTACGTTTGACACCTGATTCCGGCAATTCAGCAACTCAAATTAACCTGCCGACAGATTCGTTGTGAAGCCTAATCAAGTCTGAGACAAACATCCTAGGTGTCATTTGATCAAAAAGTTTCATCTGGTACCTCAAAAAGTTGGGCACCCCGGCCTCCAGGGGTGCTTTTCTGCTCCAGTGTTAATCAAATTTTTGTTGACTTCATCTCCCTCGTTCCTTGTTCAATCTCCAATTTTAGGTGCTAGATGTTGTACCCCAAATTCAAATTTTTGCTACACAGGCATTTTGAAGAAATGAGTCAAAATACTATCAAATCTGTCAAAAAAGTCAAAATTGGGATTGCATGTCTTGTATGGGGGTCAAAAACTTGAAATTTTCAAAATCCGACAATCTGTGTCAGTTCAAAACGATCAAACCAACAATACCCAGATTTCAGTTTTTCATCCCTAAATTTTAGGAAAATTTCTATTTTTAGCAATTTTCTAAAAATAGAAGCTTTTCTGGGTTTTTCTGGGTTTCTCAAAAAACGTATACTTGTAAAATTTTCTAAAAATAGAAAGTTTGGCTTCTAGGGTTGAGACTAATTTTGATTGGCTTAAAATACTTCTTCGTCAGGTTGGTGCAGTCAAAATCACTAAAAGATCAGTTTTGCCCTAGTGGGTCTATTCTTCTTTTTCAGAAGCTTCTTCTGGAGAATCAAGGTTATCAATGGAGGTCAACCAGTTGCCAGGTGTCAGAATTACACATTCAAGCATCAAACAAAAGCTGTCAACGAGGAACATGCACAAAAAACAAGGAACGGAGAAAAAAGAGTAGAAGCTGAAAAAGTTGGAAAATGCAAAAAATTGGCTAACTCTGGTGAATCCAGGCGCCTCCAGTCAAGAAGAGCGCCCATACTCCCATGCCTTAGAAGACTTTTGTATCCGGCAGTCGAGGCCAAGGCAAACATGTCAAACGAGGAAGATTTTTGAAACTTGCCAAAAAGTTTCTAAGTCTGCCAAACTTGGGCGCCCCTGAAGAGAATAGGCGCCCATCTTTTTGAAGGATCAGATAACTAAGTCAGGGTTGGCTTCCCCAGACAATGTTGTTCAATTTCTCATCAACTTCGCAGTGGATGTCTTCGTCAGCTCGTCCGATCACTCAGCCGTCGGCAAAACCAGATCAAACAAGGGCCATGATGAGAGGTGTTTAGAACTCTTAAGGTAAAAACGATGAAAATATTCCAACACAGGTGAACATGGGCGCCCCTGGGGAAGAAGGGCGCCCAAGTTTTTGAGAAGTCGAATGATAGAATTTGCAGAAGGCACCTCCAACGTGACTTCGTCAGACTTGATCAAGCTATCCAACGCAATCATCAGCACGTCTGTCAAAGCAGGCACTCATCAGATGTCGTAGGTTGACCAGAGAAGGAAAAGTGAATGAAACGACAAAAGTCAAGCAACAGTGAAAAACTCAAAATAAAAACTATCTCTAGAGGAGATAGGCGCCCCTGAAGGAGAAGGGCGCCTAGGGTTTAGAGCCTCTAGATGTTAGTTTTCAAAGATGAAGTGTCTAGGAGACCCCTACCACAATCTTCTAAGCTATCCAACGAATGTGTCAGCCAGTCTATCTGACAAGTACAATGCCTAGAATCATGAATTATTTGAAGGTCAGAAGAAAAGTATAAATTCAAAGATCATGAAAATAACTAACATTGGAGAAAGTGGGTGCCCCTGGAGGAGAGAGGCACTTGACTTTTTGAAGGGTAAAACGAAGTTTTCATCAGAAATCTCCTCCAAACCAACTGTCAGATTCGATTAGGCTTCGTGATGAAACATTCAGCACATTCGTTGGATCAATCTGGAGGCCGGAAATAAGAATTAAACTAGGGTTGAAAATTTTGGAAAAGTTGAAAATGATGAAAAAATGGTTAAGTCTGAGTGAAATAGTTGCCTCCAGCCAAGAAGGGCGCCCAACTTCCAATGCCTTAGTCAAATTTTGAAAATTTCAAAAATTGAAGATGAAGACAAAAGTCTAAGTTCATTGCGAAAACTTGAAATAGGGTTTTGAAGAATTAGAGCAAAAGAAAGTTGTTTTCTCAAGACAAAGCTTATTTAAGGCACTTTTGTGTTTCATTATTCATTATTTTCTTGCAGGTGGTCTTCAAGGAGAAACAGAGCAGCAACTTCAAACCCTTATTTTCAAAATTTAAGAGTTTAACTTGCTGGTTTTTCAATAAATTTTCAGATCAGCACTCAAGAAGACTTGCTTTTTCATATTTTTTCATCCAGAACATCAAATCTTTGAAGAAGGCCATTATTTTCAATTTTCAGTGAGCTAGTTTATACTAGTTCGATCTTCTGGATAATTTTTGAAGGATTTTTTCAAGGTTGCAGCAGCTGCTTTTTATTTTTGCATGTCAAAGAAAAATTCAAATTTTACAATTTCTAATCTTGTCGGTCTATCTCAAATATTCTTCTGGACAAAACCCATGTCACAATTTTTTCAGTGAAAATTAAAGTGGTTGCTTTTTCAGTCAGACTTCGAAGTTTTCAAAATCTAATCAACTAGGTCCATCTAGAATGTGCTCATGAACAATACCCAGATGCCAGCTTTTTTTGCTTTTTTCGAGGAAAATTAGGGTTTGTTGCTTTTTCAATCTTCACTCCAAATTTTCAAAAATGGATGATCTGGGTTTGCTTGTAACGAAATTCTAAACAAAACCCATATCTCAGAAAAAATTCCAAAAAATTCATCCGTTTGACGAAGAAAATCAGCAAGCTATAAATAGAAAGTTGTGCAAAACTTGTCAGAACCTAGGCAAGTTTACAGTCAATCTTCGAGTTTTGCAGTATGAAGTACATTCCCACTGAGTTCAAGACCATATCGGCATTAAATCATGATTTCATCGAGACAGTTGAGATTGACTTACACCACATCAAGTCAGTGTTCAATCTATGTGCTTTGAAGGACGCAAGCTATGTTGCAGTCGAACATCTTGGTCATTTTGGGTTGTTTGCAGCTTCAAAGCAAAGTCAAATGATCATCAATAATATGTTTGATTTGTTTTTTGAAACCTTTTATATCCTCTCAACTCTTAAATGCCTTTAATTCCCTTTTGAAATCCACTTTTAGGTTTTTAATAACTTTATAATAACTCTTCAAACTTGGGCACTCAAATCCATAATATAATAAATGCACTTTAATATCATTTAAAATGATATAACATGTGTGCACATTGACTTTATAAAATACTTTAATATTTGGCTTCCAAATCATAATTCATTAATGCACTTTTAAGTCACTTAACTTGAGGGTCATGGCCCCATTGGATATAAAGTGCACATAAAACCTTATATTATGATTTTATAATATTTTATTATCATTAAAGAGACTTAAATGATAATAACTCCATAAATACTTATTATTTTTCCATACCGTCTGAACCTGGGAGTTAACCATTATATCCATTGTGCATCCAACTGCCTTACTAAAAATAGTAAGGGTCCCTCTCTATCAACCACTGACTTACTATAAATAGTAAGTCCCTCAAAACGGAACCAGAAACCTCTAAATATCAATGCCTTGGAACACACGAAGGATCTAGAGAGAGAAACACTGACAATTGCCACCTGAAAAGCACCTTAACACCTAAATTGGGCCCTCTAATCCACCATACTAGCCTACGAGGCTCAAATAATAGGCTAATCCCTCGAACTTTGATGCTCGCGAAATCGGGGACATTACAGTCTTGAGCGTGCTTTGCTGCCCCGATATAAAAATCTCAAATTTCCGTTTATTGTTTTGTGCCAGAAGTGTGATGAAATAAAATCTTGAAGTTTGCTTTGCTGCCCTTGAAATAAAGTCTCATATTTCAGTTATTTGTGTAATACTTTTATTATCTCCTTTTTCAGCCTGCATTGAAATTTAGTAGATGTATGTTGAGGAAATTTTATTCAAGTATCTTTGTCAGAAAATCAACCTCGTCCATTTCTAAACTCTCTTGCTCTGCGTTTACTTGAGAGGATAGAAACGTTTTAGCATAAGTTAAGTTGTAGTTGTCAAGTTTCATTAAAGGGAAAACCTCAGCTGCAACATCTAGTGTTCTATAACCTTGTGTTCTCACAACTGAACCAAAAAGCTGGGCAAAATTAGTTTAGTTTACTTTCTTAATGCAACTCAGCAAAAGAGGGAGCTTCCCCTCCTAATTCGAAGAGCAGTTTACTGCACATAATGGTTTGTTTCCAAAACGCATTCTAGAGGTGGGATTTGAAACGCCAACACTAGACAGATCTTCTGGACTGGCTGGTAGGCTCATCGTGAAGCTGATAGTATTCCAGAGAAGTCCTCCTAGAGGTGACAAATCTCAAAAAGATAATCTAGGCCTCTGAAATCTAGGGCACCCCTGGCCTCCAAAGGCTCTTTTATTTCCAAAGAAAAATTTCGATGATTTTCACCTTGACGAAAATCCCCTCTATGACAAAGCATCATTTTGAACATATCTCGCCATAGAATCTTTGTTGGAGCATTTTAAGCTTAGATTTCGACACCTAGTATTTGGCCATCTGCCATTGTTGACCTCAGAGGTCCTAACTTTTCTCCTAAAAAAAGTGAAAACAACCCACTAGACTTAAACTGACTTCTTCTTGATTTTGACTTCACCACTGTGATCATGAAGTAAAATAAGCCAATCAAAATAATTTTCAGTCAATTCTGACAAGATTCTATTTTTAGGGTTTTTTCCTAAAAATAGGGGTCCAAAAACCCTAATTTTCAAAATTTTCAAAATTTTCAAATTTTACCAGTATCTTCCAAACATCAAACTAACTAAAATCCGATACTTGATTTGCCCAAAACCTGACTTTTGACAACAATTTTACAAGTTCTAGACCATTTTAAGCAAAATGCCTTAATGAAGCAAAAAAAATTGTTTTGGGTACAACAGAATACAAGGTTCAAGCTATGAAAAGAGTCCTAGGAAAAATGACAGCAGTCTCAAAGGCAACCAAGTACCTCAATATATAGCAGTTAGCACCAACACAGCACAAATTCCAACACCACGTTTTCCCTCTCAAAAATCACAGTTAGAATTTTAATGAGATTCTTTCTTCAAATTACCCCCACTCTATCATGAATACCAACTTTTAACTCCATGTTAATGAGATGTCATCGAATATGTCATGAAGAAGCTGCCAAGTGTTCTAAGTGTTATAACTAAGGATAGGGTCCACATAAGATGATTAATTAAAAAGGGACATTACAGCATGCTCTCAAAGCTATCAAGATAACAACATTAAGTAAGTCATTTGATTTTTTCAAGTGATAACAAGATAGTTAGTTTGAAGATGAAAAATGGTTTTTCTATAAAGGTTTCTTTAGTATCATGTAGCCAGAAGATGCTATGTTTGTGTCAAAGAGGGTGATATGCCCATCTAGGTTTGATTCTTTTATGTTTGTTCCATGAATCCAAATCATAAGACATAAAGAGTCGCTGTTTATAATTGAATTTTATCGATGTAATTGTCTACTTTATGTTTGTGTCAAAGAGGGTGATATGCCCATCTAGGTTTGATTCTTTTATGTTTGTTCCATGAATCCAAATCATAAGACATAAAGAGTCGCTGTTTATAATTGAATTTTATCGATGTAATTGTCTACTTTATGTTTGTGTCAAAGAGGGTGATATGCCCATCTAGGTTTGATTCTTTTATGTTTGTTCCATGAATCCAAATCATAAGACATAAAGAGTCGCTGTTTATAATTGAATTTTATCGATGTAATTGTCTACTTTATTTAGGAATATGGATCATTTTTTTTCCTAGCGGCAATTGTTGTTTCTGCACAAGGTCATCAGGACATTTATTCTTGACCCATAATAGGCTCTTTTATGTCAAAATTTTATTCAAGGATAAATCTTTGTCATCAACTGATGAAAAGGTTAGGCTCATGCAAGATTTTCCGTTGGAATAGCAAAGGACTATCCCAAACACAATTAGATAGAATATTTACATCACAGGTTAAAATATAACAGAATATCTTGTAAACCTCATATCAGGATGATTCACAGCCAAATACAAGATCACTTTGAATAGTTTTATGCACATGATTGATCAACCTACAAAATACATAATTAATAAGGGGGTATATGCTTGCCTTAAACATAATGTCGACTTTTCCACCTTTTGCACAGCTTGATATCAATGCTGTGTATAGCTTGCAGTCAGCTTTCAAACCCATTTTCTTGACCAGGGGTAACACTTGAAATGCACCTGAATGTGAAACATGGAAAAGAAATATTTGCAATGGAAGACTACATGAAAAAGAAGACATCTCATAGAAGCATAAGAAAGCTATATGCAGGAAATTAGTACAATATAAATTTTAGCATTACCCTCTACATCTCCTGCACTGGCACATACTGCAAGAAGCATATTAAAAGTACTAAGTGTTGGATTTTCAATCAGCTTAACAAATCGAAAAGCCTCCAGTACAGCCTGTTTCACTCTACAAATCTCTAAAAACTTTGCATGGTACACCTGGAAATTGAGAGTATTAAATTGCAGAAACCATTAAAAATGGTACGCAAAACAATACACATGTTTCTAAACTTCTTAAAATGAAAACAACTCAAAAACAGCATAGAAACATCGGACCTTATTCATATCCAAAGCTCCAACCCTGTTCATGCATTCTAGCAACTCTAAGCAATCTTTAAACCTGAGAATCACAAACCAGATTAGCTAATAAAATCATGCTATTTTGTAGTTAGCTTTTACTCCCCATGTTCATCAGAGAGAAGAAAAACTCTTAACAGATTTAACTATTAAAGCTATTAAGAATCAATGCAGTTCAATCCAGCCAAAAGATTCTGGTGGTAATGACCAAATATGTAGACTGTGTAGAAAATCAGACAGTATATCCATGACTTCATAACATTTGAAAGTTATTAAAGAACTGAAAAAACAGTTCTAAACTCCACATGATGAAGCTTATATTAATTGATACGTCATCTTTGGAAGAAACTATATAGTTTTGATGATCAACATATATAGCCAATAATAATTACCTTCCAACCCTGAGCCAACAATCATAATATCTCATATATTCAGAACCATCTTTTGTAGAATCAAACGGTAGCAAGTCTTTCAATTCTATGTCAGAATCTGTTGAATGACTTTGAGATTTATACCAAATACCCATCTTTTTCACACTTCCTACCGATGCTGTCTGACTGATGGCTAGCCCATTTCCTGCATCACTGGAATTCCAAGCTTCTTTCTTAACGAGTAAGGGAGTTGTTTCATTTTGTGTAATATTTGTGCTTGCTATATCTTGATTAATTGGAATCGGCAAACTTCCTGCAATCAAGCATCTGCAATAAATTTCAAAGCTCCAATTTAAATGTTAGAAACTTTCATAACCACAAATAAAATAATAATTATACCTTCATGACTCTCATGGTATAGTCTATGTTGGGAGTAACCTTCCACTTTTTCGCTCATTGGATATTCTGCAGAATCTCCATCAGAAGAAAACATATCTAATTTCTCATTTGAAGAACACAAATTCTTTAAACGTTCAGATACTATCAAATTATTGTGCCCATTTCCCTTAATATTGTATCCTGATGGTCTGAGTGTGTCAACTCCAAAATCATTTTCTGTGGGCTCATCTTGCCTTACTGAACACGGATTTCCAAGTAAGGAAGGTTCTACTGTAGGAAAACTAATGTTAGATCTTGCAGTAGAAGACTTACATGCCTCATTAATCACCATTGCCTCTGTATCATGGCTTTTTGAATGCGTGCTCATTTGATTCACAAATGAGCCTTCGTGACCTAACTCCTGCACTTTGTTCTTTGTTAGAAACAGTTTCCCTGTTCCTTTTTCTTCAGACTCTTCTTCTAAGTTCCTTCTCTTCCCATCAATTTCAGTACTTGCCCCATGCGTTTCATCAGCAATATCCACTGAATCCCCCATATCATGAACTTTGTTTACAGGGCAAACGCTCACCTTACTGGCAACTGAACCTTGACAAACTGACAGATGTTCTTCATTAGCTAAACGTGTCCATCGTCCCATCCCAATATCTTTATAAGTCCTTTGCAAACTCTCTTCGACAAGTGGAAGTTCATGACCCGACTCCTGCATTTAAATAACTACCACAACTAAGTGCTTACATATCCAAGGTAATCATACTTATACAATGCAGTACCATTTTAATAAGCTATCATAAACTTGGCCAAATGTTTTAATGGATTTAACAACTATAGAATGTACTTGAAAAATTAAAGTTATATGTGATAACTCATCCTTTATAGTCCTTGCAATATTGTTTTATCTATTGACCTATTCAGGTCATTCATGGAAATTAAGATAATTTCTGTTTTTAACTCTTTCATTCAATTTAATAATTAATTTATTTTTTTCATCTTTTCTTTCTTTCATAATATCTTTTTTCATTCTTTCTTTCTCTTATCCATTTGATTGGGAAAAAAGTCAATATTCTAGAATTTGTTATTATTTTCTTAACATCAACCTTGCTTCATTTATTTTCCATCTTTATTTGGACAACTTCTCTCCTTTAACGATTCTGTTTGGTGCCTCTTTTCTTCTAGGCAGCTTGTAATATCTGCAAACATCTATCAACTTCCTTCAATTAAAAATCAACGACTATCTTCTTTGGCGCTAGAAGATATTTTTTGGATCTCCTCTAATAAGACTGGGTTGCAACTTCTTCCAGGATACGATTCTTCTTTCTACAGCTTAATAGCAATTGTTCTTTTCACTAAATAGTTTCCTTATAATGGTGGCTTTCCTTGGCTGCAAATAGCAACGCCACACATACTCTTGACGGAAATGGCAATCATGGTCATCAGTCCGATAACATATTTCAATGGCATCAATATCTCCCATATCCGGCATTTTGACGACCATAATAATATTATATTTGTGCCACCTTTTCCTAAAGATGGTGGATGGTAAAAGACGTCAACTCTTAGTTTATAGATATGCCTGATATCAATTCTTCAATCTACTATGATTGCTAATAGTTCCGGCCTTCCCAAGTCTCGTGCATCTTAGCAAATGGAAATACCCGACTGTATGATGTTCCTTCACTTGTTTGTTATGATATAGACACAATAATCATATATGTGAATGCATGACCCGATACTGGACCTAAGCTTGTAAACAATATCAAATAGCATATTTTCTAGGATATCTCCTTAATAATAATCTTTGAACAACTTTGCATCGACCAATACAATTAGTGTCCAATATTGCTTGCTCAAACTTAATCGATCAACCGGAAAAAATGAATATGACTGATCAATCTAATCGAACCGACCTCTATTAAAAATGGGACATTACACTCATCTGACTACAAGGCACCTCAAGTAGCGGATTTATTCTTCAAGGAGGTATTCAAGTTACATGGATTAACGGAGAATATTGTTAGTGACATGGATAGCTGTTTTCTCAGTGCTTTTTGACAAGAGTTATTCAAGTTTCAAGTACAGAATTAACTCCAACCACCAGCTATCACCCTAAGACTAATAGACAAACAAAGATAGTGAATAAATGGATTGAGGGTTATCTATGCAACTACGTTGCGGGGCAGCAAAGGGCCTCGGTTAGATGGTTGCACTTGGGTGAGTATTGCTATAATACCACCTATCATATGTCCATTGGGATATCACCTTTCAGAGCGCTGTACAAATATGAGGCTTATTCATTTTTGGATGTGGCATTTAGTGATAGTCGGGCACCAAAGGCAAAGGACTGGATATAGGAAAACCAAGATATCCTTAAGTCACTTAAGGATAATCTACAACATGCTTAAAATCAGCAGAAGGTGTATGCGGACAAACACAGGACAGAGTGCACTTTTGATGTTGGAGATTTGGTCTATCTTCATCTTCAGCCATACAGACAATCCTCTTTGAAGAGGAGTCGATATAGGAAAACCAAGATATCCTTAAGTCACTTAAGGATTATCTACAACACGCTCAAAATCAGTAGAAGATGTATGCGGACAAACACAGGACAGAGAGCACTTTTGAGGTTGGAGATTTGGTCTATCTTCGCCTTCAACCATACAAAAAGTCCTCTTTGAAGAGGAGTTGGGCCAAGAAGTTGAGACCAAGTACAAGATCATCAAGAGAGTGGGCGAGGTGGCATATGAATTGCAGCTACCTGAGAGCAGCAAAATTCATAACGTATTTCACATTTCATGCCTCAAGAGAGCACTTGGACAGCAGGTGGCAGTTCAATGGAGTTACCCCCTCTTGATGAAGAGGGCAAGTTGGTTCTAATTCCGAATGAGATTTTGGATGTGCATGAGAGGAAGTTGAGAAACAGGACAATTAAAGAATATCTTGTTAGATGGAAGGATTTACCAGAGGAAGACGCCACATGGGAGAACGAAGAGGTCCTTCAGCATCCTAATCTGAAATTGCTTGTGGGCAAGCGATTCCAGGAAGTGAGGACTGTAATATCCCCTTCCAAGTGACGGTCCAAATAAATTACTAGCTTATTTAATTCTCGTAAGCTAATAATTAAAGCAAGGGAATTATTTATTAATTAATTAATATTATTTTTCCCAGAACAAATATTCGAATAATATTAATTAATTATTATAAAGTCTTAAGTGGGACTTAAATATTATTTCCCTCCTTGTAATGTCCCCATTTTCCTTGCCGCATAATAAATAATAATTAATTTACCTATTTAATATTATCTCGGAAAAAGTGCAAACATAAAGTAATATTAAATAATTATTTTATTTTTTAATGATGTTACAAAGTGATACTGGGTTTTGGCAGGAAAACCTAAAAAGCATTATAAAAAGGGGTTGAGGGCTCATTTATCGATGCAAAGATTATTTAATTTGTCTAGTTTTGGGAGAGCTCTGCATCAAGTGACTTGAGGACAAAAACCCTTGAGTTTCAGATTTGAAGGATTGGACGAAAACCCAATTCCTTCCATAGGCGGATTCACATCAGGGTTCGCGATTGTGCCTCAAAGTTCGATTGATCAATTGAAAAATTTTGTGGGTCTTCTTCGAAGACAGATTTCAAAATATAGGGTTTGAAGAATTCATCAATTGCAGGTGATATTATTTTAATTGCTACAGTTTGCATAGCCCGACAATCCGGTTTATATTCATGTCGTTCCAGTTCAATAATACGAGTGATTACTCATTTAATATTTTGGAAAATTGAAGAGGCCTAATTAATATTTTGAAGAGGGATCATAGCATTTGATGCTATCATTGCTTTTTCATAGATCAGACAAAATTGATTAATATATATATAGTCATAAAAGACAAATAAGACAAATAAAAGGAATCGATTAAGAAAAAAAGGGGTTTTCATGGATGGTCAAAGGAGGTTGATGGAGGTAGAGTTAAATTATGACATTATGAAGTCAGGTCCTTTATGTCTACCTACTCTATATTTGTTGATCGCCTATGCTGTCTTTTGCATGATAGGAGCCTGTATTTCTTCTACCACCATCATTCCTACCTTCACTTTTATGCCATATGTGGGAAATTAGAAGCCACCAATCTTCAGGTTGTGAATATGGCGAGTATTTCAAACATGCTAGCCTCCATTCATAGACAATAGACTCCTTGTCATGGCTAGGCGTTTATTAGGAGAGATCGTGGAGTTCTTAAGCACAGGTATTAAAACCAATCTGCAAGCATTTATAGGAGTGTGGTCTCTCTGAGTGAAGATGGGTTTTGTGCATAAGGAGTCGACTCTTATTCGAGCTCTGCATTCCTTTTTCCAATCGTATTAGAGCCTGAAATGAAGCACACGGGTTATTGAGACTAGTATGTGGGCTTTCAAGTGATAGCGTTGCAATTAGATAAATCGTGGGGTTTGATTTGTGATGTCTGAGCATAATATGAGGGTTGACTTGGAGTTCCCAAGTTGGGATTGAGTTTATTGATCATCCTGGGCATTATTCAGGTAGTTGTTGATCCTTTCCAGGCTATCGTGAGGTTTCAGAGGTATGCTGGACTGGTTTGTTGTTGTTGACTAAGACAAGTTTGCATTTAAATTGCATGCCATCTCTCAGTCCACTCGCCACTTCCAGGTTGAAGATTTCAATTTATTATATCTTGTGGTGTCATGTATTTGTTATGAACTACCTTAGATGTTTCAACAAATTGCAGTAGTGAAGTTCTAAACAATTTTAAGGCACTATATTCCATTTTGGCACTATTGTTGAGTGTATCGATTAAAACTCTCAATGTTGTTAGTGTTTTTGAATTTCAACTTTGTATAATTGCTCTATGCCCAAATAAAAATATATGATATAGTCTACGACTTAGCTCAGACCATTTTGTCTATGATGTAATTACTTAGAATCATTAAATCACTTGACAATGTTATGCATACCTTTGATTGAAATTCATTTCAAGTGCATTATAATCATTAGTTTGATAAAATGCTCAATCTATCAAACTAAGACATCTATCGAAAATTTCTACACCATCAGGGGTGGGATATTACACTAGTATCAGAGCACAATTTTCCTGCCATACTATTGAGTGAATCGTAAATATTCAAAGCTCATTTGTTCTTGCCAGCCTGTGGGGTTAGTTCAAAGGAAATTTTCAGTTGAAGTTGTTGACGTTTCAATTAGCACCTCTGGAGTGCTTATGGGAAACAAACAGCTATTGCAAGTGTGTTAGTACATGCTCTTTGGATTATAGAGAGGAAGATCTCTCTTTGCTGATTATTTCTATGTAAAAAAGGGGGCGTACTAAGATTCATATCTTTTTTACTCAACGGTAGGACACAAGAGTGCATAAACACAATGCGCCGTAGCTAAGCTTTTTCTCTGGTTTTCGCAGATTCTCAACTACGACTCACTAGCTTCTAGACTATCCTATCTCCTCAAGATAAACAGAGCATGAGCGCGTAGGAGCGAAATGGATGGGTAGGATTACTTGAACCCTCCGTCTCAATGGAATATGGCCGAGGCTCTGAACTCTCGGATATATACCAAGATAAGGTTTGATGCAAGTAAACACTCTATACGGTAGGCTGGATCTGAGACTTGCCAAGGAGGAGGAACCCCTGTCTGAGGTATAGGCTTGGAAACAGCTTACTGGTAACAACAAAGTACGATGATTTGGTTAACAGTATTCCCGAGGAGGTAACGACGCCTGTCCAAAGTGTAGGCTGAAAGACAACTCATTAAACAACATCAAACGATAGTAACTGATAACAAAATATCTAAGGAGGTGACGACACCTGTCCGAGGAGGAGATTGAAACAATACACTATTTAGAACAAGACTTTGAAAGAACACAAATATTTAGATCAAGCAAGCATGTGCCATCTGATTTATTTCTTCAAGCTTCTCTAAAGAATTGCGAAGGTTGGGATAGCAAAGGCACGAAATCATGCACAATTACGATCAACCAACAAACTCTCATCCAAGAGTGAACAAATATGAACAAACTGACTTTGGCAACAATGGCGCAGCAACTTTGCTTAGCAAATAAAGGTTAAACAAATAATGAGCCCAAGGCTCTTATTTATAGAAACTCAAAGGAGTAGGCAACCATAAAATCTCCTTGAGTTAACAATCAATTCTTGCCAATCAGCAAGATTTATTCCTATGTCTAAAAGTAGGTGAACAATCAGTTAACTAGAAATCTACTTCAGTTAACTGAAACTAAACAAAAGTCAAACTACGAGTCTACCTCAGTTGACTGGCACCTAACTAAAGTGAACTAAAATTGCATATGTGTCTCCAAAAATAGACATCCACCTTTAAAGGAGATTTGAGATCCACAAATCGTGGGAGTCAATTAGACATCCTAGATCAATGGGATCTAACATGCATGACCTGTGGAGATCTGGAGTCAACTTGGAAAGGGGCATCAAGTTGACTTCAGTCGTATTTATTATTATTTTGGAGGGTAGGACGTCCTTCTTGAGGTGTTTGACACCTCATCATCATTGGTCAACGGTGCTTTTGTTCATTCGTTGACTTCTTCGTATGGAGGCCATTACGTGTCTGTCAATTGTCAGCTTATCACTTGTTGGCAACTTGATGTATGCATCTCCTTCATTTTGCTTCCCTTAGGAGGGTTACTCCTTTTCTTTTTGTCTGTGTTTCCACTTTCACGTGGAAGGTAGTGTAGTATTAACCGATAGCGGCTCTTGTTGGGAATGACTACCTTCCGCATTCTTTTGCAGTTTTGACGTTTTCCTTGATCTTTCTCAATGGAAGAGTGTTGTATGATGAAACGGCGAAACTTGATGATGAAACCACGAAGTTTGACCACGATCACTCCAACCGTGAGAAATGCACATGAACTTGCTACATGTGTAAAATTCCAACGGTTACAATCCTCTAAACTGGCCTTGGAAGGCGATCAGATATACGAGGTGAAACCATTATGGAACCCGTGGACTTGTGTCTATGCTTGTCAATCTATCTAGATTGACCTCTAGGTGTGCTCAACGCAAATTGGTGCCAGTCGTCTTTAGAAAATCAAGGAGTAAGACCTGTTGGTTGAAAATTTTGTATACTTGGGAAAGCGTACAAAATTGTGGTTTCAACCACAATACGTGAGATAAACTCTCCTATTTTCAAAGGGAAGGCTCCCCCTTTGCTTTCTATTTTAACAATTCAGAAATAAACTCTAACTATAAATCTACTCTAAATCTGGGTGAAACTTTGTCTTGTTCTCTCTTTTCAGAAAAGACACTTATTCTTTTCTCTTATTTCAGAAAAGAATCACAGCTGAAAGCATAAATGATTAATGAAGTAAACAAATAAAGAAGCAAAGTTTCCATAAAGGCACAAAGTCCTTTGTTGCTCCTCTGGGACAGGAAAACAAATTGAAAGCACAAATTCTTTGACAACTTACTCTCCTATCAACCTTTTTAGATAATTTTCTGGTAACCAAGTACATTATGTAGCAGCTCAAAGTCTAATTACATGATGCACTTTTTATGCACAAACATAAAAAATAAAAGCAGCACAAAGTCTGCAAGTTACCCCCTTTGCTTGAGCATTCTACAATAGCTTCAAATGCGACAAACAGCTCAAAGTCTATAGTATCAAATCTAAAAACCAATCTAAAACTCCAAACGCATTAAGCAGCTCAAAGTCTACAAAGTTAAGCTTGAATCCCTCTTGTATAACACCACAAAACTCACAATCAATATGCAGAAAATGTCGTCACATAACACCTTGAATCAACACAAAGTTTGAAAGCAATTTGCCTCTTTGATTGACTATAATCTGATTTACATCTAAGCTCAAAGTCTTAGGGTGCACATACAAACTAGCAGAGTTTTGTTGCATTGCCAAAAGATAAATTTTACAATAGACCCCCTCAAGTATTTATAGGAGAGAAGCCTTGAGAAAAAGGTGGGAGGATCCCAACAAACTTGAGAAATTCTCTCAACCACTAACTAACTGCAATTGACTTATTCAACATTACAAGTCCTATTATAATTTGACTTGTAATGTAATTACAATTTATATCTTTGCAAGTGATATGATTACTTGCAATTACAACTTTCCATTTTACATGTAATTTGTCAAAACTAAATTACAAGTACACAATTGAAACTATTCTAAGTGTCCGAAGACATGAATTGAATTACATCATCCTTGGTTGAATCTTCATGCTGCTGTTTGGAAAACATTCCTCCATCTCTGTCTTGAAAGCATTCTATGCTCAAACAGCCATTCTTGTCACTTATTCACTTTCTTGTATGGCTTTGTCACTTTCCTAGCTCTCTAGACATCACTAGGACCATCTTCATCTTCATAAATTTGTACTGCAACTTGATATAACTGCCCCTTGACATAGAACATCATATTTTGGTGTCATCCTCTATCAATGAAGTCCTCATGCTCAGAAATACATTACAAACTGATTTTTAATCAACTATCTTTTCCTTTTCACAATTCTAAGATGTCTTGATTCACTGTCCTATCTCAATAGACCTATATAGGACTGCCTTTTCATGTTACTAATTTCAGTAGGTAAGAAGATATTTTGGTGAAAAACATCCATTTTGAAGTTCTCTTGGAAATATCATCACTTTCCCTTGGCATGACTATGCTTCAGCTTGTTGTTGTTCTTTCTTTGTATCATATGTAGTAATACAACATAACTTTGACCTCCATTACATTGTCTATTCCATATCTTCACTTGAATCTACCACCCTATGCCTTTTCACTTATCATCATTCTCTGCCTTATGCTCACAAGTTATAAGTTGATAAAACAAATTACAAGTTGTTGATAAAAGCAATTTCAGGGCTAGAAACCAACATTGCAAAAGATTTCAAAACATACAAGAGATCATGTTACTTGCAATTTCCTTGTGTGACTTCGTCATGTGGCTGTTTTTTCCTTGCATCATTCTCCAGCCTTGGAATTTGCTTGAAAAATAAGGCCCATGCCTTATATTATTAATTTGGTAGGTCATGTGTGCAAACAAGACTAACAAGAATGAGACAAAGGGGCTGCAAAAGTGAGGCCAAAGCTCAATTTCGGGTTTTGGAAGGCTGACTGCAAGTGCAAGTGAAAGGTGACTTACTTGCAATGTGGAAAAATGTTTTTACAAGTGAAAAATGCTATGTAAAACTCTCTTTCAAGCAAATCAGGTCTTGGATGGGTGATTGCAAGTGATTTAAACTTGAACTTGAGACCATTCACTTGCAAATCGGGTCTTGGGACCCCCATTGCAAGTTATCAATATTTAAAAAGACTTAAAAGGCCCTCACTTGCAATTCGGGTCTTGGGACCCCCATTACAAGTGACATGAAACTTGACTTTTACCTTTCAACTTGTAATTCGGGTCTCAAGACCCCCATTACAAGTTACAACTAATAAAAAGTAACTTTAAAGCCTCTAACTTGCATTTCGGGTCTCAAGACCCCCATTGCAAGTTACATGAGATTTATAAAATGACTAAAAAGTGCTTTCACTTACATTTCGGGTCTCACGGCCCCCATTACAAGTGACATTTAAAAAGTAACCTTTTAAAAAGCCTTCAACTTGTAAATCGGGCTTTAAGACCCCCATTACAAGTTACATGAATTTTATAAAGTGGAAAAGTGCTCTTCACTTGCAATTCGGGTCTCAAGGCCCCCATTGCAAGTTACATGAAATTTATAAAGTGACAAAAAGCACTTTCACTTGCAAATCGGGTGTCAAGGCCCCCATTACAAGTTACATACCAATTTTTATAACCTTTACTTGTAAATCGGGTCTTGAGACCCCCGTTGCAAGTTAACAACAAAACACAAGAGTGACTCAAAAAGCCAATAAGTGAAATCGGGTCTTAGGGACTTGATTGCAAGTAAAAGTATCACTTACATTTTAGAACTTAAAACCCCCAAACTTGCAGTGAGGTCTTCGAAACCCGAAATTGACCAAAAACACACCAAAAATGACTCAGAATTCCATGAAAATGGACAAAAGTGAATGAAAAATATTGGCCAAAAGGACTATAGACCCAAAACTTAAAGTGCCCAACCTTTTTACCTCGTAATATGTGCCTTGAGGCCAAAAGGTCCCTACTTGCAATGGTGATCAAAAATCCTGAAATTGGACAAAACAAGGGGAAAAACATGTCGAAATGTTCCCAAATTTCACACAAGGAAAAATAAGGAGACCAATGGCTGCACAATTCAATTCGAGAATTTTGGTGCCTCGAAATGCGTGCCATAGAGATTTATGAAAAAAAATTAGGCAAAATTTCATATGGGTTTATCCAATTTTGAAAATTCAAAATTGAGGACAGCAAGACCATTTTGGTCTTGTATTCATCTTGGGAGAACTGCATTCTAAAAACCTTGAAGATTGGTTGTGCACACGATGCTGCTCGGACAACTTTTTCTGGAACTGCTAAAAATAGCTTTGTTGGGGGTAATTTTTACGAAAAATTTTGAGACATGGGTTTTGTTGAGAATAATTCTCTAAACAAACCCAAATCGTCAGAAATTCGAAAAAACGTGTTTTTCTATGACATGCAAGAGCCCTTAAATGGCAGAGGCAGCAAGGCACCAGAAAGTGATTTTTCTCGGAAAAATCCAACACATGCTTCAGAGCTGAACAAACCCAGTTTGTCTGTTTTTCAAAATTATGACTTTTTCTGGAAACCCTAAAAGATAGGGGCAATAGGGCTACTTTTTCTGGAAAACTCCAACATGTGGGTTTTGTTGAAAAAGTTGTGTTGATCATACCCAGTTGGACAGATCTGTGATTATCTGTCGTTTTCTCAAACATGCAAGAATTTTAGACAGAAATAGAGGAAGTAGACAAAAGGTGGATTGGAAGTTATCGGTTGTCAATCTAGAAGAATTATGCCTTTTGATGCAAACTTTGATAAACAGTCCCTCTGTGCAACAGATCTTCAAAAATATGAACGGTGAAAAACCCCTCTGTCAAATCTTCAAAAATGTTGGAGAAGAAAAAATATCTATTCTTGAGCTCCTCAACCTGCAAAGAAATAATGAAGAATGGATGCCTAGATGCTTTGATATGTCAATTTGGAGTTGCAAGCATCGATTGGGCATCCAACTCGTGATTGAGCCTAATTTGGAGTTCAAAAAGGTGATTTCCACTGATTGTGGAGTGTTTCGCCTCTTTTTGCCTCCAAAATTTGCTAACTCAAGTCACCATTTGCTTTTGACTTTCTTAGGCATCCCTTTTGGAGTTTTGATTATTTTTGCAGGCTAAAATGCCTCTGTTTGATCTTCGATCTTGGCTGCTCAGTTGATCTTCGGCAGTTGCCGACGGATACGTTGTTGAGATAGGATCAGCTTGACGAAATATGCCTGGGAGAGATTAACTCAGAAAACTGAGTTTGAGCCTCCAGAATGAAGGGCGCCTTTTTTCAAGAGGGGCGCTTTTGGCTGTGCCTTAGTCAATTTTCATTGATTGTTCTTCGTTTTGGCCTTTTCAGACCCTCTGTGCTTTGATTTGACATTCTCGTTGATGGATGAGTTGGATGACTCTGCTTGATGATGCATCGAGTAGCCAGCTCGGTCCTGCTTAGGATGACTGACTTCTCAATTGATGACAGTGAGTTTATGGCCCTTCAAGCTCAAGGGCGCCCCTAGCCAGCAGGGGCGCTTTTAGCTTGTTGACTGGTTTTGTCTACTTTGAAAACTGCCTACTTTGATCTTTGTCGTTGGATGATTCAATGATCAAATTCTTCCGCTGACAGTCTCGTTGTCGAGATTCATCAAAGCTAAGAAGGTTGTTCTGGAGAGTAGTAAGCATAGTTGAAAGACTCGCCCCAAAAAAAACTCGCCAAGCCAAAAATTGGAGACTTTTTTAAACCTCGGCAAAAACTCGAGAACTCAAAAAAAGTGCAAAAATTGCTTAAATTTCATTAGAAACACTTTTTTTTTGCAAAGCCGAGTTTTTTCAAAAAACTTGGCAAAAACTCGCGAGTTTTTCGAAAAAACTCGGAAAAACTCGTCCAGCGAGTTAAACTCAAAAAAACTCGTTTTAAAAAAAAACTCGCAAGTTTTTTAAAAACTCGGCGAGTTTTCTGCAAGTCTGCCAACTATGGTAGTAAGTATTCAAGCTACATCTGCATGCCTCAAAGAAAGGGCGCCTTTCTCCAAGATGGGTGCTTTTCCTCTATCCTTAGCCAATTTTTGGCTTGTCCTTTCAGTTCTTCCTTCTTGGCTTTTTCTGCTTGATCTCAAAGTGTGATCGTTTGGCGTATCCAGTGAACTTGTTGTCAGATTGATCACATAGCTGGGAGGAAGCTGAAAAGATGTCATGTATGGAGCAGTTGTTGATGGATTCATCTGATACCTTGAACTGAGGGGTGCCCCTAGCTAGCAGGGGCACTTTTGGCTTGAAGTTCTCTGATCTGGCATCTTCATTGTTTATAGATTCTCCATACTTCGCTAACGATTGGCCAATGATTCCTGAATCAGATGATCTGACTGATGGTTGCGTTGTCGAGACAGCACGAACGTGAAGGAGATGAATGATATGAAGATGCAAGTTGATTACATTTGCCCTATGAGATCCAAGGGTGCCTTTTTGGTATTTGGCAGTTGTTTTGCCTTGGTAGCAAAACGTGCACCTTCCAGAGTTAGCCAAATTTTGGCCTTTTCTATTTTGAGAAACTCCTTCGTCTAGACAGCATCTTTTTGACCTTTTCCGCCATGGCTTCTTCATTGGAGCTTTTGAGGTTTAGCTTTCAACGCCTGGTACTAGCCAATCTGCCATTAATGGCTGTGGAGCTCCTAACTTCGTTCCTGAAAAATAGAAATAGACCCACCAGAGTAAAACATATCTTTTGATGATTCTGACTTGATCAGTGTGATTGTGAAGTCAATTAACCCTATCGAAATCATTTTCAATCATTTTTGGGAAGGTCCTATTTTTTAGGGTTTCCCTAAAAATAGGGGCATAAAACCCTAATTTTCAATTTTTCAAAATTTTAACCATAGGTTCCTTGATAGAAACCCACAAAGACCTCATATTTGGTTTGACGTAAAACATACTTTTGACTACATTTTCTCATTATTTAGCTCAATTTAAGCAAAATGCCAAAAATTAATTTTGGGTACAACAAAAGAAAAAGTAAAGATGGTTGCAGATAAATCTATGTTTGACCTGATGCAGGAATTGTATAAGCTAATGAAGGATCCTAAAACAAAAAAAAGGATATTTAATGAGGGTTGCAAAATCTAAACGAAAGGATAAGGAAAATGAGTTGCTTCAAAGTGATTTGCAGCCTACAGGTGATCATGGAAAAGGAGTTGCAGAAAGCAACGAGTTTGGTTCTAAATGTGAGACACTACATGGGTCAACACCTATTGATGAACATATTGGGAGTAGTAAAAATGATCTCCGAGAAAAAAGGACTTTGCTTTGAATGCAAAGAAGCTTGGGAGCCCAACCATAAGTGTCTAGACCAAGGACAGGTGCATAATAGTGGTTTTAGGTGACGGGGATGCCATACCTCATGATGGCAGTTTGGCAGAGTCCCGGGATGGTTCTTCGAATGTACATGCATCTATTCTCAAAGAGGAAGTGTGCAATGAGGTTGTCAAACTAGCAGCCTCTAATATTCCATTTGAGCCATCCTATGAGGTTCATAACACTAGTGCATATGATGAGGATGTGTACAATGGTGATGGCACACATGATAATGTTTTCCAATCACTTCATGACGGTGATTCAACATCCTATCATAGTGTTGATTACAAATCAGAAAAATTTTATGGGGATGACAGGTCTCAGGGGTCCCATCATTTGGCAGGACAATTGAAGGTGAATGAAGATATGATTGCTACAGCCATAGAAAATTTTAATGCCGCTCAGCAGTTGATGGCAAACTGTTGTTGGACTCAGGGGGCACAAGAGCACTTTGATGGTGAACTCTCCCTTGCAGAATTTCAAGCACTCAGAGAATCGTTGGGGGAAATGAAAATTAATTACCTACAGCTACTATCAGATAGAGATCATCTTCTCATGCTTGATGGGATTTATTATGATGCACTAAAGGGGAAAGAAGAAGAGGTTGATGAGCTCACTCATGAGCTTGAGATCACCATGGACTCTTTGAAGAGCACTCAAATGGCCCTTCAAGAGTCAAATACTCAGATTGACGAGCTCACCATGGAGTTGAGCATGGCATGATCATCATCACCCACAGTTGAAATTCAGTTATCTATGGCAACCATCAGTGATGAGCATACATCCACGAATTGTGGGAATGTGCATATGGATGATGTGGAAAAATCCACTTTGTTTACAAATATAGATGACACCAATGGAGTGAGTGCACTGGATGAGCATAACAGGGAACAGTATGTTGCAGCAGGAGTCCCTGAAGAAGAACCATTTACAGGTTATATATGCCCAAGTCTCTACATTGGGGATGTAGAGAATGCTATTGACAGGTCTTGTGATGAAGAGGTGGATTCTATCGAGAGTTGTGTGATTGATCACAACGTTGTTCCATCTTCTTTATAGGAGGATTGCAAGACGTCATCTAGTGGGAAATGGGTTTTCATGCTGATATGTTTCCCCCTCCTGAAAACAAATCAGAAAATTCACTTTGTGTGGCTGATTGTGATCTTCAATCTAATGGGTTACAAGGATGGAAGGATCAGCTGAAGGTCACTGGAGATAAGGTTGATCAAACCTAGGCTACTGGAAAATGATTGACCAAAGTAGAATATTCCTTTTCAACGGCCCAAAAGACGAGTGCTATTGCATTTTATGATCTCAATATGAAGAGGAGGAGAGCGAACTTCTGGTCTGGTATCTCTGTGTGAATGGAAAGTGGAGAGCGAACCTCTGGTCTGGTATCTAATTGCTACAATGAACCTTCCTTCAAACTTTAACTTTTGACTTCTTTTCCTTGAAACCCTAACAATTTATTCTTGAAAGAAATCGAGATATTTTCTTTTTGGATCACTGGATTGAAGCACAGAGACTAAATGCCCACAGACTGGCAAGATTTTGGCTCTAATACCACAATAAAGACCCTTAGCAAATTTGATCTTAAATTACTCACTCTCTTGCAGGCAAGTGACTAAACATTTCATCAAACACTTTGCATACATAGTTCGTGTTGGATAATTTGTTGATATTTTAATAAGTAAATGAAAGTACAAATATAATCATATGATTCATAATAACATAATTAAAGATGCATCCATATATTGATTAAGTCTACACATTTCCTAAACATGATAAATTCCAGCAGAGATTGAAAAGTTTTGACCTTGAAAAGATGATAGCACGGATAATATATTATTGATATTATAGAACCTGTGCCAATATCAATTTGCAACTTAGCCTTATGCCCAACGTTGCAAGGCGCTCGCATAAGCGTTAATGACTATGCTAGAAATGAGGACATCCTCGCCCATATTCATCATGCCTCTGGCTATTGTGTATATACTCTAGCGCCTTCCCAAAATGCAGATATGACTCCTCAAACCAAGTGCAGCCTCTTACTGGGTTGCTACGATAGGCAAAGTCTCATGGCTGACCACAAAGGTCTTCATGGCATCACTCATGCACTCAACCAATGCACTCATGCACTCGGCCAGTGCTCACGTATCACCTTGTATTGTTATTTGAAGTTGCTGAGTTTTTAGAGAAGGTCATAGCATTTGTGTGTGACACCAGCATCACCACATGTATATAATATTGGCATCGACCAGCTATTAAGAGAGAGATATATCGCTAACTTAGCAATGAGAATACAGCCACAATTTACCCTTGATATATGCAGCGGCCACTTTAAGATTGGCAAAAGGGTATAATTATGTGATGCAGCCCGAATAAGTCTGTCCTTAAGTCCCACACAAGCTTCCAGCTGACTTTGACTGTCCACGTCACCTCCTATTCCCCAAGTGATGCGATACACATAATGTAATCTCCATAAGGTGGCGCAATTATTTTTTGGTAGGAGCGGCTATATGAAAAAGGTTGGCGACAGTATTCAAGTGCCCAAGTATTTCCAAACAAGTCGACTCTCCCCTTTGAACAGGCTTTGACCACCACGTAGGATCCCCAACTCAGCAACTAGCAATATGCTTGACTTTGGAAGGTGTGATTAGTAACATATGAGGAGCGGCAGCTATAGTAAAGGTGTCACAATAACTCAAACCATGGTCTTCATTAAATACAATGAAATGATCACCCCTGGGTTTTTTTTGAAAGTTCACTATTTGCTGATATGGAGTTTTTGTTGATGGTTTGTTTGTTTGTTTCATCTGTCTTTCATAGTTTTCATTGCATGCATAGTATAGATAGCATAAAGAAGGAAAACTGGAAATGAACTTTGCATTTCATATTGGAAATCAACTCGTAAATAGAACATTTGATAGCAACTCAAAATCAGACTTATTACAAACATATATCAGACCTGATAATAGCTTCTAACGGCAGCATAATCACTTCAAACTTTGCATCATTCATCACATGAGAAAGCCAATGAACCCCTTGAATACCAGCGCCAATAACCAGCTGCACGAACTCCAACAAAGGCAGAAAGTGGCCTATACAACAGTAGGCCCAAAAACCAGATAATCACCCCAAAATCGAGCAGCTCTGTAAGTAGGGTGATCTGCCCTAGAAAATCAGTTTCCAACCAATAAATACAAACAAATACTTGAAATAGGGTGCCTTGGAGTGAGGAATCCAATGGTGAAACACCCAGAATGAAACATCCAACATGCACAAAGTTATGAACTGTTTTCCATTTTCAGATCCTAGCAAAAGTAGTTTCCAAATTTCAAAAAGATAGCCTTAAGACCTCTGAAACAGCCCTGAATCATCACCAAACCACAACCCAAAATGGAGCCAATAAACCAACATACCAAATACCAAATTGGAAATCTTCATCTTTCCACTACAAAATACTGTAAATCAGAAACTCTGTGAAGCCCTAGGTGATTCCTGAGATAGAACCACTCCAAATTTGGCTAGGCTGGATCTCTCACCACCAAAACCAACTCCAAATGATGCAGGTTGTTGTCCTCAACACACAGCAGCGATATTCTGAAAATAATCCAGCAACGTCTCATTATGTCGTCAACTCAAAGATATGCAAATGAGGCACAAAAAGAAGTTTTATAGAGTCAAGAGTAAATTAGGGAAAACATTTTGAATTTCCATTCCCTCCAAAAGCCAACGACCCCTTCTCATGAGCACTTTGTAAAAAATATTTAAAATCACCTTATACCTCCCTTGGGTGTCCAAAACCATTAAGAAATATATAAGCTTTTGTTGCTTTTTATTTAAAAACAACATTAAGTTATAACACTAGGCCCAAGGTGCTTTTTGCATGACCCCCTAACCCCTTCACTTAAGTTAAAGTGACTTTAATAAAATAACTTAAGTGAGAAATACAAATTATAATTAAATCAAACCTTAGTCATGCCAACGCCCAAACTGGAAATAGACACTGCTGAAATTGCCTAGGCTAGGACCAATTACCGAAAATAGACTTACTATTTATAGCAATTGCTAAAAATAGTAAATACTCCAAATCATCAAACTGACATAAAAACTAAGAAACACTGTGACTTCTATGAATAGTAAGTAATGGAATTCGCCCCCTGCTAAAAATAGAAAGTCCTGTCCGAAACACTGAAAACCACCACAGAAGGAAACTGGCACCGAGGCCCCTTACCAAACTCCACTTAGCCTACGGGAACTCTGAAATAGGCTAATGGAAAAACTCCACTGCTCAAAGGCAAGTAGGGGACATTACATACAATAAAATCTGCCCCTTTCTAGGAATAGGTACGGCCAGTATTCAAATGTATTGGTCTGAAATTCTGATAATAAAATATAACATTGCTTGTGCAATCGCAGATATTAAATACATTTCACTTGAACTTCCCTTGTAAATATTCTCTTGATTATCTCTAAAATTTTGTCTTCGAAGAAGACATCACAAAATTTCCACAAATCGATCTTTGTAGCCCAAATGTGAATCCTGTTTGAATCTCCCTGAAAGAGGATCTAGGTTTTCACTAAACTTGAGGGTTTTCACCCTCCCATTCCTAAAAAGCCAAGCCCTTTAAAATTCACAATCTCTCCAAAGATAATTTTCCAATTCACGCCAAATGACTTGCTTTCCTCTATATTTAAAGATTTTACTCAATCTTCCAGAAGATTTCATTTAATTTAATAAAGTGACTTTTATAATATTTATTATTTTCAATTGAACCACTTTAATAAATAAATATTAATGCCCCAATTATTAATTCAGTGCAAAATAACATTTAATTAATTATATTAATTAAATATTGTCTGGACAGAAATTAGAGACATTACAGTCTAAACTATATTATGAACAAATATGCAAGTTTGAATTAGACTACGAGTTTGCAATGAAAGTTGCACCCAAGTGTGTAATGCTTTAATGTTTTATTTGGACAGTATGATCATGATGTAATGTGTTGGAGCACATCTATTTAAAGTTGCACTAAGCGTGTCTTGCTATAGTGTCATGTAACTATGCATCAAGAATGAAATATGAATTGTGGGTATCAAATTGTAGGTGACGCCTTTATGAAACAAATTATGTGAGTCAAGTTATGTGTTCAAAATGACAGTGAAAGTTTGTGATCTTAGTAAAAAAAAGTGGTGTTATATCCCTTGAGAAAGAATTCTATAAAATGTCTAAGTACTCTATCCAGTATTTGCACATCCTTGAAGGGAGTGTGCCACTTCTTTGAATGGGTGTTAAGATAAATCAAACTATGAACATGGATCATTTCTTACATCATAAAGAATCATAGCTTATCTATATCTGAATAATACTTTTGATTTACTTGAATGTTTCACATCTAGATCATCAAGGAGGGCACAATTTTTTTTGTATGATTGTTTGAATTGAGAGGCCTATGTAACCACCTTATTGAAGGTGTGCAGCTCAATGGTTGAGTGTGCAATCATGAGAAGTTATAAGATGGAAGTGTTGCATGTTCTAGTTTATCTGCACAATGATACAATTTTTCTGTCAATTGTATATGTGAAGGATATTGAAAAATGTCCTAAACTTGTCTTCAAGAATATTCTTGCATTATTAAGATGCAAACTTAATAATGGTAATAAGTAAAAGCCTTGTCATATTGAGTGCGCTACCTAAGGTCGTGCACCAAGGTTTGGGCACACATCTTTCACGTTTAGTGCATATGATAATTCTAGTTAATGAGTTAAGACGAACCACCCTTTTTGGGCTATAAATTCACCTGCAAGGTAGCACCAAGTGAGTGCATTGTTTATGAGGTAGCATCATGATATTTTCTTGTCTAAGGAGCTTGATAGCTAAGCTTGCATCTTGTCTATGGGGTGGCACCATGAGGATTGGATTTTGCAAGTAGAGATTGTTGTAATCTTGCAGGAACTTACAAGGGATAGCCAAGGGTTCAATCTTAATCCTAAGTTGCTTGATCTGTATCAATAGTGTGTGAGTCAACTTTATACAAAATCATAATCGTCAAGTATTGGGAACACAAACATCACACACTGCATTATAAGCAAATCCTTAAGAACTCTTTCATGTAGGCTAGGAGAATGCTTGTTGAGGAGCAGATTTTTCATTGCGCCCTAAAAGTATGAGCACATTATGGTGGAAAGAAGTGCAAAGTATGGGTTTGATGGGAAACTCATGCTCTTGGTGCAGCAATCTATGACTTGGCACAAACGTACCACATGCTGAGACAAATCAATAACCCATGATTCTTTGAGTGTGATTTCCCTAGTTATTGGCTTCATCCTATGCTTTCATAAAAAAATACTACCATTATCTTTGTTTTAGTTTTTACATGCATTTTTATGATGCGATGTTGGGGCAAGCACTAATTTGGTATTTAGAGCACAATTGCTACACCAAGAACTTTGGGATTTCACTATGAGCCTGATTCTACATTGTTCTCTTGTTCATAGGCTTTGACAAGATGGCACGACGTCAAGTTAGAGGTGCTCTATTAGGAGGTGTTCCTCAAATCTAGGAGGTAGATCCACTCTTTGGGTATGACCATCAAGGCATTCCAGGTAGCCTAGAACCACAAATTATTCAAGCCATTCAGCAATTAGTTGGTTTGGTCAAAGAGAGATTGACACGAAGGAATGAAGCATCTCAAGAGTAGGACCCCATGCAATCTAAGGAAGAGTAGACGGAATGGTCTAGAACCTATAGTAGACATAAAGCAAAGCAGCAACAAAAGGTATACTCTATACATAGCATAGCAATAAGAATGATTATCCTAAGCGTCAAGACCCAAGAGACCACATTAGGGAGCTATTGCATCTTCAACTTCTACTTTTGTAGGCTCCACAAATGGAGTGGAAGGCAAGGCATGGCTGGTGAGCCTCACCAGGTGTATTGGGTTGCAGACTTGTTGAAGCAAACCTTAAGGTATGGTTTCCATTCAGCTTCTTAGAAAATCACCATGTGATAGACACCCTAACTTGGGAAATTTTTTTTGGAATGATTCCATATACACTATCTATATGAGCATTTCCACCAGCATCAAATAGACAAGTTTCATGATTTACAACAAAGAGGCAAAACAGTTGTGCAGTATGAGGATAAATTCTTGGATTGTTGCAGCATGTAGACTATCGACAAGATGAAAAGTTGTTGGTTAATTGATTCATCAAAGATTTGAATGTTGATCTTGCAAAAGCAATTTGTGTTCTTTCCCCTCCAACATTGGAAGATACTGTAGAAAAAGCCTATTTGGTAGAGGAAAATCATGGCAAGAGGCAAGAGGCCTTGAATAGCTTCGTATTTTGGTGCAAAAATATTTGACTTCAATGTAGATCTTAAAGCTCAAAGATCAGAATGTTTTTGATTGGAGTTGAGGCAAAGGACGAGAAGCCAGTCCTGTTGGCCTTGAATGGCTTCATATTTTTTTACTTCAAAAGCTAATTTTACAAACCTGCCAAAAATACATGGAGCCAACAATTTTATTTGTGGAAATCAGAGCTGTATTAAGCTCTCTGAAAAACAGTGTTCAACAGCAGAAGTAAGCACATAGACATCAGGTTCTATAATCTCAAAGATGCAGTGCAGAGAGGATCAGGAGTCCTGAATTGTGTATCTTCTCATCTAAAATTGTTCATATTCTGGCAAAGCCCTTAGCAAAAGGGATGTTTAAAGATGTTGCGAGTGCTCTTAGGTTAACATATTCCATGGAACATGGGAACATTGAAATATATAGGTGCCTATTAGTGAAAAATTTGGTGCTCGTTCATAAAGGATGGACATTCATCTTGAAGTAATGGCATGTCAAGAATATGATTTAATTAGGAGATCTATTAGTTTCTAACTGCTGGACCAAGCAATTCAATTGTTATTTTACAGTGAACTCATTAAATGCAAATAAAGTCTGGGAGAAATTCCTTGGGGAAGGTGCAATCAAATTGTAGTTTAATCAAGAAGGGATTCATTTGGAGACATGCAGTCTATTTATTGAAATTGGACCGTAGCCCATTCTGGTCATTTTTCTTATTTCTGCAATAAAGTTCTAGGTTATTTATTTGAGATTCTTTTCCATATTTTGGTTAGTGCATGGTTCGACATTTTAACAGAGCAGTGTTTGTGAAATGTATCTTGAATGTGAATTTCCGTATCTGAGCTGTGTTATTAAAGCAATCTTTTCAAGGAAAACAAATCAGATCTGTCCTATATCAATTATTATTTTCTTAGTAAACAATCTGTTAAACCATGTGTTGATTTCTAACCATGTTTTTTCTTGAGTTTTCCCTTAGCCAAAGACGTCATCAGAGTTGCCATTGGCTGTTTGGTGGTGGTAAACAAAGATATTAGCCATTCTTCTGCTCCTAACTCTTATCCAGACCAGTGCCTTTTTTCCATTTGTTCCCTTCTCTTGACTGGGTTCTTTTTAACAGGGGTACCTTCTGTTAAGTATAGAAGTATTTCATGGTTATTTTAATTAGAATATTGTTTTTTGTGGGATTTGATTGCATGTATTTTTATCTTATCTTAAGATGACCTCCACTAATATCCATTTATACTAATTGACATTTTATTTTTTCATATATTTTTTTAATAATAAGATAAGGGAATCCACTTAGCACGCAAGCACCATCATACATTTGTTAGTAGGGGTTGGGTGGAGGGGGATACAGCCCAATTATGCATACACGAGTTACATACTGCAGATTTTGACAAGCATTTTAATTAAAATTTTGATTTTTAAGGGATTTGACGGGAGTGTTTCTTATATAGATTTTGTAAATACTGATTTGTAGTTTTGTCTAGAGTTTACCACTTTCCTTCACCCCTTTCTCCCAAATTTTATATTTCTAAATTTAAGTGGTTCATAATCTTTGGTTGTAGATACTTTACTTTTGTTGTTGGGATTTCGTCTAGCTGTTGATTAGCTTTTCTCACTTGTACTTTTGGGTCGTATTCATCTACATTGGTCATTCTTTCCACTATTCACCAATATCCATGCGTGAAAAGTTATAGAGAAATGACTTCTGATTGAAAACAGTCATCAAAGTGATGACTTAAAATTGAAAATGCTTCCGTGTTCCTAAAAATTCCACAAAAATAGAATAGCCGAATAGATGAAAAACGATTTCTCAGGATCAAACAGAATTAAGAATTTTCTTTGCACTATTTATTCTTAAAGATCATTTTTCATGATATTTCAACAAATGAGCAAAAAGATTGAGAAGCACTTTGTTGATAGATGTAAGGTGAAAGACAGGTATATATATAAACTTAAGCCATAACCATATCCGATTTTCTCACCCCACCGCAATCGTCCACTGGATTTTCTGGTGCTGCTGAATCAGATGAGGAGGAGGAGATTGTTTTTCTATTCCCCGCATTCATCCAAAAGATAGGAAACAAGGCAATTGCTGCTCACAACAATAGCATTAATGTTGTCAATGTCATCTCAAAACAAAGAGAAACAATAATCAACTTTTACGTGTCTACCTGAGCTTCTGTGTCTGCCTCTCCCTCTGCATCTGCCTCTTCCACTTTCAAGTGTTAAACTGCCCAAAACTTGTTTACCTGATCTTGTGAGGAGAAGGGAATGAGCACAAGCAGGGAGAGATGTTGAATTAGGTGAGGGGAAGAGCAAAGGCAAGGCGTCCATGGTCATGGTCATGGTCACAGTCATGGCGGAGGGTAATCGGAGGAATACGAAGACGGAGATATTTCTTTCCTCGCCCAATTACGCACCTAGCAAATAATTTAACAAAAACTTATCCCAAGCGTGAAATACCATGCCCATTCCATTTTCCGTTTTATAGTTATCAAATCCACACAATTGTTTAATTATTTGATATGGGAGCACAAGTATTATGCTATAATTTTCTTTTGTTCGCAATGAAGAATTAAGGAGTATTCATTCCATCAAATTTCTTCAAGGCATGATCCCAACCTCATCCCTTGTGATACTAAGACCTTGTCAAAGTCTAAAAACCTCAAAGTTGAAGGGAAGAGTAACCCTTTTCTTATGATGCCTTAGATGTAGCTTGTCAATTTCGTTCAACTGCCACATTATCTTAAGTAAGGCTATTTGGCACCCAAAAAGGATGAACATGGGGTTGTATTTATACAATCGTATATCTTGATAATGGTTTTATCTTTGTGGTAGAACCAACCATCCTAGTTGTGTTCAAATCCTACCTCATAATCTAGATGCTTTGGTCTTGAGAATCTGATAAATGTATCTGACAATTTTTTCCTCTTATACCCTAACATGTCAAGAATTATGTGTAAAAAATGGAATTCAAAACACAATGGTCTAAATTTTGACAACGAGTATCCCAAATATATGGCATGCCCTAATCAAGGATAGGACTTCCATCTAATAAAGTACTTATAATGCTAAGGGCAGGATCCTGAGTATCTCTCCCAAGAAATAATAAAATGTGACATAACAAAGATACCACTTAAAGTATAGAATTATCTTATCAATTTTTAAAGGCACTAATTCCTTATGTGTTATTTCCTCCAAAATTAAAGCAAAGTCAAGTGATCTATTTACATACACATGCTTGACGTCTACAACTATAATCATCATATGCAGAGGGCAAATGCACTATGTAATCTACTCCCAAACCTTGAAAAAGGACCATATATGTCATCCTAAAATACTCCTTGAAAGTATCAACATTGAAAGGCTCCACTTATTCAAGAGGAATTGGCTTCGCTCCATATGTACCTTTCAACCCTTGGTTAGGCAATCACTTGACCCTCTAGTTGTTCTTGTCTTTTATGTACTCCTTACACAACTCATTGAAGTTGATCTTATAGCGGGCCATGGGATTAAGGTCAAAGCCTTCCTAATTAACCCTTTGTATAGGGTGAATATTACATCACAGCCTTTGCCCTTTATTTGTTGTGACATAGGGCAAACATTAAATTAACATCGACAAAAATATTAAGCACTACCAACTTACCCAAATTAGACTTCCAAATGTTTGAAATTAGGATAGGCTTGTTGGCTCTATTATGACAATATTTAAATAAATCCCACCTAGTAGTTGGAATGATTGCATCTCTATCAACTCAGCCCTATCATGCAATATATTTAAGAGAATGCTTATGCCTTGCAAGTGCTTAGCTCTTTTGTAGAGCCTCATAAAAAACATACTAGATCTTTTTCTAAGCTTATTTTAGCTTTACCTAACTTAGAAGTTGATTGAATCATTTTGAAGACTATAAAAGACCTTAACAAAATTTGGATTGGGAAATGATTTGTGAATTAAGGTTTCATTACTAGTTAAACTACACAAACCCTAGATTATGAATAACTTGTAGAGGTTTTCAGACTTCTTGATGACTTGCCCATTATTGTTTGTGGTCAAATATTGGAGGAATTTGTTGAGTGGGGACAAGCACTAATGAAGTCAATATATAACATTTCCTTTCTCATTGCAATATTCAACCTTCTTCTTCTCATCTAGAATTAATTTTAAATTATGTTGGAACGTGAATGCAATGGCTTGCTTGCTCCATCATCTTTTGCATTAGATGTATAGTACCAACTCAATAGTAATGCCACAATTGTTAATGGTTTTGATCTAGTTCAAATTCTAACTATTAATATTCTTAAAGGATTGGATCGACATCTATCATGTATCACAAATATCAAACTTCAAAAAAAATTACAAACATCAAAATTAAGCTCATGGTATGCCATCTAGGACACTTTGGAACATCTAGCACATTTGGTAGAATGACTTACATTGGCCCAATTAAACTATCACATTTTACCACCTTTACCAATAGAAAAGTCATCACAATTATTAACTCACCACATTTTATTTCTATCACACATCACATAGTCTAAAGTAGAACCCAAAAGATAATCTGTGATGCAATCAAGTGTTGACATCTATCCTCTATTGCATCTTGTTCATTCAATTTTTCAATAGTTTATTGCACATAACATACATGAAAGTGGGGCCTTTTGAAAATCTATGATGTAAAGGCAATATGCAATACAATAGGGAGCCACCAATAGTCAAAGCCTTAAGAGATCATGCGGCCTCTTTGTAGTGAGTACAAAAATACATTACCCAGACCAATCATGAAATACAATGGCATGCTAACACCAAATGATTCAACATGTATATATACTCAAGCACATGTGTTAATAGGTCACATTGTCATAGTTTAAACAAGGAGTCAAAAGTGAAATCCAAAATCTTAAAAACTATCACAATGAAATGAGACACTGCCACATATTATTTAGTGTACATCTATTTGATAAATATTTCCCTTAATGGCCATCACACATTACATACCTAATGGTGGGGCCCATATCTAAAATTATGATGTGAAGGGGAAGCACGGTGCAATGGGAAGTTGCCATGTAGTAGAAATGATAGGGAAATTTACTTCATCTTCCTAAAGTGTACACATTATCAATTAAAAACTAATTAAAAATACCAACTCAATAGAATTATGACACGATGTCATGGCAAGTAGCAAATATGACTTAGAATTAGAGATGTGTGTCATCATAGTGCTAATTTGTAGTCTGAAAAGAAACTTTCAAATAAAATGTGTGATGTTAAGAGCTTGTGCAATGCAACCAAGTTCTATCACATGGACAAATAGTTATAAACCAAAGACTTTAGGATATAACCAAAACATTTAAAAAATTAGGAGCAAAAGCGAATCAATGAAACTAAGTTAGCTAGAAGTGCAGGCTTAGCAAAACATTGGGGTTTAGGGATTGAGACTCATGAATTAAGTGATTTCACCTAGGCAACAAGTCACCAATAGAATAGAAACTTGGGGCGACTAAACACATGAAGAACTCTATGAGAACTAGTTTTATCCAAAGACTTAAAAAGATAAACCTTAACAAAGAACAAATGCTTAAAAACCCTAGGGATCAAAATAAAAAATTGGAACACTCCAAGAATTGGTATTAGCTAGCTTGATTTTGAATAATACAATAAAATAATCAAGGGCCCAAATTGTTAGGAATTAAAAAATATCATTCTAATATATGTTAAATTTCCAAGAAATTATTGATGAATAATGTATATGTAACATTTCTCATAGTAAACTATGCATTTGTAATGGAGAATCGCCTAGAATTTTGGAGACATATCTTTGTTAACTAGCATATTTAGCAATCACATTAAAATTACCTTATACGAAGACCACTTTTGATAATACCATTACAATTCCACATTGGGTGAGGACTAGTTTTGTTAAAACCATTATAACACCATGATACAACTAGGGTCATAATCACATTGAAAGCACCATTTAAATTTATTTAGTAGTTTGATTTCATTGTTATGAATGATATAGATTAGTAATACATCTAGGCCCCAAGGATACATGACTCCTTTTGTTGATTTTGTGTATTTTTATTTTTATTGTTACATATGATGTGCTAAAAATATTAGTGTTGAGTCTTTAAGAGATCAATAGTGATGTTAAACATAGAGACATATTTTTATACTTTTTAATTCATGAGAGATGTTGATTAAAAGCTACTTTCTTGGAAGTGGTAAAGGTCACTCATCAAAACAAAAAAAAGCATAACATCTTATTGTAGTATATGAAATTTGACTTAACAAAATAAAGACTAGTTTCCTTTTTAAACAATCTTATTCAACACTACACTAGGATCAACTAGCCCATATGACAAAAGAATATCATCTACTACTAATCTGTCACATGGAGTGGATTATTCTAATTAATCTTGATTTTTTTTACCTTGAAAGATTATAGTTCTCTTAATAATATAACACTAATGAGAAATCAAACTATTGCCATTTTACAAAAGTTAAATTACGCAACCAAAAGGTGAATTATAGAATTATAAACACAAAACAAAGAGGAATTTGGCTACCAAATTTGGAGGTCTTCGTTGAGGATGCTAGAATCTCATATGGACATTTACACAAATCACTATGGTTCGTACATTCAAACTACCAAAATCAAAAATTTCTCTTAAAAAATGCACCCATTATATGACAAAGCAAAACTAGGGCTACCAAGTAGATCATCAGTTTATAAAAAATAATTGAAAATACTATAGATTTAATCTAGTAATCAAATAAAAATAATGAAATGATAAGGAAAGAGATATATTTGCAAACTCTAGAAGGTTTTAATACCTTCTTAGGGAATAACATGCAAATATGGGTAGACCCACAATAGTGTGTCCCACTTGTGAGATATTAGAAATTTGTATGATTGAGGAGATTTTTTTAGAAAACATCTTTGTTTGAATTTTTTTCAAGATCCCTCCAATTTTTAATTTTTTAATTTTTTTAATTCATGAAAAACCCTTCAATGAAGGTCCCTGGATGAGCCTTTCCACCTTGGTCTTTAGATTTTTCTATTTCAAACCTTGGGTTTGGACCAACAAATGAATGAAAGGAAACTTGCATCCATCTAATGAAAATTTCCACATAACCCAAAAATAGAAATCTTTACAAATAAGTATTCAAAATCCACATGCAAGAGAATAGACAAAATATGCATGAAAAGATGACACAAGATATACCCTTCAGAGGGAAAAACCTAACCTCCAAAAGCATCCATCACTCATGTATTTTTCAGCAATAAAAAATACAATACATCTTCAAAGCTCTCCATGAACACTATTGAAGCATCAAGCCCTCAACAAGCACTCCATGTGAGCAAGCATGTAACCACACATCCCATGCCATGCTTCAACCCTCACAAATGATAACAAGAACTAACTTTCCAATTGACCAACCTTAAACAACTACCCATGTGGTTGCTTTTATAGAAACAAGCTCCCACAAAACCACCAAGTGGTATTACATAAAACCATGTGACTAAAACCATGAGATTACAAAATCATGTCCCCACATTTAAAATTGGGTACTTTATTTAAATTGCTTTCCCTAATATTAAATAAATACATTTTACAGTTATGTCCCAATGTTACATACAACATAAAGTGGCCCCAAGAATATTATTAACTCCTAGTGATGCACATACTCCCAGATCCTCTTGGGTGCACCACAAACATAATAATAAATTAAACATTATGCAAGGTGTACAACACTTAGTTCCTAACATTCTCCCACTTGTTGTATACATTACATAAGGGGTAACAAGTAACCTCAAAACATGAACAAGGGAACAATCCCTCTAGCCACATATACCATAAAGGAATCAAAGTGCTTCATGTGCTCCATCAAGGTACATGTAACAAGAAACAAAGTGACCACCACCTCAAGCATGAATTCTCCCAACCTTGATCTTTCCAATGCACAAAGATAAGAAGCCATCCAAAGAGAAGACACAATTTGTCACAATGAAGCATAAGTATTTCCTCAACTGAGATCCCAAACACAAACACTCAATCCAAAGGAATCAATATGCACCAGTAGCTATAAAAATACACTAACCATAGTTGAAATAACACCCACAAAAATTGCCAACACATCCAACTATCTATACCTCCAAGGTATACAAAACATAGTAAAGTCATGCCATCAACATACACACCCATAAAGTGCAATCACAAACTCCATGTGCAAACCTATCAAAGAATGGCATACACATCCAAGAGCTCCCACTGCATGGGCAATGCAAATTTGAATATGATCAAGGCATACCAAGTCTACCAATAGCATCACATAAAAGGTGTAAACAACATAATGTAGTACCAAAGAACATCCACAATGATACGAAAAACCTGTAAGAACAACTCTCACCACAAGTCTCCATAGCTCTCCCATGTTCTCCACACCCAACAAAGGAAAGATATAAAGGAACCTCCATGTCATCACCCAAGAACATAAGTGAAAACACATAACCACAAGCTAGTGATCAGAATAGCTCCAACCTAACCTCAAAACCAATGTAATGTGAAGCCAAACATCTAGGAAGATAACCAAGACCAAAGAGAGAAACGTTGCACATCATATACCTATAGAAATTCCTCCTACATACACCTCTAAATGCCAACTATGTTAAGTATGATATCCTCTATAACATCCCAAAATAAAATCCATAACAACACCCATCCATTCAATCACCAAGATCAAACATAACATATGTATCATGTAACTAACATGGGTGTAAGCCTCTTAAACCGAAGAAGATAAAACTAAATATTCATTCCCATATCATGAAATCATCTCAATACATCTCCTAAACTCAACATCAATGAATGTAATAACAATGCATACAGAGATAAACATGCCAACACTCCTCAAATGAACCCTCCGGAACCAAACATCCATAGCTCAAGATTCATATGCATGAGAAGACAAAGCATAAACATAATACACCTGAAGCAATACCTCTCAAGTAAATCGTCGAGTAGAAAAAGAGTGGGGAATGAGAATGCTCCTCCAATATATCCAATTCATCATGACTCATCCAAGAACGCTCTCCTCATAGGTCGGGTCTATATTGGACACATCCAACCAAGGTGTAGACTCCTTATATTTTCTGTTTAAATCTCATCAAGAGTAACCATCTCAACAACATGTCTCTAACCACAAGAGAACTCCAAGCCTCACTAAGTCTCCAAGTATCCATGAGCACTTGTAACCAATCAATCCATTCTAAACTCCAAATGCAACACAACATCTTTTGGCAAAACAAGGATAGACAACTAAGAAGGGGGGTGAATCAGTTGTCAAAAAATTTAAACTTTATTTGACCTTATCAACTTTTAATCTTAGATCTGATAATTAGCAGTGAAAGAATGAATCAACAACACATCAGAAATACACATAACACCAAGATTTTTGCGTGGAAACCCTATTAGGGGAAAAACCACAATGGAGGTTAATCCATAATTTATACTCTATTAAAAGTATAAGAGAAATGAATAATGGGAATGCAAATGCATTCAGGCACACTGCCTAGAGCTCATTGCTCAAAAGGAAGGCTCACTACCTTACATAAAACTTTCAGATTAAGTCCATTTGAAGAGATTGAACTAAGAAATTAGCTTCTTCAAAAGCCTAATTACAGTTTCAGTTAGGCACACAGACACTTCTTCACACTTCGCTCAAACTCCTTCATACTCTGCTCTGTAATCGAATGATCTGATCTTTATTTGCACATATCTCACATTCTACCCATCTCAAATGAAGAAAACAATCGCTTTTATATATCTGCTTCACAGAATTTCATCAACAACTATGTCGGCCAAAAATAAAGAATAGATGAACACAAACTATCCTCGAACGTGCCAAGCATTCAAAAATTAATCCACATGGATCTGCAACACACTACAACCACCATGTCGACCAAGAACATGAAAAATTGAATATGCAAAGGAAAAATCTTTGATCACGAACACACCGATCAATGTGGACGTACCACAAAGATAGAGCAAGATCTAGAAACATCAATGAACATTGCTCCCATACGCAACAACTCAAATTGCCATAATTGTATTCTCTTCTTCCAGAAATGCCAGCTACAGTAACATAATAATTGTAGGAACACATAAACTCACAACTTGCTCAATTCTTGATGTGCACCTCTGAAACTTCTAGAGGATAAACTAGATAGGCTCAATAACAAACCCTTTAATGTAGGACTTCTTAGGCTCAATAACAAACCCTTTAATGTAGGACTTCTTAATTCCAATGTACAAAACTTTTCACCACTCTTATCTTCACAACTTCACAGATAGTTTGCAACATATTTATTATAATTTTCTCAATATCCTCGACATATGCAGTTTTTAAGACATTAATGCTAATAGTGTTGGCATCAATGACAACCAAATATCAGCAACACAACCACAACATCCAACAATCTCCCCCTTTGGCATTGATGGAAATACATAATGTGAAAAATACCATCAACACAACTAGCTCTTCTCCAACAATTTCCTCCTTGGATATTGCACTCACATGACCTTTCTCTCCTTTTCTTCCTCAAAGGTTTTTCACAATACTCTTCTCCCCCTTTTACATCAATGGCAATGGTATACAAGCTTTGAACCACATATCTGAATCATCTGACTACTCCCCCTGAGCAATAACCACCATATCATCAATCTGAAAAAAGATATGATTGTAAGTACACAAATTGATTCAAAGAATTGCATATTAGTTTTGATTAGGAGGGGAAATCACCCCTAACTTCCCTCTAAGATACTCAAAAGTATCCTTAGGTAATGGCTTAGTAAATATGTCTGCAATTTGTTCCTTAGTAGGCACATACTCCAGTCTGACTTCTTTATCACTCACTTTGTCTCTCAAAACGTGATATTTGATAGATATATGTTTTGTCTTTGAATGCAGCACCGTATTCTTAAAAATGTTTATGGCACTTGAGTTATCACAAAATATAGCAATAGGCTCATCATACTCAATTCTGATATCTCTCGACATCTGCTTCATCTATATTACTTGAGTACAATTGTTTGCAGTAGCAATATATTTTGCCTCAGCAGTAGATAAGGAAATGGAATTCTGCTTTTTACTTAGCCAAGACACCAACTTCTTCCCCAAGAAGAATGCACCACCACTAGTACTTTTCCTATCATCCACATCTCCTACCCAATCTACATCAATAAAGACATTCAAAGTAAGATCGTCATCTTTAGGATACCATAGGCCAAAGTCAATAGTTCCTTTTAAGTATCTAAAAATTCTCTTTATAGCAGTCACATGTGGTTCCTTCAAATCAACTTGATATCTAGCAACCATACATACAACATTCATGATGTCTCGTCTGGTTTGAGTCAAATAAATCAATCCACTGATCATTTACCTGTACCTTGTTTGATTAGCCTTAAGAGAATCATCATTCTATGTTAACTTACATCCGGTTACCATGAATGTACCAATAGGCTTTGAGTCTTCCATGCCAAACTTTTTCAGTTACTCTTTCACATACTTGGACTAAGATATAAAGATTCCATCATCTAACTGAGTAATTTTCAATCCCAAAAAGAATTTCATCTCTCCAATCATTGACATCTCAAACTCACTTTTCATTTCATCAACAAACTTCATACATAGGTCATCATCTCCTTCAAAAATGATGTCATCAACAAAGACTTCAATTATCAACTCTTTATCCTGATCCATCTTTAAATACAAATTACTGTCAGCAGTAGCTTTATTGAATCCAAGCTTCAACAAGTATTTATCCAGTCTATCATACCAGGCTCTAGGGGCTTTCTTGAGTCCATACAGTGATTTCTTCAATCGGCAAACCATATCTCCTTTGTCAGTCAGTTCAAATCCATCTAGTTTCTCAATATACACCTCTTCTTCTAATTCACTATTTAGAAATGTTGAATTTACACCCATTTGATAGACTTTGTAGTTCTTGAAGGTAGCATAAGCAAGAAACAATCTTACAGCTTCAATTATAGCAACAGGTGCAAAGGTTTCTTCAAAATCAATACCTTCCATTTGTGAGTACCCTTTACGTACAAGTCTTGCTTTATTCCTAATCACTTCACCTTGTTCATTCAGCTTATTCCAAAAGAGCCATTTGGTTCCAAACGCATTCTTATCCTAAGGTTTGGGAACAAGAATCCATGTATCATTTTCTCTATCTACACCAGTTCTTCCTTCATTGCTTCCATCCAATATTCATCTTTACATGCTTCATTGACATTGTTAGGCTCAGTCTTGGAAATCAGAAAATACTCTTCTGCAATTCTTCTTCTAGCCTGCACACCTTTGTTCTTGTCTCCTATAATCTAATTTTTAGAATGATTTAACTTTACATACCTTGGAACTTTCGGATTTTCTCAAACTTCTGGTTCTTTTGTTCTTTCTTCTACACTTCCACTAGCTTCTCCTTTTGGACTCTCTTGATTCACCAGAACAATTTGAACTTGACTCTGTGTCTGAGCATCCTTCCCTTTATCAATACTATCATGTTGGTCATCTGAATCATATCCACAATATCTAGATGATCTTTCAGTATCCTCATCAACTTTGATATTTGCATTTTCGATCATTTTCTTCAATCTTCTATTATAGCTGTTGTCAAACAGATTGCACCTGTATGCTTAAATATTGAATTTCAGCAATCTATTGACACATTGGAACTAATTCCAAGCTGTGGGTATCCTATGAGGAATTAGACCTCTAGATTCTAGGCTGGTTCCTATGGATTTTTCTGATTAATATTGGGGTAAAATGCTGGCAAAAAGGATAAAAAGATTTAACCTGAATGAAAAACTATGAAACTTTAAAAATGGTGATGCTTACACCTGAAAATGATGATCTAAAAGGCAGTTTGGTTCACAATTGATTCTCAAAATATCTAGTTTGCACATCAAAATCTGAACAGTTTGAACTCATATAAATGCTCCATACAAAGGTTCATGAAACTATTTTGTTTCAGAGGAAAAGAACAGTGTTCTCAACATTAAGAAAATAATCTTATTACGAACTCAATGTATGACCTATGAATTAAACTTGAATGCATACATATATTTATGATTGAGACAGAAAGATAAAGGTTTCAATGCTCAAACACATTATAATTAGATTGAAACCAAACATAATAATAATGCCTGAAAGCTTGAAGGAAAAACCTGACACTATTGAGAAAATAAAAGGAAACAATCCATGCTAAAATTGAGGTAACCTGTAAAACCTGCTATGTATTAATATGAAATGATGCTGAGTTACAAATCATTCACTTTGCAAAGTGCAAAGGAGAAAAATAAGAACTAAAGAAATATAGTTAAGTTTTTCAATATATACAAAAAGCCTTTCAAAAAGGCATGGAGAAAGAACTAAAAGTCCAACTCCAAGAGAGGGTGATAACTCCAAGGCCAATTCCGAGCAGAAGCAAATATCTCAGAAAAAGAGGCTCAAATCCATGCAAAAATGAGCGCATGATGGTCCAAACTCACTGTCAAGTCATAACTGATACATGCAGCACTCCAACTGAACTGCAAATCCTTGAAAATGTGGACCTAAGCATGCAAAAATCGCCTCATTTGTATCAATCCGCCCATGCAAACAATGAAACTCTATTTTGCCCAATATTCTATGCTTGCATTTGAGATAGTTAAATAAATTAAATGATTTATATTTTATCATTTAATTTATCAACTTTACAAAAAATAATTCAAGGCATAAATATTTTAAAAAAGCCATGCATAACTTGGAATAAAATAATGTTATTTTGCTCCAAAAATAGTTTAAAAAATAATTAAATGATAGAATTTATCATTTAACTAATTTTAACTTTGCATATATAAGCAAAGATCACATTATTATATAAATTGCAGTATAACTTGACGCCACCATACTTAGCATATTTAGGCATTTAATACATTGATCGGCCACATCATTAGGTATTTTGACTTTTAAAGTCATGACCACGGAGGAAATTAAAATGAAAAATGATTAACTTAAAATCATGGCAAATTACCCTATGCCGAATTAGGGTAGACAAAGATGGCGAACCCTAATCATTCTCTCACTTTGTCACTTGACAATTTTGTTGAAGAAGCTGCTCTCGAGAAAACAACACCGCCATGAGCTAGGGTTGGAGCTGGAAATGCTCGCACTCCTTCAGATTTCTTTTCCAAACTGGTTCTATTCCTTCTCTAAAATTCGTGGTAAGTTCACCATACTGTCATATCATGATTTTCTCCATTCGTTCTGATAAAAATTGTTTTCTCTGTGATTCCACTCTCTGTGTGGTGTGCTTTTACTCTTCTTGGTTGCTGTGAGGGCACCATTTTATGCATTAGTATTTCCTGCTCACTGTGCTTTGTTATTCCTTCATGTTGGTCGCGGGTTTTGCATATTTTGGGGCGCTTTTCTCTTCTCCTGCCTTGGCCGCCATGAGTATACTGGGCTTGAGCTACATGCTTTCTTGGAACTTCCAATCTTTGTTTGGCCAACTAGGTATTAATTCTTCCTGTCTTCATTCTATTATGGTACTTGGAATTCATGAAAAAGATCACAGGCCATGGCTTCCATATTTGTGCTTCTGATGGTCTCCTTCTAAGTTTAGGCTCGCATCACGTATGGACCATTCATTTCAGCCTCTATGCCTTTTCTTGTCAACACTGACCATGTATAGGCCACGACTTTATGAGTTTCTTGGTTCAGCCTGTTTCTTTTACTAGATATTATTTGCATCTTCACTTGACTTGCTCTGATAATTTTGTGCCATTTTGACTGTACTTTGAACTCCTTCCCTATAATTGTTTACACAAACCCCTAGATGGGAAAAAATGCTAAATGTTGCCGCGGCTTTACCATTGTTTCTGAGTATAGAGATTCTTTCATGTTTGTGTATTGGCGAAAAATTATGTCCTTTCCTTTGCTTTGGCATCCATGGTTACACTAGAGCTTATGTGTTTTTTAGAACTTTCATTCTCATTCATCTTTTTTCTGTTCTGGGTAAATCATTTCATACTTTCATGTGGGTATCATGCAAAATGGTAAAATTTGAGAAAAACTTCATTGTTGGCACATACTCAAATGATAAAACTGTAGCTCCATTTGTATATATTCCATAGGTCGCTAGATTCTAGATGCCTCCAACTTTAGCACTAGGTGGCCATTACTTGTGGACTGCCATGAAGCATCAAACTGCCACTAATTTGTATATATATATTCACCACCTCAATGTACTGTGAACAATTCCCCAGACTTCCTTCAATATGCTGAATTGCCTCCATCTTGCTACTGGAAACTACAATATAACTTGTGATTTCTACATTTAAAATTGTAACATTTGCATATTACTCTTACAATCACTATCATGTTATAATGCCATATTGCACTATATTCAAGAAGCTGACTATTCTATGTTGTTCAATGATTACGAATAATGTTTGTTGGAATTGTCGGTTTTGTCACCCTCACCATACACTCCTTCCAAACACTTGGTTGCAGAATAGTCATTGTAGAAGCTCACTGTAAAAATTTGTTGCTTTGACATGATTCCATAGATCTCACATTTAGCTTTTTTTCAAGTTGTTGTTCACATTCTTCTTTACAAGCTTCACTGTCCTTATATTTTCATGCCCCACACACCTGGCACTATACATGGATTGTTCTTTTGTGCTACTCTATTGTAATATTGAAACTGGAACCTCGAGGCTTCACTATATTTCCTACAAATTTTGCAACTACTAAATGGTGCTCAAATTCTTGTGACTGTCAAGAAAAGAGATACAGAAAATAGTGATTATTTAATCCTAGCTAATGGTAATTCCTTCTTTACATCTGTTCATAAAGAATTAGCATTTTTGACAACATTTTGTAGATGATAACTGCAATCTGAAAACTTAACAGTTGTATTTCTCATGTCTTAAAATGCTTTTCCTGATGTATGACCTTCACCAAGGTTGCATATCAAAATCTATGACAGGTATCCATTGCACAACTTAAATACCCTTTGTTGCCCTTAATGATTGATGCTAAAAGTTATCACAATAATGGCACTTGGATGTTTTTAAATCTCTGTAAAATACATGTTGTTTTCTTGCCAATGCTATGTTTCAGCATGATGAAAAAGTGTATTGAAAGCAAACATGCTTATCTCGAGCTAGGATGGTGAATATTCATTGCCTCATGTGAAAATAATTCTAAAGCTCCATGAAAGAGCTCCATGCTTGATTACTCTAATTCTATTCTCTTTAGTGTAAAGAGGCTCAATACCTCATTTAGATGTAATATGAAAATGTCAAGTAGAGCTGAAGCAGAAAATTACTTTCAAAAAAGGGCTGCTTTTACATCAATTTCTTTGTTTCAACAACTTTCTTTTGACTGTTTTGACAATATTAATGAACTCTCGTATGTAACTTGAGAGTGTATCCTTTTGATATGTCGAGCTCAACCCTTCTGGGAGCCCGTTTTGCTTCACATATGTGATGAAATGATCACGAACATAATGCACCTGTTCCTACACAGTGAACAAACATGTTAGCAAAATAAAAGAAGCTGAATTTTTCCTCTTTTCTCCGTATGTTGTTTGAATTTTCGTAATCATCTGATGGATGCCTGATCGATTGTATCTTATATTTCTTTTAGTAGCACAGGCATATGATATGATTTGATCCACATTGCTCTAACAACATTTCCCTCTAACCTGCAGGTACGTGGAGCTGGAGCTGGCGTCACAACTGAAAACCTCAACTGTCAATGATTCATCATTCTAGGCAATGACGAATCACTTTCTACCCTATGCTTTCGCTATTCTTAGTTGTATATTTTGCTTTTACTCATGCATCTCTTTTTCTATTATAAAAATCAAATAATGAGTTACTCCCACGGCTTGTGTGGGATTCTAGTTCGTACATTATGGATAAAATAGCAAACATTCTGCAAACTTGTGATATCATTTTGAGATGTTTTTTGCATAACATTACTGAAATTTACATTGTAATAAATCAATGCACGATATGAGTACTTTAGCATAATTTTTTTAAAACATGTTGTGTACCTTAGCATGAATTTACAATTCAGTTCTACCTATTTGAGCTTGTAGTGAAAAATAGGTAACAAATTGGCGACTTTTGTGGAGTGTTTGCCTGCTAAACACCATAGATCAGTCATGTAGCTTATCCATTGGGCATGGAGTCCGTTCTTGCTCTTAACCTTCTCTGAATAAACTCTGTAACTCAACATCACACAAAAACTGAAAGAAACTACTGCAATTCTATTTATGACAGAATCTGAAAACTCGGTGCAATGATTGCACCTTATTGAAAATGAAACAATGCTGAATGAAACTAAAATGCAATGAGTACTTATTGAAAACATACTGAAACCTAAAATTTAATCTACTATGGACATAAGCAATTAAAACTGCTTAATAGCACTGCTTGAGATGGATCCCGTTAACGGGGATTGGCAACACTTCTCCATCCAACCTTGAAAGCTGGAAAGAATTATGCTCTTTCTTTGTTGTTATAATGTATGGGCCATCCCACATGGCATCAAACTTAGAATGTTTTCCAGGCCTGCTTTTCAACTCATCCCATTTGAAAACCAAGTCACCTTCGTTGAAGACTCTTGCAACTGCTTTCCTATCAAATGTCTTTTTCATCTGAGAATGATGAATATGAAGCTTTCTAAAAGCTTCCTTCCTGGTTTCATCCAACTCCGTTAACTTAGCAAGCCTAACTTGCATTGGCTGCTCCTCGAGTAATTCCAGTTCCTTTATGTAGCTCAGAGTTGGGAATTCTATTGAAATAGGCAGCTTGGCCTCTTTACCATAAACCAAAACATACGGTGAAAAACTTGTTGACCGCTTTGGTGTAACTCTATCAGCCCAAAGAGCTAATTTAAGCTTGTCATGCCATGACCTCTGATTATCCTCAATTGTCTTCTTAATGATCTTAATTAGATTCTTGTTTGTCGATTCTGCCTGTCCATTACCTTGGGGGTAATAATTGGACGAAGTGTTCAAATAAATGTTATTCTTTATTGACCAATTTGAAACCTTTAAGCCAACAAAGGCTAAAGCATTCTCTGAAATAATGGACTCAGGTGTACCAAACCTGGAAACTATGTATTGATAAAAATTTAGGACTGGTGTTTCATTTGAATCCTTTAGAGCAACTACTTTTGTCCATTTCATGAAGTAATCTGTTGTTGTCAAGATCCACTTGTGCCCTGCACTTGATGGTGGGTTAATAGGACCGATGAAATCAAGTCCCCATTTTCCGAATGACTACTCAACCTGAATTGGATTCAAGGGCAGTGCTGCTAACTTTGTTTTCCTGCAAACAGTGAACATTTAGCGCATTTTCTGACATAAGCATAAGCATCCTTGAAAAGGTCTGGCCAATAATACCCTGCTTTCATAAATTTTAAAGCTATAGTGCATGGTGCAAAGTGACCTCCAGCAGGTCCATCGTGGAATTCCTCGAGAATTATTTCAATCTGATAAGGGCTTATGCATCTGAGAAATACTCCATTGAAGTCCTTTTTATATAAAACATCACTTATTACTGCATAAGGAATTGCCTGCAATCTATAATATCTTCATTTAGATTTGTCCATACCTTCTGGGCAATCTCTAGTATGCAAGTAATGGATCATTTGAAGAATTCAATCAACTGGAATAGTTAAAACAACAGGTTCCTCTTCATTATTCAGAACTATGATGACCTCTTTATTATTGTTTTGTTCATTTTCTGCAAGCTGTTCACACAGTCCTTTACCTCGGACAAGCTTGGTAACCTCTATGTTGATATCATACTCCATGACCTTGGTTACCCAGCCTACGCGCTTGTCATTTATGTCTTTATTTAACAGAAATTCCTTGACTATTGGGTGAGCTACCAACAAATGTATTTTATTGTTAGACAACATATGTCTAGCTTTTTGAGACTTCTTACTACAGCAAGCACGTGCTTTTCAACAAATGAATATCTTGTTTTGTAATCATGCAAAATTTGACTAAAGAATGCAATGGGCTATTCAAGTCCTTGGTCATTTTGCTGACAAAGCATGGCAGAAATTGTATCAAAACTACCAAACCCATATAATATGAAATATTTATCAAAGTTTGGATTTATTAGTGTCGGGGCTACTGCAAGTGCCTCTTTAATCTGCTCAAAACTGTTCTTACCCTCCTTCGTCCAGCTGAACTACATGTTTTTCTTTAGCATGGATGTGAGAGGTTGCAGTAATGTTGCAATGTTAGGAATAAATCTTCTAACAAAGTTTATTCTTCCTAAAAAGCTCTGCAAACCCTTTTTGTGAGCAGGAAGTGGTAAAGCCAGAATGGTTGTAATGTGTTCTGGGTCAATAGAAATACCGTCTTTTGAAACAATATAACCCAACAGCTTACCTTCGTGAACAGAAAAAATACTTTTCTTTGGATTCCAAGATATTCCATATTCTCTACATCTCTCAAAAATCTGTCTAAGATGACCAAAATGTTCATTCGCTTTTCTTGAGAAAACAGTGATATCATCTAAGTAAACAAGAACAAATTTATTTACCAAACATTAGAGAGCCATATCCATTGCTCTCTGAAAGTTTTCTCTTGCATTTGACAACCCAAACGACATCTTCCTGTAAGCCATAATACCCCACTTGGTGGTAAAGGTTGTCTTGTACTGGTCTTCCTCCTTAACCAATATTTGGTTATAACCTGAATACCCATCCAGCAATGAGAATCTCTATGATCCTGAAACAACTTGCAATATTTGCTCCATGGAAGGCAACAGATAGTGATCCTTAAGTGAAGCTCTATTTAGATCACGAAAATCAACACACAGTCTTATCTCTTCGTTCTTCTTTCTGACGGGCACCAGATTAGATACCCAAGAAGTGTGCTCGATTGGAAATATAATACTCCCTTCAATTAACTTGTTCAATTATGTTTTCATCAAGTGTTCTAGTTTTGGATTCAGGGGCCTTTGCTTCTGTCTAACTGGTTTTGCATTGGGTTCCAGCTCAATTGTATGTTGAGCTAACTCAGGGTTAAAACCCTTCAAATCACCATATTCCCAAGCGAAGATGTCGCTGAATTCTTGACAAAGTGAGATAAAATCTTGTTGTTCCTCCTTCGTACAAACTTTGCCAAGCTTGAGAAGCTTATCTTTAAATATTTCTATCGGTTCATAATGTTCCTGCTTCACTATGATGCCGGATTTGTCCTTTCTAACTTGGTCATCAGTGTTAAAAATAGACTCAAGAGTCACCAAACCTTTTGGCAGCTTATTAGACTTTAACTGCATGATTTGATCGCCATATTATTGATCAAACTTGCATTGGTTTCCAACAGAAAACTTTACCTCCTCCATCAGAAAATGGCATATCTGTTCATCATTGTCAAAAATATGCCAGCTTACATTATTATCAGGTATTGAAGGTCTAACAACCACCTTCACATATTGTTGTACCTGCACATTATGAACTTCAGCTAGGATATCAAATTGTGATCCCATGGTAGCAAGCTTATCAACATGCTTATTTTGATTTCTGGGTACTGATTGCAAATTAAATGAATCGAACTCTTCAATTAAGTCCCAAACACGATGCTTATACACTTTCAGCAAATCATTTTTAGTTAAATTCAGATTTTTTACCTGATTTTCTATTAATTCAGAATCACCAAATATCTGTAAACACTTAATCTTTCTTTTTCTGGCCCACTCTAAACCGTGTATCAACGCCTCATACTTAGCAACATTATTTGAGCAACTGAAAGCAAATCTGAAAGCTAAATAATACCTGTCATTTTAGGTGATATGAGCACTGCTCCTCCACCAACACCAATTTTACTCCTTGAACCATCAAATAATAGCTTCCAAAGCTGATCAGTTTGTTGTTCTAACTCTTTTTCCTCCTTGACTAGATTTGGAGTGGTCATATTGGGCTCCTGAATCATATAAACGCTCAAACCTCCTTCATCCATGAGACTGAACAGGTCAATCTCGTGATTCTTGGCTGCCCACTCGTCTAAATTTATATCTGGTATACCTTCTATAGGTACAGTGGGTCGAGGGTCATGGATTGATCCTCCTGATCATGGAAAGCTAGGTTTGTGTTTATATGATTTGGCACATGGGGCTCAATATGGTCTTTGGCCAATGGTTTTGACTTAATGGTAACTCTGGTATCGTACCTAGTTCTAAAAAACATGTGAGACCACTCTAATGACAAATAACCACCTAACCTTGCAGTGAAATCTCTAGACAGACAAACGGCAAAATAAGGTGGGAGATCAATAATGTAAATGTCCTGTGGTACTTGAAAATTAGGACAGGCATGCAATGTAAGGGGTAGGTTTTCTATAACTCCAATGGACTTAATGGTTGTTCCGTCTAACTGAACTACCCCTTTTATCAATGGTTCATATTCAAGACCCAGCTTGTTTACAAGCTGTTTAGGCATGATTGAGCTGCTAGCTCCTGAATCTATCATGCAATTATGCACTATGCTATCACTGATAATCAGACTAATGTAAAAGGGTAGTGATTTTATCTCTTGAGTTGATTGTCCCTTTTTGTTGTCTGAGCTGTTTGTAAGAACCCTTGGCTGTTCTTTAGCTGTTTCATCAGAAATGGATATTTTGGCCAACGCCTCTTGCAGACCTTCTTTCTGCCTAGGTAAGTGCAATGCATCCAACATAGTGATGCTAACTGTTTCTTTCTTCATATGATCAACAATGTTAAAAGCAGGAGAGCTAACCTTATGTTGGGCTTTGGGAACAATAGTTTCCTTTAGCACTGGATCTGGTTGAGTTTTCGTATCTTTAACTGGTTCACCTTGTTTCTGTTGTTCTTTAGCAGTGTCAGGTTGCTTCCTTGGTAAAATGTGTACATTTTATGAGGAAGGAAGCTGTGACTGCTCTTTATCAGTTGTTGAAACTTGAACTTTTTGTTGAACAACTTGTTGTTTGTCACTTTCTGACTACTGTTTGTCAGAAACAGTTTGCTGTCTCAAATCTATTGCTCTCTTTTTGGACCTTGTGTTTGCTGCAATAGACGTATCAGACTGGTTTTCACCTTGTAACTAATTTACTCCGCAAAATTCGTTGCCTTGTCAATTCATCATGGCGATGTCCATGTCATTTTGCTGTGTTTGCTCATTTTGATCATTGGCATCTTTTGTTGTATTTTCTGTTGCAACATATGTGCTTTGTACCATAAGAGCCTGATTAATGATGCCATTCACGCAAGTAGCCTGATTGTGAGGCTAATTACATGGGTAACACCATACATAATCATGTGCTAGATTGTTTTGAACTGGAACGAGCTCCTTTGATGAGCTGGTAGCTTGCTGGTTCTGGTTATATGATGGCCTAGGATTGAAATTCCTACGTTGTCCTTGATTATCAACCTGATAGGGAGGTTTGTTAGGCTGAAAGGGTGCTTGGTAAGGCTTGTAATTTTGGTTCTGTTGCCTGTTGATACTAACCAAGTCATTGCTAACAGTCTGTAATAACTTTTCCATCTCCTGTTGATTACCCTTTAACTCTTGAAACTCAGATTGTGTTGGAAAAGCACTATTTTGGACAGTTGGCTAATAGCCTAAGGCTGGTTTGACAAGAATTGTGGCAATTGGTGGCAAATTAATTGGCATCAAGGGGTGGATATCTGGAAATATAGGCATAGGTGGCCTTGGTATAGTTTTACCAGCCTGTATAAGGCTGTTTTCTGCTCTAATAACAATATCATAGGCTGCCGACAGTGTTAAACCCCCCATTGACTAGATAATTAAAGCTATGTCACTATTTAATGACCTAAGGTAATACAAAAATGCATGATCAGGAGTAAGTCTTACTGTTATCGAAATCCTATTCCAGGTTCGTTGAAACCTGAAGTTGAAATCCATCATCTGTTCTTGTGGTGCTCTCTTGATAGTCGTCATTTGTTCAACTAGAGATAGATGATCAGACTTGTCTAAAAACTGCTTGCTGAGCTTGTCTCCTAGATCATCCCATGTGGCGATTGTATTAAATGGTAAGCCACAAAACCATTGAAGCACTTTTCCTTTGAAAGATGCTGCTAGCAGCCTTAAAGCAATGTTCTCTTGTGTGACATGGTGAACTCCACACAACGATGCCATATCTCTGGTATGCTCAATTGGTGTTGTTTGATCTTCACCAATGAAAAAGGGTAAATTTTTAAGTGCTGCAACAGGTATATCATCATGTTGCGCCAGATTCAATGGGCTTCCCCCATTGAATGGTACGAACAAATGTGCTCTGGTCATCGAAGCTGGTGGTGTTATGAAATTTACAACTTGCAAAACTGGTACAGGTGAGGTAGATTTTCTGTAGCTTGGTGAAGCTGAATGCGAGCCTTACTGCCTTGTGCTTGATCCACCTCTCCTCGATGTGTAAAAAATCATTTCTTTTCTGAAACTTGGAGAAACCGACAGGTTTCTTAAAGGCCTTTCAGAGACTCTGTTTGCTGTCCTTCCTCTCCTTTTTGGTGAAGACAACTGCAAATATTCGAATGGAGAAGAGCTTCTTCTTGTCTGGATATTTCTAATATGCTTGCTATTGATCTGCTTTTGAAAGTCGAAAACGAAGTCGCCAGGTACTTGAAATAACTACTCTGAGAAGCTGGTAACCTATTGTACATACCAAAACAATAGCTTGAAATAATTAATTCTGTCCCACCGAGCGTGCCAAAAACTGTTGTCAAACAGATTGCACCCGTATGCTTAAATATTGAATTTCAGCAATCTGTTGACACATTGGAACTAATTCCAGGCTGTGGGTATCCAATGAGGAATTAGACCTCCAGATTCTAGGCTGGTTCCTATGGATTTTTCTAATTAATAATTGGGTAAAATGTTGGGAAAAAGGATAATAAGATTTAACCTGAATGCAGAACTATGAAACTTAAAAAACGGTGATGCTTACACCTAAAAATGATGATCTAAAAGGCAGTTTGGTTCACAATTGATTCTCAGAATATCTAATTTGCACATCAAAATCTGAACAGTTTGAACTCGTATAAATGCTCCATACAAAGGTTCGTGAAACTATTTTCTTTCAGAGGAAAAGAATAGTGTTCTCACTATTAAGGAAATAATCTTATTACGACCTTAGTGTATGAGCTATGAGTTAAACTTGAATGCATACATATATTTATGATTGAGACAAAAAGATAAAGGTTTCAATGCTGAAACACATTATAATTTGATCGAAATCAAACACAACAATGATGCCTGAAAGCTTGAAGGAAAAACCTAACACTATTGAGAAGATAAAAGGAAAAACTCCATGCTCAAACTAAGGTAACCTATAAAACCTGCTATGTATTAATCTGAAATGATGCTGAGTTACAAATCATTCACTTTGCAGAGTGCAAAGGAGAAAAATAAGAACAAAAAAAAAATAGTTAAGTTTTTCAATATATACAAAAAGCCTTTCAAAAAGGCATGGAAAAAGAACTGAAAGTCCAACTCCAAGAGAGGGTGATAACTCCAAGGCCAATTTCGAGAAAAAGCAAATATCTCAGAAAAAGAGCCTCAAATCCATGCAAAAATGAGCGCATGATGGTCCAAACTCACTGTCAAGTCATAACTGATACATGCAGCACTCCAACTGAACTGCAAATCCTTGAAAATGTGGACCTAAGCATGCAAAAATCGCCTCATTTGTATCAATCCGCCCATGCAAACAATGAAACTCTATTTTGCCCAATATTCTATGCTTGCATTTGAGATAGTTAAATAAATTAAATGATTTATATTTTATCATTTAATTTATCAACTTTACAAAAAATAATACAAGGCATAAATATTTAAAAAAAGCCATGCATGACTTGGAATAAAATAATGTTACTTTGCTCCAAAAATAGTTTAAAAAATAAGTTAAATAATAGAATTTATCATTTAACTAATTTTAACTTTACATATATAAGCAAAGATCACATTATTATAAAAATTACAGTATAACTTGATGCCACCATACTTAGGATATTTAGGCATTTAATACATTGATTGGCCACATCATTAGGTATTTTGACTTTTAAAGTCATGACCACGGAGGAAATTAAAATGAAAAATGATTAACTTAAAATCATGGCAAATTACCCTATGTCGAATTAGGGTAGACAAAGATGGTGAACCCTAATCATTCTCTCACTTTGTCACTTGACAATTTTGTTGAAGAAGCTCCTCTCGAGAAAACAGCGCCGCCATGAGCTAGGGTTGGAGCTGGAAATGCTCGCACTTCTTCAGATTTCTTTTCCAAACTGGTTCTATTCCTTCTCTGCAATTCGTGGTAAATTCACCATATTGTCGTATCATGATTTTCTCCATTTGTTTTGATAAAAATAGTTTTCTCTGTGATTCCACTCTCTGTGTGGTGTGCTTTTACTCTTCTTGGTTGCTATGAGGTCACCATTTTATGCATTAGTATTTCCTGCTGACTGTGCTTTGTTATTCCTTCATGCTGGTCATGGGTTTTGCATATTTTGGGGTGCTTTTCTCTTCTCCTACCTTGGCCGCCATGATTATACTGTGTTTGAGCTACGTGCTTTCTTGGAACTTGCAATCTTTGTTTGGCCAATTGGGTATTAATTCTTCCTGTCTTCATTCTATTATGGTACTTGGAATTCATGAAAAAGATCACAGGTCGTGGCTTCCATATTTGTGCTTCTATGGTCTCCTTCTAAGTTTAGGCTCACATCACGTATGGACCATTCATTTTGGCCTCTGTGCCTTTTCTTGTCAACACTGACCATGTACAGGCCGTGGCTTTATGAGTTTCTTGGTTCGGCCTATTTCTTTTACTAGATATTATTTGCATCTTCACTTGACTTGCTTTGATAATTTTGTGCCATTTTGACTGTACTTTGAACTCATTCCCTGTAATTTTTTACACAAACCCCTAGATGGGCAAAAATGCTAGATGTTGCCGCGACTTTACCACTATTTCTGAGTATAGAGATTGTTTCATGGCTGTGTACTGGCAAAAAAGTCTGTCCTTTCCTTTGCTTTGGTAGCCATGGTTACACTAGAGCTTATGTGGTTTTTAGAACTTTCATTCTCATTCATCTTTTTGTTGTTCTGGGTAAATCATTGCATACTTTCATGTGGGTATCATGCAAAACAATAAAATCTGAGAAAAAATTCATTGTTGGCACATACTCAAATGATAAAACTGTAGCTCCATTTGTATATATTCCATAGGCCGCTAGATTCTAGACGCCTCCAACTTTAGCACTGGGTGGCCATTACTTGTGGACTGCCATGAAGCATCAAACTGCCACTGATTTGTATCTATATATTCACCACCTAAATGTACTGTGAACAGTTCCCCAGACTGCCTTCAATATGCTTAATTGCCTCCATCTTGCTGCTTGAAACTACAACATAACTTGTGATTTTTGCATTTAAAATTGTAACATTTGCATATTACTCTGACAATCACTATCATGTTATAACACCATATTGCATTATATTCAGAAAGCCACCTGTTCTATGTTGTTCAATGATTACGAATAATTTTTGTTGGAATTGTCGGTTTTGTCACCCTCACAATACACTCCTTCCAAACACCTGGTTGCAAAATATTCACTGTAGAAGCTCACTGTAATTTTTTTTTGCTTTGACATGACTCCATAGATCTCACCTTCAGCTTTTTTTCAAGCTGTTGTTCACATTCTTCTTTACAAGCTTCACTGTCCTTATATTTTCATGCCCCCCACACCTGGCACTCTACATGCATTTATTAGACTATAATACAATCTCTGACTTGGAAAGTGCTTCCAGTGTGAAAAATTTACCCAAAAACTGGTAGTTGTATGATATCCATTGGATTGTTCTTTTGTGCTACTCTATTGTAACATTAAAACTGGAACCTCGAGGCTTCACTATATTTTCTGCAAATTTTGCAACCACTAAATGGTGCTCAGATTCTTGTGACTGTCAAAAAAAGAGATACAAAAAAAAGTGATTATTTAGTCCTAGCTAATGGTAATTCCTTCTTTACATTTGTTCATGAAGAATTAGCATTTTTGACAACATTCTATAGATGATAACTGCAATCTGAAAACTTAACAATTGTACTTCTCATGTCTTAAAATGCTTTTCCTGATGTATGACCTTTGCCAAGGTTGCATATCAAAATCTATGATAGGTATCCATTGCACAACTTAAATACCCTTCGCTGCCCTTAATGATTGATGCTAAAAGTTATCACAATAATGGCACTTGGATGTTTTTAAATCTCTGTAAAATACATGTTGTTTTCTTGCCAATGCTATGTTTCAACATGATGAAAAAATGTATTGAAAGCTAACATGCTTATCTCGAGCTAGGATGGTGAATACTCATTGCCTCATGTGAAAATAATTCTAAAGCTCCATGAAAGAGCTCCATGCTTGATTAATCTGATTTTCTTCTCTTCAGTGTAAAGAGGCTCGATACCTCATTTAGATGTAATATGAAAATGTCAAGTAGAGCTGAAGTAGAAAATTACTTTCAAAAAAGGGTTGCTTTTACATCAATTTCTTTGTTTCAGCAACTTTCTTTTGACTGTTTTGAAAATATTAATGAACTCTCGTATGTAACTTGAGAGTGTATCCTTTTGATATGTCGGGCTCAACCTTCGTGGGAGCCCGTTTTTCTCCACATATCTGGTGAATTGATCACGAACATAATGCACCTATTCTTGCACAGTGAACAAACATGTTAGCAAAATAAAAGAAGCTGAATTTTTCCTCTTTTCTCCTTATGTTGTTTGAATTTTCATAATCATTTGATGGATGCCTGATCGACTATATCTTAAATTTCTGTTAGTAGCGCAGGCATATAATAGGATTTGATCTACATTGCTCTAACAACATTTCCCTCAAACTTGCAAGTACGCGGAGCTGGAGTTGACGTCACAACTAAAAACCTCAACTATCAACGATTCGTCATTCCAGGCAATGACGAATCACTTTCTACCCTATGCTTTCGCTATTATCAGTTGTATATTTTTATTTTACTCATGCATTTCTTTTTTGATTATTAAAATAAAATAATGAGTTACTCCACGACTTATGTGGGATTCTGGTTCGTACATTATGAATAAAACAACAAACATTTTGCAAACTTTTGCTATCATTTTGAGATGTTTTTTGCATAACATTACTGAAATTTACATTGTAATAAATCAATGCACGATATGAGTACTTTAGCAAAAAAAATTTAAAACAAGTTGTGCACCTTAGCATGAATTTACAATTCAGCCCTACCTATTTGAGCTGGTAGTGAAAAATAGGTAACAATTGCATCGATAGGCTTTTCTCTTAGTAGAATAACCTAGAAAGATTCCTTCATCACTCCTAACATAAAACTTGCCTATATCTTCATGTCTTTTGATATAACATCTACTTCCAAAGATTTTGAAATATTTAACAGTAGGCTTATAACCAAATCACAACTCAAAAGGAGTCTTACCAGAATTACCATTGACATTTACCCAGTTAATAGTATACACAATAGTGCTTACAACTTTTCTCCAATAGATATGAGGTACATTACCTTCCAACATCATAGTTCTGGCAGCATCTAGAATTGTTCTATTCTTTCTCTTAACAACTTTGTTCTGTTGAGGAGTTTGGGGAGCAGATAACTGTCTTTTGATTCCATGCTCTTCACAAAATGAATTTAACTCCCAAGAAGTGAATTCACCACCTCTGTCTGATCTTAAGCATTTAATCTTCAACCTTGTCTCATTTTCTGGCATAGCTTTTAAACTTTTGAACTTCTCTAATGCCTCATGTTTTTCTCTCAAGAAACTAACCCATATCATCTTAGAGTAATCATCAATGAGCAACATAAAGTACCTTTCTCCTTGTAGACTTCTGATTCTGGAGGGACCACATAGATCAGTATGCACTAGCTCCAGTACTCCATTAGAATGATGTTGTTAGCTCCAAAAATAAATTTTAGTCTGCTTTCCCATCAAACATTCCTTGCATATGGTGTTAGTAGGCTTCACTAACTTAGGAAGATCTCTGACTGCTTGTGTGGAGCTTACTTTGATAATGTTATCAAAATTCACATTACACAGCCTCATATGCCATAGCCAAATTACATCAACTTGAGAAATTAAACAACTTTCACTAGCAGCACTTAAGTGAAAGATGTTACCTCTTGTCTTGGTACCTGAAGCAATGACATTTCCAAATTTTTCCAAAATCCTGCATTTTCCATCATTGAACTGATGATTGTATCCCTTGTCGACCATCTATCCAACACTCAACATATTATGCTTCAATCCTTCAACATAAAGGACAACATCAATATTATATTTACCACCAAGAGAAATAGTGCCTCTACCACAAATCACACCAGCATTGTTATCTCCAAATATTACAACAACACCGTCATATTTCTCCAAGATTATCAACTTGATTTTGTCAC
>CM021104.1:411337459-411513621 GCA_007115665.2 Sequoiadendron giganteum | reverse complement strand
TGAATTTACAATTCAGTTCTACCTATTTGAGCTTGTAGTGAAAAATAGGTAACAAATTGGCGACTTTTGTGGAGTGTTTGCCTGCTAAACACCATAGATCAGTCATGTAGCTTATCCATTGGGCATGGAGTCCGTTCTTGCTCTTAACCTTCTCTGAATAAACTCTGTAACTCAACATCACACAAAAACTGAAAGAAACTACTGCAATTCTATTTATGACAGAATCTGAAAACTCGGTGCAATGATTGCACCTTATTGAAAATGAAACAATGCTGAATGAAACTAAAATGCAATGAGTACTTATTGAAAACATACTGAAACCTAAAATTTAATCTACTATGGACATAAGCAATTAAAACTGCTTAATAGCACTGCTTGAGATGGATCCTGCTAATCTGGATTAAAATACCATCCTGAGGAAGAACTTAACTATCCATTTGAATTAATGAACTTGACTTCAATCCCATCCTGTCTATTTTTATAAAGAAAAATTAATTTAATGATCCCATTATCCCATCTAATTATTTATATAACACACCTTAAGTACAAATAAATGTTATTCTTTATTGACCAATTTGAAACCTTTAAGCCAACAAAGGCTAAAGCATTCTCTGAAATAATGGACTCAGGTGTACCAAACCTGGAAACTATGTATTGATAAAAATTTAGGACTGGTGTTTCATTTGAATCCTTTAGAGCAACTACTTTTGTCCATTTCATGAAGTAATCTGTTGTTGTCAAGATCCACTTGTGCCCTGCACTTGATGGTGGGTTAATAGGACCGATGAAATCAAGTCCCCATTTTCCGAATGACTACTCAACCTGAATTGGATTCAAGGGCAGTGCTGCTAACTTTGTTTTCCTGCAAACAGTGAACATTTAGCGCATTTTCTGACATAAGCATAAGCATCCTTGAAAAGGTCTGGCCAATAATACCCTGCTTTCATAAATTTTAAAGCTATAGTGCATGGTGCAAAGTGACCTCCAGCAGGTCCATCGTGGAATTCCTCGAGAATTATTTCAATCTGATAAGGGCTTATGCATCTGAGAAATACTCCATTGAAGTCCTTTTTATATAAAACATCACTTATTACTGCATAAGGAATTGCCTGCAATCTATAATATCTTCATTTAGATTTGTCCATACCTTCTGGGCAATCTCTAGTATGCAAGTAATGGATCATTTGAAGAATTCAATCAACTGGAATAGTTAAAACAACAGGTTCCTCTTCATTATTCAGAACTATGATGACCTCTTTATTATTGTTTTGTTCATTTTCTGCAAGCTGTTCACACAGTCCTTTACCTCGGACAAGCTTGGTAACCTCTATGTTGATATCATACTCCATGACCTTGGTTACCCAGCCTACGCGCTTGTCATTTATGTCTTTATTTAACAGAAATTCCTTGACTATTGGGTGAGCTACCAACAAATGTATTTTATTGTTAGACAACATATGTCTAGCTTTTTGAGACTTCTTACTACAGCAAGCACGTGCTTTTCAACAAATGAATATCTTGTTTTGTAATCATGCAAAATTTGACTAAAGAATGCAATGGGCTATTCAAGTCCTTGGTCATTTTGCTGACAAAGCATGGCAGAAATTGTATCAAAACTACCAAACCCATATAATATGAAATATTTATCAAAGTTTGGATTTATTAGTGTCGGGGCTACTGCAAGTGCCTCTTTAATCTGCTCAAAACTGTTCTTACCCTCCTTCGTCCAGCTGAACTACATGTTTTTCTTTAGCATGGATGTGAGAGGTTGCAGTAATGTTGCAATGTTAGGAATAAATCTTCTAACAAAGTTTATTCTTCCTAAAAAGCTCTGCAAACCCTTTTTGTGAGCAGGAAGTGGTAAAGCCAGAATGGTTGTAATGTGTTCTGGGTCAATAGAAATACCGTCTTTTGAAACAATATAACCCAACAGCTTACCTTCGTGAACAGAAAAAATACTTTTCTTTGGATTCCAAGATATTCCATATTCTCTACATCTCTCAAAAATCTGTCTAAGATGACCAAAATGTTCATTCGCTTTTCTTGAGAAAACAGTGATATCATCTAAGTAAACAAGAACAAATTTATTTACCAAACATTAGAGAGCCATATCCATTGCTCTCTGAAAGTTTTCTCTTGCATTTGACAACCCAAACGACATCTTCCTGTAAGCCATAATACCCCACTTGGTGGTAAAGGTTGTCTTGTACTGGTCTTCCTCCTTAACCAATATTTGGTTATAACCTGAATACCCATCCAGCAATGAGAATCTCTATGATCCTGAAACAACTTGCAATATTTGCTCCATGGAAGGCAACAGATAGTGATCCTTAAGTGAAGCTCTATTTAGATCACGAAAATCAACACACAGTCTTATCTCTTCGTTCTTCTTTCTGACGGGCACCAGATTAGATACCCAAGAAGTGTGCTCGATTGGAAATATAATACTCCCTTCAATTAACTTGTTCAATTATGTTTTCATCAAGTGTTCTAGTTTTGGATTCAGGGGCCTTTGCTTCTGTCTAACTGGTTTTGCATTGGGTTCCAGCTCAATTGTATGTTGAGCTAACTCAGGGTTAAAACCCTTCAAATCACCATATTCCCAAGCGAAGATGTCGCTGAATTCTTGACAAAGTGAGATAAAATCTTGTTGTTCCTCCTTCGTACAAACTTTGCCAAGCTTGAGAAGCTTATCTTTAAATATTTCTATCGGTTCATAATGTTCCTGCTTCACTATGATGCCGGATTTGTCCTTTCTAACTTGGTCATCAGTGTTAAAAATAGACTCAAGAGTCACCAAACCTTTTGGCAGCTTATTAGACTTTAACTGCATGATTTGATCGCCATATTATTGATCAAACTTGCATTGGTTTCCAACAGAAAACTTTACCTCCTCCATCAGAAAATGGCATATCTGTTCATCATTGTCAAAAATATGCCAGCTTACATTATTATCAGGTATTGAAGGTCTAACAACCACCTTCACATATTGTTGTACCTGCACATTATGAACTTCAGCTAGGATATCAAATTGTGATCCCATGGTAGCAAGCTTATCAACATGCTTATTTTGATTTCTGGGTACTGATTGCAAATTAAATGAATCGAACTCTTCAATTAAGTCCCAAACACGATGCTTATACACTTTCAGCAAATCATTTTTAGTTAAATTCAGATTTTTTACCTGATTTTCTATTAATTCAGAATCACCAAATATCTGTAAACACTTAATCTTTCTTTTTCTGGCCCACTCTAAACCGTGTATCAACGCCTCATACTTAGCAACATTATTTGAGCAACTGAAAGCAAATCTGAAAGCTAAATAATACCTGTCATTTTAGGTGATATGAGCACTGCTCCTCCACCAACACCAATTTTACTCCTTGAACCATCAAATAATAGCTTCCAAAGCTGATCAGTTTGTTGTTCTAACTCTTTTTCCTCCTTGACTAGATTTGGAGTGGTCATATTGGGCTCCTGAATCATATAAACGCTCAAACCTCCTTCATCCATGAGACTGAACAGGTCAATCTCGTGATTCTTGGCTGCCCACTCGTCTAAATTTATATCTGGTATACCTTCTATAGGTACAGTGGGTCGAGGGTCATGGATTGATCCTCCTGATCATGGAAAGCTAGGTTTGTGTTTATATGATTTGGCACATGGGGCTCAATATGGTCTTTGGCCAATGGTTTTGACTTAATGGTAACTCTGGTATCGTACCTAGTTCTAAAAAACATGTGAGACCACTCTAATGACAAATAACCACCTAACCTTGCAGTGAAATCTCTAGACAGACAAACGGCAAAATAAGGTGGGAGATCAATAATGTAAATGTCCTGTGGTACTTGAAAATTAGGACAGGCATGCAATGTAAGGGGTAGGTTTTCTATAACTCCAATGGACTTAATGGTTGTTCCGTCTAACTGAACTACCCCTTTTATCAATGGTTCATATTCAAGACCCAGCTTGTTTACAAGCTGTTTAGGCATGATTGAGCTGCTAGCTCCTGAATCTATCATGCAATTATGCACTATGCTATCACTGATAATCAGACTAATGTAAAAGGGTAGTGATTTTATCTCTTGAGTTGATTGTCCCTTTTTGTTGTCTGAGCTGTTTGTAAGAACCCTTGGCTGTTCTTTAGCTGTTTCATCAGAAATGGATATTTTGGCCAACGCCTCTTGCAGACCTTCTTTCTGCCTAGGTAAGTGCAATGCATCCAACATAGTGATGCTAACTGTTTCTTTCTTCATATGATCAACAATGTTAAAAGCAGGAGAGCTAACCTTATGTTGGGCTTTGGGAACAATAGTTTCCTTTAGCACTGGATCTGGTTGAGTTTTCGTATCTTTAACTGGTTCACCTTGTTTCTGTTGTTCTTTAGCAGTGTCAGGTTGCTTCCTTGGTAAAATGTGTACATTTTATGAGGAAGGAAGCTGTGACTGCTCTTTATCAGTTGTTGAAACTTGAACTTTTTGTTGAACAACTTGTTGTTTGTCACTTTCTGACTACTGTTTGTCAGAAACAGTTTGCTGTCTCAAATCTATTGCTCTCTTTTTGGACCTTGTGTTTGCTGCAATAGACGTATCAGACTGGTTTTCACCTTGTAACTAATTTACTCCGCAAAATTCGTTGCCTTGTCAATTCATCATGGCGATGTCCATGTCATTTTGCTGTGTTTGCTCATTTTGATCATTGGCATCTTTTGTTGTATTTTCTGTTGCAACATATGTGCTTTGTACCATAAGAGCCTGATTAATGATGCCATTCACGCAAGTAGCCTGATTGTGAGGCTAATTACATGGGTAACACCATACATAATCATGTGCTAGATTGTTTTGAACTGGAACGAGCTCCTTTGATGAGCTGGTAGCTTGCTGGTTCTGGTTATATGATGGCCTAGGATTGAAATTCCTACGTTGTCCTTGATTATCAACCTGATAGGGAGGTTTGTTAGGCTGAAAGGGTGCTTGGTAAGGCTTGTAATTTTGGTTCTGTTGCCTGTTGATACTAACCAAGTCATTGCTAACAGTCTGTAATAACTTTTCCATCTCCTGTTGATTACCCTTTAACTCTTGAAACTCAGATTGTGTTGGAAAAGCACTATTTTGGACAGTTGGCTAATAGCCTAAGGCTGGTTTGACAAGAATTGTGGCAATTGGTGGCAAATTAATTGGCATCAAGGGGTGGATATCTGGAAATATAGGCATAGGTGGCCTTGGTATAGTTTTACCAGCCTGTATAAGGCTGTTTTCTGCTCTAATAACAATATCATAGGCTGCCGACAGTGTTAAACCCCCCATTGACTAGATAATTAAAGCTATGTCACTATTTAATGACCTAAGGTAATACAAAAATGCATGATCAGGAGTAAGTCTTACTGTTATCGAAATCCTATTCCAGGTTCGTTGAAACCTGAAGTTGAAATCCATCATCTGTTCTTGTGGTGCTCTCTTGATAGTCGTCATTTGTTCAACTAGAGATAGATGATCAGACTTGTCTAAAAACTGCTTGCTGAGCTTGTCTCCTAGATCATCCCATGTGGCGATTGTATTAAATGGTAAGCCACAAAACCATTGAAGCACTTTTCCTTTGAAAGATGCTGCTAGCAGCCTTAAAGCAATGTTCTCTTGTGTGACATGGTGAACTCCACACAACGATGCCATATCTCTGGTATGCTCAATTGGTGTTGTTTGATCTTCACCAATGAAAAAGGGTAAATTTTTAAGTGCTGCAACAGGTATATCATCATGTTGCGCCAGATTCAATGGGCTTCCCCCATTGAATGGTACGAACAAATGTGCTCTGGTCATCGAAGCTGGTGGTGTTATGAAATTTACAACTTGCAAAACTGGTACAGGTGAGGTAGATTTTCTGTAGCTTGGTGAAGCTGAATGCGAGCCTTACTGCCTTGTGCTTGATCCACCTCTCCTCGATGTGTAAAAAATCATTTCTTTTCTGAAACTTGGAGAAACCGACAGGTTTCTTAAAGGCCTTTCAGAGACTCTGTTTGCTGTCCTTCCTCTCCTTTTTGGTGAAGACAACTGCAAATATTCGAATGGAGAAGAGCTTCTTCTTGTCTGGATATTTCTAATATGCTTGCTATTGATCTGCTTTTGAAAGTCGAAAACGAAGTCGCCAGGTACTTGAAATAACTACTCTGAGAAGCTGGTAACCTATTGTACATACCAAAACAATAGCTTGAAATAATTAATTCTGTCCCACCGAGCGTGCCAAAAACTGTTGTCAAACAGATTGCACCCGTATGCTTAAATATTGAATTTCAGCAATCTGTTGACACATTGGAACTAATTCCAGGCTGTGGGTATCCAATGAGGAATTAGACCTCCAGATTCTAGGCTGGTTCCTATGGATTTTTCTAATTAATAATTGGGTAAAATGTTGGGAAAAAGGATAATAAGATTTAACCTGAATGCAGAACTATGAAACTTAAAAAACGGTGATGCTTACACCTAAAAATGATGATCTAAAAGGCAGTTTGGTTCACAATTGATTCTCAGAATATCTAATTTGCACATCAAAATCTGAACAGTTTGAACTCGTATAAATGCTCCATACAAAGGTTCGTGAAACTATTTTCTTTCAGAGGAAAAGAATAGTGTTCTCACTATTAAGGAAATAATCTTATTACGACCTTAGTGTATGAGCTATGAGTTAAACTTGAATGCATACATATATTTATGATTGAGACAAAAAGATAAAGGTTTCAATGCTGAAACACATTATAATTTGATCGAAATCAAACACAACAATGATGCCTGAAAGCTTGAAGGAAAAACCTAACACTATTGAGAAGATAAAAGGAAAAACTCCATGCTCAAACTAAGGTAACCTATAAAACCTGCTATGTATTAATCTGAAATGATGCTGAGTTACAAATCATTCACTTTGCAGAGTGCAAAGGAGAAAAATAAGAACAAAAAAAAAATAGTTAAGTTTTTCAATATATACAAAAAGCCTTTCAAAAAGGCATGGAAAAAGAACTGAAAGTCCAACTCCAAGAGAGGGTGATAACTCCAAGGCCAATTTCGAGAAAAAGCAAATATCTCAGAAAAAGAGCCTCAAATCCATGCAAAAATGAGCGCATGATGGTCCAAACTCACTGTCAAGTCATAACTGATACATGCAGCACTCCAACTGAACTGCAAATCCTTGAAAATGTGGACCTAAGCATGCAAAAATCGCCTCATTTGTATCAATCCGCCCATGCAAACAATGAAACTCTATTTTGCCCAATATTCTATGCTTGCATTTGAGATAGTTAAATAAATTAAATGATTTATATTTTATCATTTAATTTATCAACTTTACAAAAAATAATACAAGGCATAAATATTTAAAAAAAGCCATGCATGACTTGGAATAAAATAATGTTACTTTGCTCCAAAAATAGTTTAAAAAATAAGTTAAATAATAGAATTTATCATTTAACTAATTTTAACTTTACATATATAAGCAAAGATCACATTATTATAAAAATTACAGTATAACTTGATGCCACCATACTTAGGATATTTAGGCATTTAATACATTGATTGGCCACATCATTAGGTATTTTGACTTTTAAAGTCATGACCACGGAGGAAATTAAAATGAAAAATGATTAACTTAAAATCATGGCAAATTACCCTATGTCGAATTAGGGTAGACAAAGATGGTGAACCCTAATCATTCTCTCACTTTGTCACTTGACAATTTTGTTGAAGAAGCTCCTCTCGAGAAAACAGCGCCGCCATGAGCTAGGGTTGGAGCTGGAAATGCTCGCACTTCTTCAGATTTCTTTTCCAAACTGGTTCTATTCCTTCTCTGCAATTCGTGGTAAATTCACCATATTGTCGTATCATGATTTTCTCCATTTGTTTTGATAAAAATAGTTTTCTCTGTGATTCCACTCTCTGTGTGGTGTGCTTTTACTCTTCTTGGTTGCTATGAGGTCACCATTTTATGCATTAGTATTTCCTGCTGACTGTGCTTTGTTATTCCTTCATGCTGGTCATGGGTTTTGCATATTTTGGGGTGCTTTTCTCTTCTCCTACCTTGGCCGCCATGATTATACTGTGTTTGAGCTACGTGCTTTCTTGGAACTTGCAATCTTTGTTTGGCCAATTGGGTATTAATTCTTCCTGTCTTCATTCTATTATGGTACTTGGAATTCATGAAAAAGATCACAGGTCGTGGCTTCCATATTTGTGCTTCTATGGTCTCCTTCTAAGTTTAGGCTCACATCACGTATGGACCATTCATTTTGGCCTCTGTGCCTTTTCTTGTCAACACTGACCATGTACAGGCCGTGGCTTTATGAGTTTCTTGGTTCGGCCTATTTCTTTTACTAGATATTATTTGCATCTTCACTTGACTTGCTTTGATAATTTTGTGCCATTTTGACTGTACTTTGAACTCATTCCCTGTAATTTTTTACACAAACCCCTAGATGGGCAAAAATGCTAGATGTTGCCGCGACTTTACCACTATTTCTGAGTATAGAGATTGTTTCATGGCTGTGTACTGGCAAAAAAGTCTGTCCTTTCCTTTGCTTTGGTAGCCATGGTTACACTAGAGCTTATGTGGTTTTTAGAACTTTCATTCTCATTCATCTTTTTGTTGTTCTGGGTAAATCATTGCATACTTTCATGTGGGTATCATGCAAAACAATAAAATCTGAGAAAAAATTCATTGTTGGCACATACTCAAATGATAAAACTGTAGCTCCATTTGTATATATTCCATAGGCCGCTAGATTCTAGACGCCTCCAACTTTAGCACTGGGTGGCCATTACTTGTGGACTGCCATGAAGCATCAAACTGCCACTGATTTGTATCTATATATTCACCACCTAAATGTACTGTGAACAGTTCCCCAGACTGCCTTCAATATGCTTAATTGCCTCCATCTTGCTGCTTGAAACTACAACATAACTTGTGATTTTTGCATTTAAAATTGTAACATTTGCATATTACTCTGACAATCACTATCATGTTATAACACCATATTGCATTATATTCAGAAAGCCACCTGTTCTATGTTGTTCAATGATTACGAATAATTTTTGTTGGAATTGTCGGTTTTGTCACCCTCACAATACACTCCTTCCAAACACCTGGTTGCAAAATATTCACTGTAGAAGCTCACTGTAATTTTTTTTTGCTTTGACATGACTCCATAGATCTCACCTTCAGCTTTTTTTCAAGCTGTTGTTCACATTCTTCTTTACAAGCTTCACTGTCCTTATATTTTCATGCCCCCCACACCTGGCACTCTACATGCATTTATTAGACTATAATACAATCTCTGACTTGGAAAGTGCTTCCAGTGTGAAAAATTTACCCAAAAACTGGTAGTTGTATGATATCCATTGGATTGTTCTTTTGTGCTACTCTATTGTAACATTAAAACTGGAACCTCGAGGCTTCACTATATTTTCTGCAAATTTTGCAACCACTAAATGGTGCTCAGATTCTTGTGACTGTCAAAAAAAGAGATACAAAAAAAAGTGATTATTTAGTCCTAGCTAATGGTAATTCCTTCTTTACATTTGTTCATGAAGAATTAGCATTTTTGACAACATTCTATAGATGATAACTGCAATCTGAAAACTTAACAATTGTACTTCTCATGTCTTAAAATGCTTTTCCTGATGTATGACCTTTGCCAAGGTTGCATATCAAAATCTATGATAGGTATCCATTGCACAACTTAAATACCCTTCGCTGCCCTTAATGATTGATGCTAAAAGTTATCACAATAATGGCACTTGGATGTTTTTAAATCTCTGTAAAATACATGTTGTTTTCTTGCCAATGCTATGTTTCAACATGATGAAAAAATGTATTGAAAGCTAACATGCTTATCTCGAGCTAGGATGGTGAATACTCATTGCCTCATGTGAAAATAATTCTAAAGCTCCATGAAAGAGCTCCATGCTTGATTAATCTGATTTTCTTCTCTTCAGTGTAAAGAGGCTCGATACCTCATTTAGATGTAATATGAAAATGTCAAGTAGAGCTGAAGTAGAAAATTACTTTCAAAAAAGGGTTGCTTTTACATCAATTTCTTTGTTTCAGCAACTTTCTTTTGACTGTTTTGAAAATATTAATGAACTCTCGTATGTAACTTGAGAGTGTATCCTTTTGATATGTCGGGCTCAACCTTCGTGGGAGCCCGTTTTTCTCCACATATCTGGTGAATTGATCACGAACATAATGCACCTATTCTTGCACAGTGAACAAACATGTTAGCAAAATAAAAGAAGCTGAATTTTTCCTCTTTTCTCCTTATGTTGTTTGAATTTTCATAATCATTTGATGGATGCCTGATCGACTATATCTTAAATTTCTGTTAGTAGCGCAGGCATATAATAGGATTTGATCTACATTGCTCTAACAACATTTCCCTCAAACTTGCAAGTACGCGGAGCTGGAGTTGACGTCACAACTAAAAACCTCAACTATCAACGATTCGTCATTCCAGGCAATGACGAATCACTTTCTACCCTATGCTTTCGCTATTATCAGTTGTATATTTTTATTTTACTCATGCATTTCTTTTTTGATTATTAAAATAAAATAATGAGTTACTCCACGACTTATGTGGGATTCTGGTTCGTACATTATGAATAAAACAACAAACATTTTGCAAACTTTTGCTATCATTTTGAGATGTTTTTTGCATAACATTACTGAAATTTACATTGTAATAAATCAATGCACGATATGAGTACTTTAGCAAAAAAAATTTAAAACAAGTTGTGCACCTTAGCATGAATTTACAATTCAGCCCTACCTATTTGAGCTGGTAGTGAAAAATAGGTAACAATTGCATCGATAGGCTTTTCTCTTAGTAGAATAACCTAGAAAGATTCCTTCATCACTCCTAACATAAAACTTGCCTATATCTTCATGTCTTTTGATATAACATCTACTTCCAAAGATTTTGAAATATTTAACAGTAGGCTTATAACCAAATCACAACTCAAAAGGAGTCTTACCAGAATTACCATTGACATTTACCCAGTTAATAGTATACACAATAGTGCTTACAACTTTTCTCCAATAGATATGAGGTACATTACCTTCCAACATCATAGTTCTGGCAGCATCTAGAATTGTTCTATTCTTTCTCTTAACAACTTTGTTCTGTTGAGGAGTTTGGGGAGCAGATAACTGTCTTTTGATTCCATGCTCTTCACAAAATGAATTTAACTCCCAAGAAGTGAATTCACCACCTCTGTCTGATCTTAAGCATTTAATCTTCAACCTTGTCTCATTTTCTGGCATAGCTTTTAAACTTTTGAACTTCTCTAATGCCTCATGTTTTTCTCTCAAGAAACTAACCCATATCATCTTAGAGTAATCATCAATGAGCAACATAAAGTACCTTTCTCCTTGTAGACTTCTGATTCTGGAGGGACCACATAGATCAGTATGCACTAGCTCCAGTACTCCATTAGAATGATGTTGTTAGCTCCAAAAATAAATTTTAGTCTGCTTTCCCATCAAACATTCCTTGCATATGGTGTTAGTAGGCTTCACTAACTTAGGAAGATCTCTGACTGCTTGTGTGGAGCTTACTTTGATAATGTTATCAAAATTCACATTACACAGCCTCATATGCCATAGCCAAATTACATCAACTTGAGAAATTAAACAACTTTCACTAGCAGCACTTAAGTGAAAGATGTTACCTCTTGTCTTGGTACCTGAAGCAATGACATTTCCAAATTTTTCCAAAATCCTGCATTTTCCATCATTGAACTGATGATTGTATCCCTTGTCGACCATCTATCCAACACTCAACATATTATGCTTCAATCCTTCAACATAAAGGACAACATCAATATTATATTTACCACCAAGAGAAATAGTGCCTCTACCACAAATCACACCAGCATTGTTATCTCCAAATATTACAACAACACCGTCATATTTCTCCAAGATTATCAACTTGATTTTGTCACCAGTCATATGATGTGAGCATCCGTTGTCAATCACCCATTCATCCTTTTCTTCAATTCTGGCTGCAAGAGTTTTCTCAATATTGTTATTACTAGCAGATTCAATGGACATCGAACCATTTTCCTTTATAGCAATGAATACCCATCCATCTTCATTTCCAATTTCTTTATCAGATTCATCATCAGTAACACCTTCTTCAGCATAATAACATTTCTTTTGAAATCTAGACTTGTCAGGTTTGTACTTAGAAACTCTTTCAGGGCACCTTGATGCAAAATGACCTATCTTACTGCAAGAGAAACATTTAATAGGTAACTTTCCTTTATAAATTACCTTGTCCTCTGGCTTCTCTTTTCACAATCAATGCTTCCATCTCTTATAACTCTCTTTCTTCATACTCAATCTATTTCATTTCATCTTCATACTTGAATATCCTTCTTGAACTTTCTCCTGGATCATATCTTTGTTGGCTTTTTCTAGATACAATAGCTTTGAATGTAGATTATGTTTTAGGAGTAGATTCACCAAATTCACTCAAATCAAAGGCAACAAGCTTACCAATCAACATGTCTCTTGTCACATTTGTTATTGTCTTGAGCTCTTCAATAGCACGAGCTTTCATTTTGTAAGAAGCAGACACCAATCTGAGCACTTTAGCCACAATCTCATCTTCTTCCAAGGTTCCATCGACACATCTAATACCCATCGCTAGTTCATTTACCTTTTGCATGAAAGAAATAATGTTTTCATCTTCACTCATCTTCATGTTTTCCCACTTGCATTTAAAACTTTTTAGCTTAGCCACTTTAACTTGTGCATCTCCTTCATACAATGTTTCCAACTTCTTCCAAATCTCATGTGTTGTTTTCAGACCTATCACATTTGTCATCTTTGAATATGTCAAAGCACTCAGTAATGTTTCTATAGCCCTGATATTAGTTTCAACTTCTTTGATCTCATCAGGAGTAGAGGGACCATTCCAAGGAATAGTGTATGTGTTCTTTGTAATCTTCCAGAAGGGTTCACCAATGCACTTCAAATGACACTCCATTCCGACCTTCCACAGGGATTAGTTTGTACCATCAAATCTAGGACTATCCTTCTTGTATGATGCCATCTCGGATCACCTCAAGTTGTTAAACTTCTTCAGAAGAACCTACTCTGATACAAATTGTTGGCAAAACAAGGATATACAACTGAGAGAGGGGGTGAATCAATTATCACATAATTTAAACTTTATTTGACCTTATCAACCTTTAATCTCAGATCTGATAATTAGCAGTGAAAGCATGCATCAACAACACATCAAAAACACATAACACCAAGATTTTTACATGGAAACCCTGTTAGGGGAAAAACCACGGTGGAGGATAGTCCACAATTTATACCCTATTAAAAGTATAAGATAAATGAATAATGGGAATGCACATGCATTCAAGCACAATGCCTAGAGCTCACTGCTCAAAAGGAAGGCTCATTGCCTTACATAAAACTTTTAGATTAAGTCCATCTGAAGAGATTGAACTGAGAAATTAGCTTCTTCAAAAGATTGATTATAGTTTTGGTTAGGCACAAAGACACTTCTTCACACTTCGCTCAAACTCCTTCATACTCTGCTCTGCAATTGAATGATTTGATCTTTATTCACACATATCTCACATTCTACCCATCTCAAATGAGGAAAATAATCGCTCTTAAATATCCACTGCATGGAATTTCATCAACAACTCTATCAATGAAAAATAAAGAATAGATGAACACAAAATGTCGGCCCAATTCATGAACAAATCTCAATGTACACCAACCGAAGTTGGTCACAACATAATGAAGACCTTAAAAAATATCCTCAAACATGCCAAGTATTCAAAACTTAATCCAAGAGGATCTGCAACACACTACAACCACCATGTCAACCAAGAACATAAAAACTCGAATATGCAAAGGAAAAATCTTTGATCACAAACACATGGATCAATGCGAATGTACCACAAAGATAGAGCATGATCTAGAAACATCAACAAACATCACAGGAGCATACACAACAACTCAAATTACCAAAATTACACTCTTTTTCCAGAAACACCAGCTACAGTAACAAAATAACTGTAGGAACACAAAAACTCACAACTTGCTTAATTCTTGGTGCGCACCTCTGAAACTTTTGGAGGATAAACTAGATAGGCTTAGTAACAAACCCTTTAATGTGTGACTTCTAAATTTCGATGTATAAAAATTTCCACCACTCTGATCTTCACAAATAGTCTGTAACATATTTATTATAATTTTCTCAATATCCTCGACATATACAGTCTTTAAGACATTAATGCTAATAGTGTTGACATAAATGATAACCACATATCAACAATGCAACCACAACATCCAACAACATCATCATGAAGTAATCAAGCAAATGATCATGTATTCAATACAAAGAAAACCACACAAGATCAATGTCAAAGATCTAATGATGAATTAGGAACATAAACACGACAACATGATCTAATAATCTCCTCCTAGGAGATCATAAGCAACAATGCATACATCCTGGTCTCAAGAGAACATGTATCATGCTGAAATTGTAAATGTGTAATCAAGAGTACATCATGACATAATTCCAAAACACTCTAAACCAAGAATCAACATCTCCAATCACATGAATATAACTACCTCCTATCAATGAAACCCAAAATGTCAAAGAACCCTTACCGCATGAAAACATAATCCAAGAGTCCATCCATGACACCAACAAATACTACAGAAGATCATCTACCATCAAATAGTAAATCTACATCACTTCCAACAAATACAATTGAATTGTGATATCGAGCTACACATGGCATCGTGAAACCATCTGCTCCATGAAGATCATTTGGGTCTACACACGCAACTAGAATGTCAATAACATCAAGTGAAACCAAAATCTCCAAGCTAAGAAGATAAAACCACCAACAAACCATCAATAATATATCCAACATCGCCAATCCATCACTGTCGAAAGAACCCACTAAAAAGTGTAACCAAGCTATCCAAGGAAAAGTGATAAACCCAAAATTGACTATTCAGGCACTATACATCATCCATCCCCTCATCCAAAAGCACACATACCAATGTAAAAATGACCACAAACAAGGCCAACTAACAAATTCTACAACAACAATGAATCAAACCTGGTAGATATAGACAATCCACATCTGATTCATCCCACTATAATCAATAGGTTGTGCATACCTACCAATCACATAACTCATAGATCCAATCATTGAAACATGCAAACTCATCATCACATTAGCAAATTGCAAACTGACATATTAGAGAGAATAATCCTGTAGACCAAATGACTCAAACACCAAATCAACATTAGATCTGATTTGTCAAACATGTCTACACCCAAGTACAAGGAACCAAACAAGCATCTAGGAGATAAGAAACAACCTCCTAACACCAAACCAAATCACCACCAAAACACCATAAACCTGATTATGTCATGCCAATGCAAAAGTGTACCTTCATAATCATGACACCATAACTAACACCAATGTTGTACCTACACTCAACTATCACCCACACAAGACTCCAAGTCTTAAACCATGTCCAAACATGTCCTCAAAATTGAAGACAACCTATGTACCTATCACCATCAAATTCCAACTTTATAAAACACATGTAAACCTATACTAGGAAGCACCAAATTGTTAATTAGTTGTACCATCATGAAAAACACATGAAAAAAAGTACTCCTTCAAGGTTTTGCCTCTTGAATCCTTTAGATGCTCATAAAATCACACCCAGAATCCTAGGAGCCCGCAAGTGTTCAAACAAGTACACAACTCTCTCTGCCCATCAAACTGAGAGTTAATAGTACCATTATAAATTACACTGAACATGATCTCCAACACCTATTCAAAATCAAAAAACTGATTTCGTATGAAAAATTTATGCGGAAAATCATGAAACCAAGAACATTAGACTTTTAGGCTCCAAAAATTGGTCAAAATAAAAAATCAGCAAACCAAACCTACAATGTAGTGCACAGAGAGAGCTTTCTGACGAGTATAAAAAGTTGAAAAATAGACAATATGGGTGAATGTTATGCCTTTTGGAAGAAAACTGCCCAATTTTGTATAGTGGTTGAGCTGGGGTGGCCCATTGGTGGCAGATCTCAAAATAAATTTAAATTTGTTTAAAACTTAAAAAACCTCCCAACTTTCAGCAAACCCAAAATGACATTTAACTGCACAATTTACAATTTTAATTTTCAAACTTTTTAAAAGCTTTTTTGGGTGGTTATTTTTGTTTTTCGGCAACCTTTTTATTAGAGGTTTGGCCCCACCAGACTGAAGGGACTTGCACTAAGGCACAAAGTCCTATCGACAACAACCCCACCAACCATGGGTACCAACAGGTATTGCCACTACTTATCGGTACTTCCAACAAGTGAGTGGGCCCCCCCGACCCCCCCCCACTATATTTTATTTTTAATATTTTGTAGGAAAATATTTTAAGAGATGAGATTTTTTTTATTTTTGCAGACTGCAAATTTGGTGGTTGTATGATCGAGGGTAGATTAGGCCAAAAAAAATTGCATGACCAAAATAGGGCATATTTTATATGCTTTTTCGTCTCTCATCCAATCTGGATCCAACCGTGAGGTCCATTTTATATTAGGAGGTCATCTACAACATTTCCCCCATAAAACCCTCATTTGAATACACAACTAAGAAACCCTTTTGATCCAACATTTTTCACACCCCAAATCTACAAACAACCCATCATAAGAACAAAACCCAAACCCTCAGACCTACAATAAACAACCTACAAAACCCTCATATATTGCCATGTCTTTCATTCTCTCATGCAAAACCATAAATTCAAACTCAAATAAGATTTTCTCAACCTATGGTTATCCAACCATAACCATGGCTCTGATACCAAATGAAAGGAAACTTGCATCCATCTAATGATAATTTCCATATAACCCAAAATAGAAATCTATGCAAAGAAGTATTTAGAATCCACATGCAAGGGAATAGACAACATACCCATGAGAAGATGACACAAGATATACCCTGGGAAAAGAGGGAAAAACCCAGCCTCCAAAAGCATATGTCACTCATGTATTATTTATCAATAAACATTACAATACATTTTCAAAGCTCTCTATGAACATCATTGAAGCATCAAGCCCTCAACAAGCACTAGATGTGAACAGGCATGCAACCACACATCCCATGCCATACTTCAACCCTCACAAATGCTAACAAGAGCTAACCTATCAACTGGCCAACCTTAAATTACTACCCATGTGGCTGTTTTCTAGAAACAAGCTCCCACAAAACCACCAAGTGGTATTATATAAAACCATGTGACTAAAATCATGAGACTACAAATATCCCCACATTTAATATTGGGTACTTTATTTAAATTACTTTCCCCAATATTAAATAAGTACATTTTACAATTATGTCCCAATGTTATATACAACATAAAGTGGCCCCAAGAATATTAACTCCTAGTGATGCACATGCTCCTAGATCCCCCTAGTTGCACCACACACATAATAATAAATTAAACATTATGCAAGGTGTACAACACCTAATTTCTAACAATGGAATCAACATGACAAGATAATTTGTAGGATCCTAGTCCTTAAAGTAAGCTTTCCAAAAAGCATAAGTTTGAATATATTTAATTCAATTATTGTATTTATTTTCTATTTTCTAGTGAATATAAGTTTTTTTTCAAATATGAATATTTTTATTCCACGCATATAGAAAAATATTTAAAAAAAAAACTATTTGTGTAGTATTGATGTCTTTGTTTCAAAAAAAAAAGGTTAACTGGGACATATACAAAAAAATTGTGTTACAAAATAAAACTCTGTCTACATTACAATTGATCTCAATTAAAAAATTAATAATAAATAAAATATACAAAAAAATTATGAATAAATATTTTTGCACTAAATATTGGTGTTACCAATATATGTTTAAGAATTTATAATTTTATCCCTTTTGTAAAAAAGTTAGGCATCATGGAATAAATATCACTTTTTAAAACTACTATTGACTATAAAGAAATAAGTTATTAAAACTTGCATTAAAAAATTATAAATTATTTTTTAAATGAAATATATATATTTAGAATCTACACACAAAATCTCAAAAACCATTAGTTTACATCATCTTCAAATTCTTGATGCAGACCATTTAATGCTCAATACTTCAGTGATACTTCAGAATGCCATGTTTCTTGGTTGTAAACACCATTAATGCTATATTGACTTTTCCAACTACTAAATCTAATTTTTAGGCTGTAAGGATGACATTTAATGCATGCCTCAACTACTACAAGTGGAAAAATGGTACCCATGCTTCATGTATGACATGCAAAACACTTTTCTATTAGAGGACCATACCTTGGCCACAATTTTTCATGGATTGTGTGAGGATTTTTGTTCTTCATTAATGGATTTATCATTAAGGAAGCGTGGCATGATTACCTATGCTATTTTTTGGGACTTTCAACTCGAGATTTGGGAGACACTTATTTGTATATTATTTGCAGGAGGTTTTGGCTTGGGTTTCATTCTCATCCACTTGATTTCCTTCTTCTCATGATCTATCTTGTATAAAGGGTAGCCTTGTGCTCATTGAAAGGGGTTCTTCCCTAGTTTCTCCAACGGACTTATGTATTTTACACTCTACAACTATAAACTAGCTTCTAGGCCTCTATATTAATTAAAAAAATCTCATTTACCTCTTTTCTTCTTGTATATGTTATGTAAATATCTTTGCCTTCATGTTTGAATGTTGTTTTTTAATCTTCTATGCATTCATGTTTTGTTAAAAAAATTGTCATTGTTGCTCTGTCAATGTTCCTTTCCTTTTGGCATCTTGCAAAACCCTAACTTCCATGTGTACCTTTGTAAATTGATGGAATAGAGAGCTATGTAAAGAATTTGGCTATTTTCATTGATATATTATACTCTTTTAAGTAGGGAGAAATATTTTAGCTTGGTGTAACACCTCCCCTTTCCTCTATGAGTTGTTAGAGTAGGGTTAGTGGTAGGATTCCATGTGGGGTTGGACAAACACATCTACACTTAGGTTAGAAAATGAAGTCGACCTTCTCTAAAGATCCAACCTCATTTGCAAGGTTCCACACCTTGAGGTTGATTTCATTGTCATTGGAATGTTGAACCCCATGCTCAATAGGGTGAGATTTCATGTGACAACTATTTTTTGGCACGCTCGATGGGACTAGTTTGATCGACTTTATTTCGTTATGTTAAGAAAGTGGTGTTGTTCTTAACATTTACAGCCTTGAAGATGCATTCAAAGTAATTGGAAACTCTATAATCAAGTTGGTGACTTAATTGGGGACTTAGAAGTTTTGGTTCCAGGTTAGACCTACAAACTCATACCCAAAATTCAAATAAGAGTATCTTCTAGAGGTAATTTTGAATACACCAAGCTATCATTTTCCACTTCTAGAAAATGGAATAGACCCTCTTTACCACTAATAAAGGGAAATAGGGGTATTGTGACTCCATCTCCCAGGGCTCAATCCACACCTCCATTTAGTAGGTTGCTTCAGCTTAGAACTCTTATCACCTAGGTAGACAAACTATTGTTTCATATGGTTGACCCTAGAAATCAAGGTTTTTCTTCTTTCAATGGTGGTATCCCTCTTGTGTTAGCCCAAAAGGATGACATACCAATGAACACTTTGAAGAGTATTCCCCATTTCACTAGTGAGATAACCATTACCCCAACATAACACATTCATGATGTGGCCAATATATATTTTGTGCATAATGTTATAGAAGACACTATGGTTGTTCCTAGCCACATCCTTGAAAGGGAAAGCATTGCAATGGTACAAAAGTTTTCAACCTAACTCTATTCACAATTGGGATGAGTAAGGTGAAAAATTATGTAAATATTTGAAGGCAAGAGTGATCACTTGTCCTTAGTGGAGCAATTGACAATAATTAAGAAGGCACCCCATGAATTCATGTGATATTTTAACTAAAATTTTTAGAAGACTTAGGATAGAATCCATGTCTTGGTGAAGCCTTCTCCAGATTATGCCTTCATCTACTATTTAAGGTCTTTTAATAGTGATGTAGCTATTATGATACAGTCTATGGGTGGGACGACTCTACTAGATGCATATGAAATTGCTATCAAAGCATAAAAATTGACTTATACAAGCTGGGAAAATAGCTCCAAGATTTACAATGCCTCTATTTTTAGAGTTTCCTCCTCACCATCCCACACTGGCTCTATTCTAGTGGCTTCTACCAATCAACCATCTACTCTTGCTACACCTCTAAGTGAAATTAATTAGGTTAAAACTATATTATGAGGTTTTGGTAATACGTTAGTAGCAATAAAGATGCAAACCCAAATCAACATACTTTACTAGCCCCAAAATTAAAATTATCAAAAAAATAGGTAGCCAAGGAAGGAAGGCATACCAAATTTGATTCCATCTAGAGCAGCCCATATGTCATCACCAACCTTAAGGAGGCCAATGCTTTGCATCTCTCTAGGTTGGATGGTGAGGCCCTTCCAATCCCAGTTAATGGGATTCATCTCAAACCTTATTTTTTTGGGGTTTTGAGAATTCATGTACATATTAGTTTAGTTATTGTTTCTTTTCTCAAAAGTGTGATTACACATCCTACATTCTCCTTAAGGGAGTGTATGGACTAGGTGCTTTTTCTTTCTTGCAATTGTGGCTTGCATATGTTTTTGTTTTTTGAGGAAAGCCAGTTGTAGTTGCCCTTTTGACTATATCTTTTTCTTTCGCTTTCCTCCAATTGTAGTTGTAGTTTATGTCTTTAGCTATCTTTTGCTTTTCGCTTTCCTCAAATTTTCATGTCTTATTGATGTTCATGTTCAATTTCAACCATTGTTGAATCAAAAGTAGGTAGGAGTTTATGTGTCTTAACAATTATTAACAAATGTAGCCTCTTTTTGGGGGACAATACTATTGTGTGAATTTTTTTCTTGAACATTTTGGAGACATTAAATGTAATTCATAAGGAGGTATCTTCTTGATATACTTCTACCTCTTGATTTAAAAGCATTTGAACAATACCAACAATTAGTAATTGACTTTCTTAGGATTACAAGTTTATATTAAAGGAATTTTTATGTAAGCTAATAATAATCCATACAAAGAAATGAAAAGATATCTTCACTAGCATTTACCTGCCTACTTCGACATGTCCATTCTGCCCATTTTTCAAAAATACTAATTTTTTTACATTTTTTGCATTTTTTGCTCTTAGGGATCCTTAGAGACTACCCCAAAAAAGAGAACCACAGAATAATTCGGTGAAGTTTGTAATGAAAAGAGACCTTACATAGAATTTAATTGCCTAACTCGACATGTCCACGATGCCCATTTGTCAAAAATATTGAAAATTTTACAATTTTACATTTTTTGATCTTAGGGCTCTTTTGAGACTACCTTGAATTAGTGCACTGTGGAATCATGGGGGGATTTGGAAAACATAAGGATACCTTCCATTGCATTTACCTACCCACCTTGATGTGTTGGTATAATTGGTTTTTCGCCATGATGTGCAAAACAAAAAATGCTCTTTCCATTTTTGTACTACTTTCTATTGATAATTTTTGCAAGAATGCATTTGACACTAGAACACAAAAATGGTGTTGAATGGAAAAAAATGAGAGAGGCTGGTTTTAATGTATTTAATATCCACCTATAGGTCCAGACAAAGAATTCCTATGTGCCACGAGCTCCCATAATGACTTCATCATAGTTTGACATTTTTTTGCTTTCAGGGCTCTTTAGGGACTACCACGAAAAGAGCACCCCAAAATGATCGAGTGACTTGGAAACAAAAAGAGACATTCCCTAGTATTTACCTACCTACCTTGGTGTGTCCATGCTACCCATTTGTCAAAAATACTAATTTTTTTATACTTTTTGTTTTTTTTGCTCTTAGGACTCTTTAGAGACTACCCCAAAAAGAGCACTCTAGAATGACTGGGTGACTTGGGAAATGCGAACAGAATTTACCTACTATTTATCTCCCTAAATCAATGTTTCCATGCTTCCCATTTGTCGAAAATAGTAATTTTTTTACATTTTTTTCTCTTAGGGCTCTTTAGAGAGTACCCCAAAAAGAGCACCTCAGAATGATCGGGTGACTTTGGCAACAAAAAGAGACCTTACATAGCATTTTCCTACCTACCTCAACATGTCCACACCCATTTGTCAAAAATACTTATTTTTTATAATTTCAATTTTTTTGCTCTTAGTGCTCTTTCGGGACTACCCTGGATTAGTGCACTCCAAAATCATGGGACGAATCAAGAAAAAAAGAGGCATTTCATAGTGTTTACCTACCCATCTTGATGTGTTGGTATACTTAGTTTCACTCCATGATACACAAAACAAAAAAAATGCTTCTTTCTATTTTTGCACTACTTTCCACTGACAATTTTTGCAAGAATACATTTGACACTAGAAAACACAAATGGTATTGAGTTGGCCAAAGATGTGAGAGTTTGGTTTGAAGAGATTTGATATCCACTTTTAGGTTTATACAAGGCATTCCTATGCACCATGATCTCCCAAAATGAATTTGTCATAGTTTCTTTCTTTTAGGGCCCTTTAAAGACTACCTGAAAAGAGCACCCCAAAATGATTAGATGACTTGGGAAATGAAAAGATACATTACATAATATTTACTTACCTAATTTGATGTGTCCATGCTTCCCATTTGTCAAAAATACTAAAATTTTTACAGATTATCATTTTTTGCTCTTAGGGTTTTTTCGAGACTACCCCAAATTAGTGCACTCCAAAATCACGAGGGGACTTGAGAAAAAAAAGGATGCCTTCCCTAGCATTTAATTTCCCAAATTGATGTGTTCATATACTTGGTTTCACTCCATGATGCATACAAAAAATGCTTCTTTCCATTTTGCACTACTTTCCATTGATTTTTTTTGCAAGAATGCATTTGACACTAGAGCACACAAACAGTGTTGAGTTGATCAAAATCAAGAGACGTTGGTTTAAAGGGATTCAATATCCATATGTAGGTGTGTAGACACATAAAAATTGTTGATGTTATATAGCAGCTTCGGTCTGCACTTCCAAGAAGAAGACAAATTATTATATAACCAAGGGCCGACCTTTTCCTTGTATCAAACTTGAGCCAACCTAAAGTTATATTAATTATTTATCTTTTATTTTGTATTCCAAGAAAGGCCGATCTAAGTCAAGAGGCACCTAATGATGTATATATACAAGGTCACTTTGGCATTGTAATCATTCGAATTCAAGCAAGTTCACACTTACCTTTGAAGAGCAGAAATTCACACTTAGAGCAGAAGTCGCACCTTAGAAGCAGCAGTACGATTTCCAGAAAGAAGACAGTCATTTATACCTTGAAGGAGGGCGAATATATTATCATTGTATTGGCCATTTTTGGGCCTGAGTTGTAAGCAGACTTCTGTCACTGTGTTATCATATATAAGAGAATCATTTGCTGGGTTTTTTCTCCCTCGAGTAGGAGGGTTTTCCCAGGGTATCTTGTTGTGTTCATTGTCTTATGTGTTGCAATTCTATTGAGTAATTTATTATCTAATCTGATCTAAGAACATGGTATCAGAGCGGGTGTGAAAAAGATCGTGATCAGATTCAGATCTGTTAGTTTGCAACTCTCATTATCTTTTCTTTTCAGTCTATCTTCTAAATTTCTCAAGATGGTGAACGGTCTGAAAATCGAGGATAGACTCGAAGGGATCTCGAACTACACATCATGGAGGTTCAGGTTCATGCTAACTTTGGAAGAGAATGATTTGGCTGAGTTTGTGAAAACAAAAGTTCCCGAACCTGAGGGGGAAGAAGAGAAGTTGCAATGGAGAAAGAAAGACACTAGGGCAAAGAAAGTATTGGTTGATTCCATCAAGGATCATATTGTACCAATTGTCTTCAAGTTGGATACAACAAGAGAGATGTTTACAACCTTGGAAGAGATGTACGAAATCAACAACACCAGTAGAGCCCTTGCACTGAAGCAACAAATTCATCATGTGAAAATGGCAAAAGGAGAATCTGTTATTTCATACTTCATGAGGATTTCAGAGATAAAAGATCAGCTCTCCACTATTGGTCACATGATTGATAATAAAGAATTGACTATGCTTGCTCTCAATGGTCTTCCGCTTTCATGGGAGGCGTTCATTGAAGGAATCATTGCAAGATCTGAACTTCCCAAGTTTGATCGATTGAGGATTGACTGCATTCAAGAGGAGTCAAGACTAATAGCAAGAGGAATTGGTCAAAGCTCAAAGAATGAAGAATTACAAGTTCTTTCCTCTCATTCATCAAACAAAGGAAAAGGCTTTAAGAAAGGATTCTTCAAGAGGAATCGAGAAGATGGAAATGATGATGCTCCTACCTTCAAAAGGAAATGAGACATGTCCAAGATTCAATGTTTTTGTTGTGATAAGAATGGTCACTCTGCGAGGGTTTGCCCTCAACGACCCAAGCTTCAAGCTGCCACTGCAGATGCTGAAGAAGTCGCTCCACAAAAGGACTCCAGTGATTATCTATTTTATTCAGCCTTGTCTAGCAATGTTTCTACTAACTCTAACACTTGGTTGATCGATAGTGGTGCTTCTAGGCACATCACCGGGTTCAGAGGTCACCTTTCAAACTTAATGGAAAGCAACTCCAGTGATCAAGTTGTTATTGGAGATGATGCTAGATATTCTGTAAAAGGGATTGGAAATTCCACTCTTCACTTGGATTCTGGAATTTCTTTGGAGTTGAATGATGTACTGTTCGTACCAGGGATAAAGAGGAACCTTGTTTCAATTTCAGCATTAGAAGATAAGGGTTATCAATTTTCCTTCTCTAAAGGGAAAGTTCTTATATGGGAAAAGAACTCCAACTTCAAAACTACTCAAGTGATTGGGGTTAGACATGAATGTCTCTATAGGCTGTGCACTCGTCCTCTTCAAGCACTTGTGCATAACTGTACCAGCATGTGTGATCTTTGGCATCGAAGATTGGCTCACATCCACTTTCGTGCTCTACCTATCATAGAGAAGATGGTCACCGGTCTTCCGAAATTCGATCAAGAACATGAAGGTACATGCGAGGGATGTTCCCTAGGCAAGAACACAAAAGGTACGTTTCATTCCAGTGAAAGTAGATCTAAATGTATTCTTGATCTCATTCATTTTGATTTGTGTGGTCCAATATCTATTGCATCATCTAGTGGTTTCTTGTATTATATTATTTTCATTGATGATTACTCTAGAAATACTTGGATTTATTTCTTGAGATCTAAAGAATCAGAAGAAGTATTAGAAAGATTCAGAGAATTCAAAGCACAGATTGAAAATCTGTCTGGGAAGAGGATCAAAGTATTGAGATCTGATAATGGTGGAGAATACACTTCTGGCACATTTCGAGACTTTTGTATTGAAGCAGGGATTAAGAGGGAGTTCAGTGTTCCCTATAATCCACAACAAAATGGTATTGCTGAAAGGAAGAATAGGTCTATTGTGGAAGAAGTGAAAGCTATGATCCATGATCAAGACTTACAAATCTCTCTTTGGGCTGAAGCATCAAGAACAGCTGTCTATGTTCAAAACAGGAGTCCCCACAGGATCTTAGAGAATAAAACTCCTGAAGAAGCATTCTCAGGCGTGAAGCCTGAAGTTAGTCATTTGAGGATCTTTGGCTGTCCAGTCTATGTTCATATTCCAAAGGAAAAGAGAACAAAGCTAGAACCTTCTGGGAAGAAAGGAATTCTTGTAGGCTACAGTGAGACATCAAAAGCTTACAGGATATACATTCCAGGACAGAAACCTATTGAGATTAGTAGAGATGTCACATTTGAGGAAGATGTTGCTTACAGAAGGTCCAAAGGCACTCCTATGGAGATTGATGAACAAGAACCTCCTCAAGATATGGAAGTTGACCATATTCCAAAGAATCTAAAGGAGGATACAGAACCTAAAGAAGATATTGATCCAGCTGAGCCTTTGGATCCTACTGATGGGCCTCTAGACATTCTGATTGGAAAGAAAAGACCTCTTTGGGATCGCAGGACAATGCAGGAAGTAGAAAGGTTTGCAGCTCCAAGAGGAGCCTTCAGAGAAAGCAAGAGACCTCACAAGTTCTCTAGTTATGTTGCCTTGATGAGTCAGATTATTGAGTCAGAGCCTTCAAATGTTGAAGAAGCTTCTAGTCAACAAGTATGGAAGGATGCCATGATTGAGGAGTATCAGTCTATACTTAAGAACGATGTTTGGGATATAGTTCCTAGACCCAAAGACAAATTTGTGGTGTCTTCTAAGTGGCTCTTCAAGATCAAGCATGCAGCTGATGGGAGCATTGAGAAACACAAGGCTAGATTTGTGGCTAGAGGGTTCTCACAAAAAGAGGGAGTTGACTATGAAGAAACTTTTGCTCCTGTGGCTCGTTACACGTCTGTTAGAACCATCATTGCTATTGCTGCATCTAGAGGATGGAAGATTCACCAAATGGATGTAAAGACAACTTTTCTGAATGGCATAATAGAAGAAGAGGTTTACATTGAGCAACCAGAAGGATTTGAGGTGCATGGGAAAGAGTCTCATGTCTGCAAGCTGAAGAAGGCCTTGTATGGTCTTAAACAAGCTCCTCATGCTTGGTATGAAAGAATTGATCAGTATCTTTCAAGTCTGGGTTTCTCAAAGAATGATGCATATTCTAACCTCTACTTCAAAGTAGTAAATGGTGAAGCATTAATTTTGGTTTTATATGTTGATGACTTGATCATTACTGGTGAAGAACATCTAATTCTAAAATGCAAGAAGGAATTAGCTTCAGAGTTTGAGATGAAGAATCTAGGTCTTATGCATTACTTTCTTGGCTTAGAAGTTTGGCAAAAGCCAGATGAGATGATTCTAAGTCAAGGGAAGTACACTGTTGACATTCTCAAAAGGTTTGGTATGATTGACTGCAAACCTATGTCTACACCCATGGAGACTAATTTAGATAAGTTGAAAGAAGCTGCAGCTAGTTCAGAACCAGTGGATTCTACGATGTATAGACAGTTGATTGGTTCATTGATGTATCTAGTTAACACTAGACCTAATATTTGCTATGCAGTGAGTGCACTTAGCCATTTTATGTGTGAACCAAAGCAAATACATCTTGTAGCAGCTAAACATATCCTGAGATATTTATGTGGCACAATTGGATATGGGTTGAGATATTCTTCAAACGTGGATTTGGAGCTGCATGGTTTTACTGATTCTGATTGGGCAGGATGTGTTTCAGATCGGAAGAGTACATTGGTTGTTGCTTCAGTTTGGGGACTGCTATGATATCCTGGTGTAGCAGGAAACAGTCTTCAGTGGCCTTGAGTACAACTGAAGCAGAGTATATTGTAGCTTGCGTGGCAGCTCGTGAGGCAGTGTGGCTTCGTAAGCTCCTTGCAGGATTGTTTGGACAATCAATGGAGCCTACTATTATACACTGTGATAATCAAAGCTGTGTTAAGCTTTCTGTCAATCCTGTGTTTCATGACAGAACAAAACATGTTGAGATCAAGTATCACTATATTAGAGATATGGTGCAAAGGAAAGCTATACAGTTGAGGTATATCAGCACTGAAGAGCAAACGACAGACATTCTCACCAAGCCTCTCGCCAGGATTAAGTTTGTGTACTTCCGAGAGAAACTTGGTATGGTGGAGAATGCAGCCTTGACTGAGAAAGAGTCTCAGTAATCAGTGATCCTTGATTGATAATGCAATTCTTTGCTGAGAGAGAGTTGAGGTGCAAGCCCTTCTTAATGCAATTCTCTGTTGAGAGAGAGTTGAGGTGTAAGCCCTTGATAATGCAATTCTCTGATGAGAGAGAGTTGAGGTGTAAGCCCTTGATAATGCAATTCTCTGATGAGAGAGAGTTGAGGTGAAAGCCCTTGATACTGCAAATCTCTATTAAGAGAGATTTGAGGTGAAAGCCCTTGTTTCCACCCTCTGGGAGAAGCTATGGTGGATGTCATGTGTGTGACTCCATGACAACATCACGTGAGGGAATCCGTGATGAGTTTATACCATCTATGGGAGTAGCCATAATGATTAATATCACGTTGAGGTGATATTCTATTTTGTTTTCATCCTAATATAATGTGTCTTGTGCAGATGGAAGTTCATCCCTAGCTGAGAGGGAGTGTGGATGTTATATAGCAGCTTCGGTCTGCACTTCCAAGAAGAAGACAAATTATTATATAACCAAGGGCCGACCTTTTCCTTGTATCAAACTTGAGCCGACCTGAAGTTATATTAATTATTTATCTTTTATTTTGTATTCCAAGAAAGGCCGACCTAAGTCAAGAGGCGCCTAATGATGTATATATACAAGGTCACTTTGGCATTGTAATCATTCGAATTCAAGCAAGTTCGCACTTACCTTTGAAGAGCAAAAATTCGCACTTAGAGCAGAAGTCGCACCTTAGAAGCAGCAGTCCGATTTCCAGAAAGAAGATAGTCATTTATACCTTGAAGGAGGGCGAATATATTATCACTGTATTGGCCATTTTTGGGCCTGAGTTGTAAGCAGACTTCTGTCACTATGTTATCATATAAGAGAATCATTTGCTGGGTTTTTTCTCCCTCGAGTAGGAGGGTTTTCCCAAGGTATCTTGTTGTGTTCATTGTCTTATGTGTTGCAATTCTATTGAGTAATTTATTATCTAATCTGATCTAAGAAACACTAACAAAAATGACCAAGGCCTGCAAGCAACATTTTACCACCTTTCATTCTAGCATAATTATGACATTTTAATTATGTTTCTAACCCACCTTCAACTATTAATTAAATAATTCATAATTATTTAATTAATTCACGATCTTTCATTCTTCATGATTATTAAATAAATAAATCTTATTTATTTATTTAATGTGTCACTAATTGTCAAAGTCTTCTCATAATTAAATAAAGTCATCAATTTATTTAATTAATCTTTATCATTAATATCCTCCTGATTATTAAATAAATATATTTTAATATATTGATTTAATATGTCACTAATTCCTTAATCTTCTCTTAATTAAATAAATTCATTAATTTATTTAATAATTTAACTACCTCTTCTCAATTAAATAATTATTCTTAATTATTTAATTGCCTTATGTGACATTTCCTTATTTTTGAATAAAACAATTTATTTAAAAATGACTTTACATAGTTAACTGATTCTTCTTTTAGTAATTAATTTCAAAAATCAATTACTCATTATCTCACAAATCCATATTTTGAATTAATTTAATTCAAAATAGGAAATATTCTTCGACAACTCAAGTAATTGCTAAAAATACTGATTTTCTAAAATCTCATCCTCTTATCTCTTGATTTTTACTAATTTCATCTCAAGGTCACATTTATTCTCCACCATTGATTTAATTTCTTAAATTAAATATTGTCCACACATTTGGGATTTTTGCCCTAACCCTAATTGAGAGTTGTCACTTTGAATCTTAACCATTGATTCTAGGGCATTTCTCAATCTCTCATCTCATCCATCCGTTCAAGATTGCATTTTCTATAAAATGACAATCTTTATCTCATTTTCGTATCGATTATTATTATTATTGTTGTCTTGAATTTCTTAACATCTTAGATTTTTTACATTATAGCAACTAAGAATTAATTTATGTAATTAGGATTCATTTCTTTTGCATAGAGTTTTTATACAAATCCTTCAAAGCTTTGTCTAGGGCTAGATATTTTAGAGTTTTCTCACATACACAATCTGAGGGCATTCATTATCACAACAAAGTTAGAAGGTACGATAGAAATGAGCCATGGAGAAGAAAGGATTGGGTGAGATCTTTCTTATTCGTTCTTTTATTTTGTTTTCCTATGCATTCTATTGATTTGTTGGATTTAGATTAATATTGCATGATTTATTAGACTAACAATCTATTTTGCAGAAAATATCCATCATTACATTGGTGAACCCGACCCACTAACACGTTTTTGTAGGTTCTCGTACAACTTCGGATTTTTTTTGCAGGTACAGGAGTACGAAACAATGCAACCGTAGACCTACGCGATGCAAGTGCTCTATCGCATCGTATTTGCGCTCGTGAACGACGCATTCGACCTGTCGCAATGCATACGAGCTCGCGAATGACGCATTCGATAGGATGCAATGCATTTGACAGAACCCGAACTGCATCTGCTCTGCCGAGCCACATCTGCCAGTTCGTGCCGCAAATGACTGGTTCTTTGCATTATTAAATTGTTATCTGGATCCGACGCGACCGCGGCCAATTATTTTTTATTGATGTATGGGGATTAAAATGAACCAATCCTAGGATAGGCACTTTAATCTGGAATTTATCAATCCTAGGATAAACACTTTAATTTGGAATTTATCAATCCTAGGATAGTCACCAAATTTTATTTCATGTCGGTTAAAATGAATCCAATGCTTGTTGTGAAGCAACATCTTCACTTAGTGTAGAAAATCGTCTTTTGGATTTAAAACTGAACAACTTGTTTGCTGTGCTTGATTGGGTAATAGGTATATGCTCTCCCCTTTACTGGGTGACCAAAAAACCAGACTTACCCATTTTATCTTTATGCATTTTATTATTTTATTAAAACCTTTAGAAGGCCTGCCGTAGTGGGAAAAAATACTCACCCTATGGGAACGACCTAAGTGGGAACAACCAAAGACAGGTTTTCCAACCCACTATAATCAAAAGTGAATTTTGGGGAAACCCATATTCAACGAAAGTGGCAAGATAACCATCCCCAAAATATTTGTTCTAAATATTGGGAGGTCTCTTGAGGGAGTTTATCTATTGCCACGCCGAACGAAAACCTTTACTACGAACCATAGTGTAGAAGCCCGCCATGTCAGTATCCAAACATTATTTCAATTACGGTGCAAGGGGAGGGAAGAATCTACCCCCAAGACACTCACCATATAATCGCCATAGATTGTTTTCTCAGGGGATCAAGAAATCTAACCTTGAGTACACACTTGGAAAAGACAAAAACACAAGCACCCTATAGGGGGTGACACGACTATGTGAGTCAATGCGATTTTAAGTTGTGGGCTGTGATTGTTATGATGACCCTTTGACTATTAAGAGCGAGTCTGCTTGAAGTGTCTTTTTGTTCAAATACTAGTGAAAACAAAAAAGGGTCATGCTCGATCCTTGAACATACACTCAATGTTTTAGATTTTGTGTCTTGCCAGAATCAATAAACTTCAACAAACTGAACATCAACAATCTGGGTCCAAACTTGTCAAATCTGCAAAACTATTTTCTTTTTCCAAAAATTTTCTTCATGCGATGCAATCGCTCTGTCAAATCGCAATCACCATATTTTGAGCCGCAATCGATCTGATGGGTCGCATTTGACACATCCTAAGCTACATTTGCTCTGATGAGCCACAATTGAAATATCCTAAGCCACATTAGCTATATTGTGCCGCATCTGCTAGTATCAAACCACATTCGCTATACTGAGTCACATTTGCCAGTCCAAAAACCACATTTATCAATCTAAGACGCATTTGCTCTGTCGTGCCGCATTTGCTGCGATGCATTTGTGAAGAATTTTCAAATCACCTTCTCACTGTCAAAACTGAAAGTCCACAACTTGTCTTTAATTCCATCGAGTCTTCCTTCACTGTCACAGTTCAAAACCAAACACCGAATTGCTCAACTTCCCTTAAACATTGCATTATAGGTATCATTTTTAGGATCACGATAGGAGTCCATTTCCATTTCTAGTCCATTAGATTACATTGGTAACTTCACCATCTCCTTAGACACTTACTTTTGCAGATTTTAGGAGTTGACCCTTACCATTCATTGTCAAAACTTTGCATTCAATAGTAGGTTATCATTGGACCCAATTACCCTTTGTCATTATTAAAAACTTTTATGAATTATTTCCCACTCAAAAGTCTAGTGTGGAAACTTCACTTTGTCCTCTTTTAGTCCTTTTATGGTCCATTGGTCTTCCAAACTTGAATCATTGCAAAAAATTTGTTTGCTCAAGTTGTCCTCCTTAGATCCCTCAATAGTAAGTACATCTTAGGATCTTTTAGTTGCATATCATTTAGCACCTCCATTTAGTATCACACCATTTACATTCACAAGTCTTTAGTCTCATTTTGGTCTCACTTGCATTTCATAGCATTCCTTATCGAAAGAAACCAAAAACATAGTATCATACTTAGATCGTTGTCTCCATCATCCCAAAGTTGAGAAAACCTTTTATGGTTGAAACTAGATTACAGAAAAAGAAAAGACTCATGGATTCCTTTAGACAAGACACCAACTTTCTTGATTTCACAACTGGCATGGATTCCTTCCCTAATGCCACGAACAATCCTTGTTATGACATGGGAAATTCCAACATCAATCCTTCTAGTGAAATGAACATTGCACCATCTCCATCACATATTTTTGAACCATTTATCCGATGGGATCAAAATGGGGAAGTCTTTGAAGAAGACTTATTAGCTGCTGCCCAACACCCAGAAGTTGCTTCTTTTGTGGAAGAAGTAGTCTTAAATGACTCTTCCAGATTCCTAGCTATGCTCCTTGACCAAGGGGCTAAGTTACCAAAGGGATTTGATCTTAACACTCTTAGAGCAACATCTCCCAATACCTCATCACAAAATCCTTCCATGGGAGCCTCTTCGCAAAATGTCATCAACACCATCAATGCTACCTCCCTTGGTCACACTACCACCACAACCAACACAACATCTATTGGGGGATCATCTACCCAAACCAACACTACATCACAATCCATCCCCAAACAAACATCCAACATCCCTTCACAAACAATGGGTGCAACCACCTCAAACCTCTTTGGAACTTCATCTAGTTCCATGAGTACATCAACAAACCTATTATTAGGTTCTTCAAATTCTATGGAAACCAACTCATCGAACCATTTTGGGAGATATAAATGAAGATTTTTCATTCAAGGCACCCAACCCAATTCCTCATAGGTTAATATCAACATTCCTATGGGCCAAAACACCAACATTCCTCATGGCCACAATTTATCATTTGGGCAAGGCAATCAAGGCGCTCAATCCTTCACTCCATTTGGGCATCAACAAGCTCAAAATCAACAAGGCCCTCAATCCTTCACTCCATTTGGGCATCAACATGCTCAAAATCAACAAGGCCCTCCAATTCAATCCAACATGGCAAGATCTCACATCCCCACTTATGCCTCTCAAGTTCATACACAACAACACATCCCTCATCAAAACACTCATTTCCAACAACCGCATAATCAAAACACTCACTTTGCTTACCGATAACCAATTCCAAATCAACACATCTCATCACAACAGCTGGGGACTCAAGTTGTCCCTATCACCAACATGTGTGATGCTACCAACAATCCCATGTTGGAAGCACTCACACTCCAACTCGCTGCTCTTCAAACGCAAGTGGAGACCTTACAACAATCCAAAAAAAGTCATACATGTCACATGACTTGTGTCCATATCCATTTGACACAACCTTATATATGCCACCCTTTCCTCATGGATATGTGGTACCTCATTTTCCCAAATACAAAGGCAAAACAAACCCCATTGAACACATAAGAGAATTCACCACTAGTTGCATGGATATTGTAGATGAGCAAACTTATCTCATGAGACTTTTTTTCTAGAAGTTTCATAGGTCATGCACTAGAATGGTTCTCACTATTGCCTAAAGGAATCAAAACATGGGATGAATTGGAAAACAAGTTTGTTGAAAACTATGCCTATAACATTGACACGGATATCGACATTGCCACCTTATGCAAACTTACCCAAGAGGATGCAGGAGAGACTTTTATTCCATTCTTTCAAAGATGGAGAACCTAGCAAGTAGATGTTTGGTAAAAATACCTGAAAAGGAGAAAGTCACCATGTTTGTACAAACTCTCCTAGGACCACTAAGGTATGGCCTACAAGTCCATTGTTGCACCACCTTTGTTGACCTTGATGAAAAGGGTGTTCAACTTGAGAAAGCCTTGATCGCCAAAGGTGAATTAAAATATGGCAGCAAAACCATCAACACCACCACAAATAATAACCCAAGTAGCTCAAATGATAAAACCAAATACCAGGTTAAGAACAAGCATATCACAAACGACGGTGTGGTTGATGCAAAAACCGTCAATGCAACAGGTCATGTACTCACAATCAAAGGAGTACAAAATCAAAACGCACCTGTAATTACACTGACACCAACTGCCAATGCTATCCATAGAGAAATCATGTGCAAACTAATCAAAGGTAGCTGCGTCAACCCCGACAATACCAAAAATGCACATACACCCCTTTGGGTGAACCTATTGAAATTGTCTTAAATAAAATTCTTTAAAACGGCGTCATAACGCTAGAGGAGCCAAAATCGTATGACCCTGGTCAGTTCAAGCCGTCATGGTGGGATGATAGTGCATTTTGTGATTACCACTGTTCCAAAGGGCATAAAACCTCCTCTTGTCATCAATTGCGAAATCTAGTACAAGACCTCATTAAGAACCACACCATTGAATTAGGTGGTCAATCATTTACATCTAATGTGGATCATACTATCCACAAAAACCCACTGCAAGATCATGGTAAAACTTCCTCATCTGGCACAAAGAATATTAACAATCAAGCCAACCACATCCGTCCAACCTACAATAATGTTCATCCTGCATACAATTATCCTGGTGGTACCATTATTAACAATCTTTGTGCTGGTGATGAAGATAAGTGTGTTAATACCATTACCATTAAAAAGACCCCGGAATGCAATGTCACCATGCATAAAGGCAAGGTCACTATCCCAGGTCCTTCTGCACATCAACCTAAGATTACCATACTTGGTCCGTCCGCCAGACAGTCAAACCCAAAACCAGAGTTTAACCTTATAGAGCAATTGAATAAAACACCTGCTCAAATATCCATCCTCGAACTACGTCGTATCTCACCCGCACATAAGGCCATCCTGGATAAATTCTTCCAAGAATCGTTCATCCCCACCAAAATCGATGTCAACCACTTTGAGACTATGGTCGGATATCTGAATTCACCTCATCACATCACCTTTTCGGATAGTGACTATTCCTCGCCCAAACCATCTCATAATGATGCCCTTCACATCGAGGTTTTTGTCCACAAACATAAGGCTAGACGAGTCTTAGTAGATGGCAGAGAAGGATTGAACATATGCTCTTTAAAATTGGTTAAAGCTCTTGGTTTCTTTGATGCATGTGTAGACACTAGCAAGAGCATTGTCATCAAGGCATATGATGATGAAGAACGCACTTCTAAAGGCATCATTACAATTCCACTCTGGGTAGGACTAGTTATCATAGACACAACATGCCAGGTCCTGGATCGTGATATACATTACAAAATCTTACTTGGTCGACCCTGGATTCATGCTCTAAAGGTTATTCCATCCACATACCACCAGTGCCTAAAATTCCCTTTTGATGGTACTGAGATCACTATCCCAGGAGATCTCGATCCATTTCAATACTGTACAAATCTGCAAACCACTACTGAGCATCAGGTACCCATCAATTGGGAGGCCTCCACCTCCACCTCTTCCAAATATATTGATCCATCCACACTCACAAAATCATCCATTCCATCAACTTCTACCACACCATCTTCCTTGGCCTCCATCCCAAGTAAAGACCTTCAAATCCATGACCTTGGTTGTGGAGAGTTCAAATTGAATACAACTTACTGTATCACTACAATACCTAAGCCTCCTAAAGTCTATGGTAGACCATGTTTCACAGTTGAGCCCAAAACAACTTTAAGGGTTCCACCAAAAAGTGTTTTCACACTGTGGGGTGATATGGGTAATGAAGTCATCGACAACATAGCTAACTAGATCTATAAAGACCCAAAGGAGTTACCCCCACTACTAGTACATCTCTATGGAAAAGGCTATGATATATGCAAGGCCCTAGGTTTTGATGAAACAAGTGGTCTTGGAAAGGACAACAATGGAAGGAGGGAACCTGTTATAATAAAAGCAAGACCAAAGTACATAGGGCTAGGGTTCCACCATCTCGAAATTGATGATCAATGTACCTATGAACTTTCAAGTGAGGACATAATGGCTACAGAAAGTGTCGAGACAAGAGAAGAATCCCTTACTGAAACTGACTCCAATGAATGGGAATGGGGATCTTACAAAACCTTCAGTGACTATGACATTGATGAATTATTTCTGGAACCTGGCCAAATCTCCTTTGAAGAACGATTCTGACAGGAATATAACATTGACCTTATTGATCGACATTCCAAAAAGAAGGAATGGGTAAGCATTCCTTGGAATCCAAAAGCACACAAGGTGTCATCGGCGACATCTGGATCATCGCACCCCATTCCCGAGCCCACCCAAGAATCTAACATGTCTGAACCTCCAATGCATACTGCTGAAATACCAACCACTAGTCATGATGCTGATAGTTTTATCCCCTATTATGACTTTGAATTCAACTCATCTGACTCTGAGTATGGTCCATCCATTGCATCTGACATGGAAGTGGAAATTGACAACTTTGCCTTCACACTTGAGGCATCAATTTTCACACTTTCCGCATCCTCCCCATCTTTTACCAACACTGACGATGGGATCCCCCTTGTTTACCCACAATTGATCGACTGAGACCAACAAGATCCACCAGTGATGGGCATTTTTTTAAAATGATGCGGGAATTGTAGAATTCATGGGGCTCTGAGAAGGTATTCCATGGGGTGATCACAAAATAGGGTTTTCCATTGATCTAGATTGTGTAGCTTATTTCGGGGAGACTATGCAATCCTCAAGTCACAAAAATACAAAGAATAAAAAAGAAAAAGAAATGTCTTTAGGTGAAAACCGAAAGGCACCTTCTGACAGAAAAATAGTAAAAACAAAGGATGTATCCGAAGGTGAAAACCTCTCTGAGGTGCCTAAGGATGGAGGATTGGAATTTCTTCCTGTCACACAGGAAAAATCAGCTATGCTCATTGAGGACACAATGGAAGTTAACATAGCCACACCAGAGAATCCTAAAATGATTCTCTTGGCCGCATCATTGTCAGACGAAGAAAAACCCGAATTTCAACAATTCTTCACAGATAGGAAAGTTAAATTCGTATGGTCATATGCTGACATGCCAGGCCTTGATCCAAAATTGGTTTTACATCATCTTCCTTTAATTCCAGGAATCAAGCCAGTCAAACAAAAGTTGCACAAAATGCATCCACATATTGCACTACTGGTAAAAGCTGAACTAAAGAAGTTACTGGATGCTGGGTTCATAAGGTCAATAGACTATGATGATTGGATATCTAACATTGTCCCTATCACAAATCCAAATGGACAAATTCATATCTACACGGATTTCAGAGATTTGAATAAGGCTTGCCCAAAGGATGAATTCCCCTTACCGAATATAGACATGATTGTTGACCTCACAACAGGGTAAAAGATGCTATCCCTCATGGATGGTTTCTCGAGATATAACCAAATTCAAATTGCAACAGAGGATCATCACAAAACAACATTTACTTGCCCTTGGGGAACATACTGTTGGAATGCCATGCCTTTTGGCTTAAAGAATTCAAGTGCCACATACCGAAGGGCTATGACAACAATCTTTCATGACATGATGCATATCCTCATGGAAGATTACATGGATGACCTATTGAAAAAATATCTGACATGGAAAGAACATCTCAAAGTCTTGGATAAAAATTTTAGACGGCTTGAGGATTACAAGGTTCGATTGAACCCAAAGAAATGTGTCTTTGGAGTCACTTCAGGCAAGCTGTTGGGATACATAGTTTCACGACAAGGCATTGAGGTTGACCCAACCAAAGTAAAATAAATTTTAGACATGCCTCCTCCAAAAGGAATCAGTGAGTTGTGAACACTTCAGGGAAGATTGCAGTCTATCCGTCGCTTCATCACATAGTTGGAAGACAAGTGTCAACCATTTCAATATCTGTTATGCAAAAGAATTCCTTTTGTATGAACATATAAATGCCACATAGCCTTTGAACAAATTAAAGAATATCTATTGACACCACCAGTGTTGATGCCGCCTATTGAGGGCAAGCCTTTGATCCTGTATGTCTCTTCAATGAAAAATGCACTGGGGGAATTATTGGCACAAAAGGATAATGAGAAAAAAGAACAAGCCATATACTACATCAGTCGCACACTGATAGGATATGAGCCGAACTATACCACCACTGAACGTGCATGCCTTGTAGTTGTCTTTGCGGCATAGAAACTAAGACATTATATGCTGAGCCACCAAACAAATTTGGTAGCCAAGATTGACTCACTAAAGTATCTTCTAAGTTGAGCAACATTGATAGGTCGCTTAGCGAAGTGGGTCATGATATTAAGCGAGTATGACATACAATATGTAAAGCGCCAGGTAATAAAAGGTCAAGTAATAGCAGATCAATTGGCAGATGCACCAATCCAAGACACCGATCTGCTGATAACTGATTTTCCTGATGAGTCTATCTTTCATGCAGAACCAACTTTACCATGGAAGCTATATTTTGACAGGTCCCACACTGGTCATGGTTTAAGAGCTGGCATCTTATTTATCAAACCACAAGGGGATTCAATCCCTAAATCATTTCAGATCGCCTTCCCTTGTACAAATAACATCACAAAATATGAGGCATTAGTCATAGGTCTCAAGATAGCAATGAAATATTCGGGGATTCTCAGTTAGTTATCGATGATTATGACACAAAAGATGAGAAGTTGCTGCCCTACAAACAAATGGTGGATAGTTTTATGACATATTTCAAAATGATTGCATTTGAAAAAATCCAAGGACACAAAGTAAGGCAGTTGATGCAATGGCTACCATTGGATCTCTCTTAGACATCCCTAAGAATGTGTCATAATTTGAATTCTTAGTGGAATAGTTGTTGATGCCGGCTTACGATATTCTAGAGTTAGAAATGGTGTGCGAGATTGTTGGTCCCAGTTTGCCTTGGTACCAAGACATCTATGACTACCTTAAGTCCCAAACCCTCCCACCCAACCTATCCAACAACCAAAGAAAGTCCTTTATCCGAAAAGCGGCTAGACACACCATTGTCAATGACACCTTATACTACTGCAGCTTTGATAACACCCTTCTTCACTGTCTCGACACTGATGAAGCCCAAACAACTTTATGAGAAGTGCATGAAGGTATATGTGGATCGTATTTGAGTGGTCTAATGTTAGCTCGAAAAGTCACTAGACTTGGATACTAGTGGCCGAAATTGGAAAAAGATGCTCTTTAGTTTGTCAGAACATGTTGGAAATTCTAGGTGCAAAGTGATCTAATTCATGCACCTACACAGGAATTGAGACCAATTACTTCTCCATGGCCTTTCACACAATGGAGACTCGACCTCGTGGGCAAGATCCATCCATCATAATCACCACCACTGAGTACTTTACTAAGTGGATTGAAGCCGTCCCTCACTTACATCATCGGTAAGCAAATATCCAAGTTTATTCTAAATTACATCATCTGCCGGTATGGTGTTCCACAATCCATCATCACAGATAACGACAGTCCATTCAAAAATCAGGATGTTCGTGAACTCTGTGAGCGATTCCACATCCAACACCATTTCTGCACCCCTTATTACCCACACAAGGTAATGGCCAAGCTGAGGCATCAAATAAAACAATTCTCCACATTCTGAAGAAGACCGTTAATGACGTTGGCCGAGATAGGCACCTGCAACTTAATCCTACTTTATGGGCCTATCGTACCAACATTTGTACCCCCACTGGAGCCACTCCATTTTCCCTGGTCTATGGATCTGAGGCCATATTGCCCATCGAGGTTAAAATCCCTTCTCTCTAAGTCTCCTTGAAAGGAATGATTGATGATGAAGAGTACAAACATACTCGCTTACATGAGCTAGAAATGCTACAAGAAAGATGACAAAATGCCTTAAATCATCTGCAGGCATATCAAAATCATCTTTGCCGAAGCTATAACAAAAGAGTGATGGTAAGAAAATTTGAAATCGGTGACTTGGTTCTCATGCAGAACCCAAGAAATCAGGCAGACCATGAAAAGCGAGGCAAATTTGAGGCTAATTGGTTTGGTCCTTATATCATTACTGCCGCATTTGGTTCTGGAGCTTATCAGTTGGACACACCTAATGGAGAACAACTGACATAACCCATTAACAACTTACATCTGAGAAAGTTCTACACATAGCATCAGAGAGCTTGGCTAAAACCTAAAAATACAAAAAAAATGAAAAATAAAGAAAAAATCATCCCTTGATGAAAACCTGGCAAACAGGCATCTTGGTGACAACAACAAATCAAAAAATGGCAAAAATAGTAAAAAGAAATGAATTCGTCCAATAGTGAAAACCTGGCAAACAGGCGCTTTGGATAAGTACCATGGTGAAAACCTAGCAAACAGGCACCATGCGTAGTCGATCATTGCTTCGCCATCTACTGTTACTCAAGTTGACCTTTATCCACTTTCCATAATCACAAAGGCCCGACACATTCATGACACTCGTCCTAAGTCCTGTCGATTCCAGCCATGGTTAACATTTGGTTGACATCATCCCTTGCATATCCTTGCCTTTGCCTTGCGTCTACCTCGGATAATCCCCAATCTATCTGGGGGAAAAACCTTTATCATGTAACTGTAGTGGGTATCGTGCATGATCCTGCATCCTTAAAAAAGTCTTGAAAAAATCCTAAAAATCTGAAAAAAATCACTAAAAAGATCTAAAAATTTGAAAATGTCCTGTGAAAATCCAAAAACAAAGTCAAAATCAATGTCTGTCTGATCAATTCAATTGATCGTATTAGTCAATATTTTGTCCATGTCTGAACTATGTTGTCTCTATGCATTTGCTACGTAGGCAAGATTCATCTTTGAATCCCCGAGACATTAGGTCAGTCGTTCTAGGTTTGTCGCAATAAAATCATGATTTCAAACTTCTATCCTCTGGACAAGGTCTTTGGTCATGTCGAACTACGAGGTCTCTAAGTGCACAAAGTAGGCAAGGCCATCAATCGATGAGCCCCTGAGGCCGCACTAGGTCAGTCCATTAGGGTTCATGGCACAACATTTTCACACACATCACGTTATCTTCAAATCAAGCAAATCTTGTGTCAATCACGAACTATCAGTCTATCAAAAATATGTTTCATCAACACTTCCAGTCAATTCAGCATGTCAGTAATGACATGTAGTCAAAATCCTATCAAGACAATTTACCATGGCAAAATTTTGGGTTCTTGTTCAGATACTTCCTTCTAACAAGCAACTCTCGTCATTTCTGTATGCTTGTGGATATGTCCTTCCTAAGCATTGCCATCATCATCTGGCATTTTGATGGATTCTCCTAACTCCGAGAATCGATTTCCTTGATATCAATGGCATTTAGGATGTGTCCTTCCAGAATTTGATATCGCTCAACATTTGGAAAAACACTTGGCAAGCACTTAGCAAACTTTTTCTGTCTTTTTGATGATTAACATGATATTAGTTCCTTATGTCTTAGGAACCACGACATATCATGATGATTATCCTTGTCTTTTTAAATCACTTTGCTATTATTTTCTCTAGGATGTCCTGACTTCAGGATTTAGAGAAACAACGACGTAGTATGATGATTTTTACTGTCTGTTTTTAACTATCATGTGGCTAGTTTCTCAAGGATGTCCTAACGTCAGGAGTTAGAGAAGCAACAACGTCTCATGATTGGTTTGGTTTTTCTGGTGGTTGGTCATGAAAAAATGACTAGGGGAAATTGTGTTCCTTGTATGGGTCATGATCATCCTGGTCTGTGACTGTTGATCTACGTGACGGTTCGACCTGACACACTATTGATCTACATCATATCATAGTGTTTGTTGACCATCATGACATTTTTCGCCCAATGATGATTAAAGAGCAATAACTAGGATAGCACTATAGCAAAGATTTGAAGGATTTTTGTTTCCACACTAACATGCATATCTTTCTTTGCACTAACACCAATCTTTGACTTTTCTTCTCGCATTCTCTGATGATATCCTGTGATATACAAAAGAAAAAAAACAAAGTTGCATACATGATTGCATGAGCATTTCATATTCACATCCGCATAAATCAAATACTACAATTCACATTGCATAACGCTATCATATACATTCATCCATCTCACATCATAAAACCATCATTTTCATCAACATATAGGCATCATAAATAACATTTGCATGGGCATATACATCACATTATCATCACATTACAGACTGCATACATACATAACCACATCCATAATTGCATTCATAAAACATAAGCATAATATCCATACACCTCATAGCATCATAAAAGCATCACATAAACATATGATAAAGTATTAGAATACCATAACACATACATCATATAGGCCACATCAAAACTGCATCGCATATATATATAATCTCAAAAAATGTCATGTCACAGGATAGAGTTGTATGATATCCCAAAAATGGAGCACGTAGGCTCGAATATCAAAATATACAAGTGTCTAAAAGCAAGTCCTAGGATGGCCCTCCTCCGTCCTATGGAGGTGAACTACGAGGTAGCTGTGGTTGACCAACCACGTGAAAAGTAACCTAAATCAGAGTAATATCTTGAGTCTGAGAGCCCGAGGCCTCATTAACAAGAGGCTGGCTCTGCTCTATCTGGTGTCCTGATGACACAAATCTATGACCATTCTGTGACCTATGCTTGTGGCCTGATGAATTCTTGTGAGAGTTGTGTGACCTGTGGCCTGATGATTGACCTGATGCAGTGGACCCCCCAACATTGGTATGACTATTGTTGTGTGATCGGCTGTTGTTGTGTGTCTGGGTGCCACTGCTTGTCCGACTGCAGGATCGAGACAACCTTAGGTCCCATCTCTTTGGGGGAACTGTCTGCTCATATAGCAACTTGTACTGCCCCTTGCTCTCTGCCATCTTAGCTAGCTCCTTGCCATATCCCCTGTCAGCCCTTAGCACAACTCGGTGAACTCTGTCACCCATCGATCTGACTCTTGTCATCAAAGGACGGCCTAATCCCTCTCCACCCTGGTAACCTCTAACTTTGCTGCCAAGGCTGCATTGAGTCTGCTCTGAAGATCGGCGATCCTCTGATCAATGGTGGCATCGGCAGGCAAAATCGGTGATCTGTAACCCTCCTCATCCTTGAAAATCATCCGCTCTCATAGTCTCCGATCTGCCTCATCCTCCTCCTCCTCCTCCTCATCTCTCTCCTCATCCCTCTCCTCTTCTGCCCAGACCTCCTCCACATCTATATCAAGAGGGTTTCCCCTGAAAATGGATCCCCCTTTGCCCTCTCCTTTGCCCTCACCTCTTCCTCCTCATCTCCACCCCGACCTCCTCTTCAACCCTCACCTCTACCTCCTCCTCACTCCCTCCGATCTCCTCCCTTGCCTCCTATTCGATAGGCATCTCTCTCTCCTCACCCTCCTCTTGGATGGGTGACAATGGTGCACCTCCCACTCTCCTCCTAACTCTCTTGGGCTACCTCCACCCTCTGCCATCCCTCCTCCTCACACCCCTCCCATCTCGTCCACCCCCTCCCCCTCCACCACCACCATCATCTCCCCCACCTCGGCCTCTGTCTCCTCTGCCTCCATCTCCCTTGCCTCCATCTCTCCCCCTGGCCCCTCTGCCATCTCTACCTCCATCCCTGCTACCCTAGCCTCTCCTCAGTACTTGTGGAATAACTGACCTCCGATTTATAGGTGGCAGACCATCTGGATCTATCAAACGGTTAGGCCTATGAATTTTCCACTAGTCATCGAACTTGACAGATGTCCCTGGATCTGCTGGACCCCCTTTCCACATCCATTGGACTAAAACTAGACCATCGACCTACTGCTCAACCACTGCCACTGATATGGGCGGCCCCCACATGGTCTCCCTGGAAGACCGTGCATACTCTACCATGCCTACTAGCACATATTGCTGCTCTCCGAACTGATGTAATACCCATTGGGGCAGGTACATCTCTGTGATACGCTGACTCTACACTGTACGACCGATTAGGTATCTAAACTGTCTGCATAATGATAGATGGCCATCCTCATCTGACCACTGGGTACAAACTCTGTAAGGCCTTTAGACAAAGCTAATCATGGTGTCAATCCTATGACGCCAATAACCAATATCCCCCATGCGAGTCTGGCTAACTGAACCCACATATAGGTAGATGTATGGCATCCCATCGCCTAGCTGCTGCATCTGTACTGGTGGTCAAAAGATGGGAATACGCTCCCACACGCAGATCATCAGAAGGGTAGTCCTGCAGCTGATACTATGGCCCTAATGATAGATGACCTCACACAACTGATGATATAGCATGGCCAGCAAACAAGGCCCCCAAGAAAAAATGATCCTCTGTCCCCGCATACGAACAAGTACATCCCCCCATCCAATGGGAAATCCATGACCACGGTGATCTAGAATTAGTAATCCAACAATGAATGTCATCAACATAGCATCCCACCTGGGAAATCGGTCGGCTACAACATCCCAACCTATCTCATACCCATCCATACCCAACTGGCACCACCGACATCCTCATTTATATCTAATAGGGCATGTCGCCCTTGGTGTAGGTCGTGTACAACCCTCTCTTCGTGGATCGGTATGTGAAGAATGTGATACACATCCTCTAAGGTGATCGTCGCCTCTCCTATTGGCAGATGAAAGGAGCAGGTCTCTGAGTGCCACCTCTCACAAAGAGCTGTCAACAAACCCTTGTTTACCCGAATAATGGGCATGTAGGTGATGTAGTACAAACCCAGCGACATCAGGCACTGTCTCTCCCTGTCGCTCAAATAGTCTCTAAAGGTGTATGTCGTCGGCCTGAACTCTCGGGTATAGATAGGCACTAGTCGACTCTGCACAGGCAAAGACAAGAGTTAGCACACAAGGGTCAACATTACTAAAGTCTATATGCATCTAAAACTAAGGTCAACACAAGTCAACTCTGGTCAACTACAATTGCGCCGTGTTGATCGTAAATGCGTCACAACTAGTCAATTGCAGTTCTACACTTGACATTTGTGTTGTAACATGTCAAATGCGTCGCTTTATTTATCGATTGCACAACCTAACAACGATTGCGTCGTTCCACATGGCAGTTGCATCATGGTTTTTCAATTGCAACGTTTGATCCAAAAATTACATCACAACAATACATATGCATCGCAAATTACCACACATGCGTTACAATCTGGCAATTGCGTTGTTTCCCCTCGCGTATGTGCAAGTGAACAAAATAGCCTAGCTACCCGTTGCACTTGTGTCGCGATGCAAACAAATGTGGCGAATGCGAAGGAAATTGCGGTTACGCGACAAAATTTGCTTCGCAATGCATTTGTTCAACCCCCCTTAAACCCTCATAAATGCATTAAAATTAGAAATTGATAAATTGGACAGGGTACTTACCAATGCCTCTACACCCTCCGGTCGTCAGAAAGTCCGCACGCGGTATCCACAGTGGGTAGTCACTGGAATCACCATTGTCTCTCTAAGCTCTGATATCTGAAATTTCTATATAACAAATGAGCAAATGACACTTTCTTTTGCCTTTTCAACCTATTTATAGGCTGAAAATTAGGGTTTTGACTTGGTAGATTTGACTGGCATTTTCGTTGACTTAACGTCCTTCATTCTCGAAGTCGCTCGCTCCGTTATTTGTCTGGTCATTAATTTGATTAGTCAAGATATTTTCCAAATTTTTTTGACCCTAGGTCGAAATTCAAAATTTTTTCCGAGGAGGCATAGGCACTTCGTACCTTTGTTGGGGCATATTCTAGACTTGTTTTCTTTGCCATAATGCGATAAACTGCAATATGACAAAGAAGGGAAAATGTAGACACACAAAAATGACCAAGGCTTGCAAGCAACATTTTACCACCTTTCGTCCTAGCATAATTATGATATTTTAATTATGTTTCTAACCCACCTTCAACTATTAATTAAATAATTCATAATTATTTAATTAATTCGTGATCTTTCATTCTTCATGATTATTAAATAAATAAATCTTATTTATTTATTTAATGTGTCACTAATTGTCAAAGTCTTCTCATAATTAAATAAAGTCATCAATTTATTTAATTAATCTTTATCATTAATGTCCTCCTGATTATTAAATAGATATATTTTAATATATTGATTTAATGTCACTAATTCCTTAATCTTCTCTTAATTAAATAAATTCATTAATTTATTTAATAATTTAACTACCTCTTCTCAATTAAATAATTATTCTTAATTATTTAATTGCCTTATGTGACATTTCCTTATTTTTGAATAAAACAATTTATTTAAAAATGACTTTACATAGTTAACTGATTCTTCTTTTAGTAATTAATTTCAAAAATCAATTACTCATCATCTCACAAATCCATATTTTGAATTAATTTAATTCAAAATAGGAAATATTCTTCGACAAATCAAGTAATTGCTAAAAATACTGATTTTCTAAAATCTCATCGTCTTATCTCTTGATTTTTACTAATTTCATCTCAAGGTCACATTTATTCTCCACCATTGATTTAATTTCTGAAATTAAATCTTGTCCAGACATTTGGGATTTTTTCCCTAACCCTAATTGAGAGTTGTCACTTTGAATCTTAACCATTGATTCTAGGGAATTTCTCAATCTCTCATCTCATCCGTCCGTTCAAGATTGCATTTTCTATAAAATGACAATCTTGATCTCATTTTCGGACTGATTATTATTATTATTGTTGTTTTGAATTTATTAACATCTTATATTTCTTACATTCTAGCAACTAAGAATTAATTTATGCAATTAGGATTCATTTCTTTTGAATAGAGTTTTTATAAAAATCCTTCAAAGCTTTGTCTAGGGCTAGATATTTTAGAGTTTTCTCACATACACAATCTGAGGGCAGTCATTATCACAACAAAGTTAGAAGGTACAATAGAAATGAGCCATGGAGAAGAAAGGATTGGGTGAGATCTTTCTTATTCGTTCTTTTATTTTGTTTTCCTATGCATTCTATTGATTTGTTGGATTTAGATTAATGTTGCATGCTTTATTAGACTAACAATCTATTTTGTAGAAAATATCCATCATTACAAGGTGTAGACAAAGAATTCCTATGCACTAAGAGCTCCTAAAATGACTTCATCATCGTGTTGACAATTTTTTGCTTTTAGGGCTCTTTAGAGGCTACCCCGAAAAAAGCACCCCAAAATGATTGGATGAATTGAGAAATGAAAACCGACCTTCCCTACCATTTAATTGCCTACCTCAATGTGTCAATGCTTCCTAGTTTTTAAAAATATTATTTTTTTAATAATTTTTGCATTTTTTCTCTTAGTGCTCTTTAGAGACTACCTCAAAAAAGAACCCCAAAATGATCGGGTGACTTGGGAAACAAAAAGATACCTTCCCTAACATTTACCTACCTTGATGTGTCCATGCTGCTCATTTGTCAAAAATACTATTTTTTTTTAATTTTTTGCATTTTTTACTCTTAGGGCTCTTTCAAGACTACCCCAAATTAGTGCATTCCATAATCATGGGAGGATGGGAAAAAAAGGAGGCCTTACCTAGTGTTTACTTATTTACCTTGATGTGTTCATATACTTGGTTTCACTCCATGATACACAAAACAAAAATGCTTCCTTCCATTTTTGCAGTGCTTTCCATTGACAATTTTTGCAAGAATGCATTTGACACTGAAATGCACAAGTGGTGTTGAGTTGAAAAAAATAGAGAGAAGTTGGTTTAAATGGATTCAATATCCACCGATAGGTCTAGACAAAGCATTCCTACGTGCCATGAGCTCCTAGAACGACTTCATCATAGTTTGACAATTGTCTCCTTTTAGGGCTCTTTAGAGACTGCCCCAAATAGTGTACTCTATAATGAAAAGGTGACTTGGGAAATGAAAAGAGGTCTTCCATAGTGTTTACCTATCCACCTTGACATGTTGGTATAATTAGTTTTTCCTTAGGATGCATGAAATAAAAAAATTTCAATCTTTACAGACTACCATGGAATAGTGTTCTCCTCATTCATTGGGTGACTTGGGAAATGAACATAGGCCTTTTCTAGCATTTAATTTTCCATGTTAACATGTTTGTGGTGTCTGATTGTCAATGCTACTAATAATTTTGTAATTTTACAATTTTACAATTTTTGTTTCAACAATCAATTTTCCATGGGAAGCCTAGGGTTGTCCAATATTCATGTTTAATTTTAAGCAATGTTGAGTCAAAAGTAGGTTGGATTTTATGTTTCTTAACAATTCTTAACGAATGTAGGTCTTTTTGGTGGACAAAACTATTGCATCAAGAAGCGATTCAAAACAAAAGTTATAACATTTTGCTTCAACATTGTGGAGACATTCAATGTAATTCATAAGGAGGTATCTTTTGTTGCAAGTATGTTGTTGGTGTTGTCATGGATGTCAAATAGTATGGAGATTGTTGCAAATTTCTAATGTTGGAGTTGTTGGTGGTTCTTTCATTAGTGTTGTCAGTAGTAGTACTAAGTGTGGATATGTTGTGGTTTGATGTCACATTGATGTCAACCCCTAGTGTGGAGATTGTTGGTATTGGAAATGTTGTAGTCATGATGAGAAGTTGTAGTTTTTTGTTGGTGTTGCTAATAAAAGTTTGTCGAGTGTGATAGAGGTGTGTTCACTGTTGTGCTTCTCATTTCATCATGGTTGGAGATTTACTTATGCAATTTGGACGTGATGATCAAAGGTGTTCAAAGGTTCTATATTTAGAGCTTTAGGTTCTAGATCATGTGGCAGTAGAAGTTGTGTTTGATAGAGTGGTTGTTTATATAGAAGGTTGTTTGAGAGAAATGAGATTGCTCTACATTTCTTTGCGCTGTTGTTTTCTATCTTGTGGATTTTGGAATGTTCTTATAATGTTTGTATCTACTTTACCTTGGAGTTTCTAGTGTTGAGTTGCTCCACAAGTTTAGTTCTTATGTTGGAGTTAAGTGGTAGTGCCTCTTGATGTGCAAGATGAAAGTAATATTTGTTTCAAGTGGTTGTGGAAGTGTTGCAATGTAGTATGTTGATGTTGGAATATTCGGGGATGTTATATGGATGTTGTGAAGTTTTTTTGTGTGGTTTACATATTATTTTTGGGTTTGGAGAAGTGTGTTGTGGTCTCTTGTAGTGTTAGTTCAAATTTCGTCATCTTGGCATGCTAGCACTATTTACATAGGTACCTTGTGGATTGTGGATGTGTTGAGTAGCATGGTGATGTATATTTGGGTCCTATTTAACCTTTGGCATGGTCTTCCTTCACTTCTTTACACCATGGAAGTGTTTGGTGTCAGCCTATTCTTGTGTTACACGTTTGAGGTGGATAAGTTTCATTAAGGCCAACCTAATTGAGATTGTTTAGGTCATAGATGGTATAAATGCAAGGTGAGTTATTAGAGACCTGGTATGGTAAGTGTGAATAATGTGATTGTGATCAAGTTTGGTGATATGAGTGTGAGATTTTATTCTTTATGACTTTAGATGCACTGAGTAGAAGGTATCTACATTTTTAGTGTGCTCAAAGTTGTTGGAGGTAGTGAGACAAAGGTTGCAGATGGCATAGAGTTGTAGCAGTGGATTTTCTTGTTGCTCTAAGATAGTGAATATCTTTGTAACATTTCCTTCTTTCTTCTTTCTTCTTTCTTCTTTATAGTGAGCCACTCGATAGTGAACCTTTCATCTCTTTTATGAAGTGAGCCCTCTGACAATGAGCCTATTGTAATTTGATGTTATTGTTCATATATATGTGAGCTAATAATCACCCTGGTTTTTCCTTTCTTAGGGTTTTCCACGTAAATCTGGTGTTCTCTTTTGTATGGTTGTGTTTGCATTGTTGTTTCACATGTTTACATTCTAATAATTCTTAATGAGGGTTTAAATTTTGATAAGGGTTTGAAAGTTAATGAGGGATTCAATGTTTTAATGTACAACTGATTCACCCCCCTCTTAGTGGTCTGGTGAATCTAACAATTGGTATTAGAGCTATGGTTTCTTGGAGAAAACTTAATCACTTGAGGTAGATCTAGATGACACACAAGAAGGGTGTCAAATCTCCCATGTTTGATGGAATGAATTATGCTTGCTAGAAAGCTAGGATGGAATCGTTTTTAGTCTCTCTTGGATTTGGTGTCTAGAAAGTGATGATGAGATTAACGAATATTATAACAATGGAAAAGCAAGGTGTAACGTACAATAAAATCTGGACATGATCTACAACTAGAATAGACGATGTTAATCCTAATCTAACCAATATTAATCTAAATCAAACAACAAAGAATGAGTAAAAATGAATAACAATAACAACTACAATGAAATAATCTCACTGAATACGTGTCCACTCCTTCGAATTATCTCGATTGCCCTTCTCCATTTTGCCTTCTCAATATTCTTGCCCTCAGATTTTTAGTATTGATGCAAGCATTACTATGTTGAATGTCTAAGAAAAATATCGAAGATAAGTTTCTTCTCAAAAGTGTATGATTTCGGGAGGAGGAATAATGATATTGACAGGCCATTTTATAGATTTTGGGTTTTAGAACGATCGACTCAGATTCAAAAGAGAGATCGACGGATGAGATTGATGAATGTCATGCGATGTGAGTTATGTGTCAGTTAGAACGTGAGTTAGAACATGAGTCAGAAAAGACTCTAGGATAAAGATTAAATTAGAACGACAACTTAATCTTGTGTCAAGACTGTTCAAAAATAGGAAGAACAAGAGTTCAAGATCTTAATCTTCAGTTAAGAGTCTTCGAAAATAGAAGAAATAGACTTTGAATGTCAAAGACAAAGTTAGAACTCGAAGAATAATTCATTTAAATGCAAACATGAGTTAATTAATTAAATAAAGATATTTAATTAATAAACAGATCATGCATATGAGTTAGAACTAGTTAACTGACTAGTTGTGACAGAGAGTCTTCTCGCAGAGATAATCAGCTGTTGAATTCAGAGATAATTGGAGAACTAAAAATAGATCTCGAGTCAGAAGGTGAGTGAATGATTAGATAACTAATTAATAGAAGAATGTGACATAAATAATTTAAATATGAATTAAATGTTAATTTATAATTCAACATTCGAAAATGAGAGATTAAATTAAATAAATAATATAATTTATTTAATTGACTGTTGAAAAGGATTAAATGAATAATTAAATAATAAATATTTAATTATAGTTTAAATATGAAAAAGGGGTAATCAAATAATAAATTATTTAATTGAGAAGGAAGAATTAATTAGTTGACGACATAGTTAAATAAATATGATTTATTTAATTAATCAAGTTGAATAAAGGTCATAATGAATTAATGAATTATTTAAAAAGGGTATTTAATTAATAGAGGAAATATGTGTCTAGAAAGGTAATTAAATAATAAACATTATTTAATTATGATCATGGATAGTAGAAAATTATGTCGAAAGTGGTACTCGCAGGCCTAAACCAATTTTCGGTATCTACAGTTTGCCCCTATTTGATACAATGTTGTTTCGGCGTTGTGTCAAAGAAAATATGCCCCAATCGTGCCCCAACATGAAATAGGTTAAGTATGCCCCATCCAGAAAATTGATTTTTTTTTGAAAAATTAAAAAAAAATCAAGAAATATTCTTGATAAGTCAATTGGATGGTCAGAAATGCTATGGAGTTGACAGAATTGAATTTGGAGATGTTACGGATGTGCACGAGTTATTTGAAGTTGGAAGTTTAAGTGGCCAATAGACTAGGTTAGAAGAAATGCCACCCAAACCCTGGATATAAATAAGAATTAGGTTGAAAACCAATTCATTTGCACTTGGAGGAGTTTGAAGAACTGAGATTTTGCTCTGACTATTGGACGAAGATGGCTCCCATTCCATACGATGGGCATCGAGGATATCGGATCCAGACCTTCAGGTAGCCAGCTGATGTAGGACCATCGGTATGTACCCGAAAACGATCCCTTGAAATTTTGTTTTGCTCATAGTTTTAGGCCTCGAAAACTTAATAATCATATGCGGTCTTTCAGGATCGACGCATATGCCGTCGTATGCATCGCATTTGCCTAGAGAACGACACATATGCCAAAACATGCCTATGCTAGGATAGGCATTTTAGGCATTAAACACATTTGTAAGAAAATGCTCCACATATGTATGTATGGAATGCATCTGCATTTAGGATGTATGCATGTAGGTTAGTCAACCGCATTTGCATTAGTGAAACAAATATGTATCAGATAGACAAGTTATAGGAAATGCTCCACATTTGCTTTTATGCATCACATTTGTAGTAGGTAGAAATTGGATTGGTGATGTGCAACACATATGGAATATGCGACGCAAATGCCTTGTCTTGCAACGCATTTGTTTGAATGCACCGCATCTGGAAAGTGAGCCGCATGTGGCTGGAAAAGTTTTGGAAAAAAAATTCTAAGGAATTTTTTTTGAAAATCTTGACATCATGGTTGAAATGCAGGTTATATTAGATCCCATTTACACGCGGAAGACACGTCTGGACACCTTCAATATGAGAGATCATTTGAGTAGTGCAAAGATACGAATTTTATGGAGACTTTGTCTTCGTCATTGTCTTTTGATGCCCTCTTTTCAGGAAAACATAGAGATGCTCACCACGTTGTGCGAGTGATGGCACTCCGAGACATCATCATTTCATATGGCGACTGGGGAGGTGGCTGTCACATTGGAGGATGTGTACAGGATACTTAGAATTTTGATAAGAGGAGAGCGGGTGATGTACGATACCCAGTGTGGATTGAGTGAGCTAGCTAGATTTTATCAGGTTGATGATATTAGTAGGCTTGACATTGAGCATTATGAGATTAGATGGCTGGTGTTGGTAGATAGATACGAGAGGATTGACTATATACTATGTACACTGATAGGTGGGATAGTATTACTAGATTGATGGGGTCATGGTTTTCCTATTGGATGGGGAGAGATGTTGGTGGGTATGTTAGAGAGAGACACCATGTATGCCTGGGGTCCATGTCTATTAGGGATGTTATATTTCCATTTACATGATATTGCATACAGAGATGAACAGTCGATGAGTTGTGGGACCACTCTTCTGATGGTTTGGGCATGGGAGAGGATAGCTATTTTTCATCCTCCGGTTACTATAGAGCAATGGGCTAGGTCTTTGTATGTTTTTTGGTACATGAGAAACATCACTCAGAGCCATGTGAGAGATACTGGATATTGGAGACATGCACTCGATATCTTAGATCAGTTCACTTGGAGACCATACATGGACTATGAGTAGTGGTCTGATGAGGATAGACATTTTCCATATTGCAGACAGACACAATACCTAATTGGGAGGACTTTTTTGAGCGTGCACATCATAGAGAGACACTTGCCAGAGCGAGTTTTGAGATAGTTCAGAGAGGTTCAGGATGAGCCTCGAGGTAGAGCAGAGTTTGCTCGATCGTCCAGAGAGGTTCCATACTGGGGGCCCATGATTCTAGTAGCTACTATAGAGGCACAAGATTTACAACCATTACAGTGGGGATGGAGATATGGAGTAGAAGATCCAAGGACTACAACTACATATGATGCATGGTGGGCAGAGCATCGTTTGATTCCTTACACATATCTAGATCAACCAACATCAGTTAAGAGATGAGGCACAAGGCCGAGAGGACGACGGAGAGGTAGACGTGGAAGAGTTGGAGGGAGGGTTGGTGGGGATGATGGAAGAGGAGGGGGTGGTGGCAAAGGTGGTAGACGAGGATGGAGAGGGCAGAGAGGGGGTCGGGTAGGTGGAATTTCACCTGTTTGAGAGGCAGTGGTAGAGGATGTATCGATGTTGGACATCGGAGGTGGCGCTGATGCACAGGTCAGAGATGAGCATGCTATCGAGGAGGTAGTTGATGTGGATATTGGGGGAGAGGATGTCACAGAGGATGAGGATATGGTTATGGAGATAGATCCTTTAGGTAGTTTGGCAGGGTATGGGGAGGACGATGTTGAGGAGGAGGCATATATGGAGGAGCAGGAGAGAGAGCTCAGAGATCGGATTGTGGAGGGGAGACAAGAGGATGATGCCCCTAGGGATGGTGATAAGGAGGCCCTGGAGGAGAGACTGAGACTGATGACAACAGAGCTTGATGCCATGTAGACAAAGAGAGACAGTGCCCGTGCAGAGAGAGACAATGCACTTATGGAGAGGGATCAGGCCATAGCTTGACAACAGGAGATAGAGCAGTAGTTTACAAAAGTTAGATGCCTTTGCAGTGGCACTTCATTTGATGGTATGGTACATGAGCTAGTCAGATCAGAAGAGAGAGCTACTTATTATAGGGATCTATATGAGGCAGTGGGGCCAGCAGAGAGATGAGCTCCTAGCTTTTCAGAGGTCCGCAGTCACAGGTCACAGAGCAGGAGTTAGACAAGGACACAGAGTATAGAGAGTGTGGTAGGAAAACTGAGGACAGGTCCATATGAGAGGCCTTCCACCTCACAAAGAGCACCTCCAAAGCAGTTTCCACCACCTTCACCACATGACAGTAGTGGCAGTGGGACACGCTGACACTTATTATATATGTAGACATTGTATTTTGATCAGAGAGCCTGCGAGCTTGTTATATTTATGGATACATTCTGATATTATACTGTGACACATTATTTTGAGTGATATATATGATTTTTGGCAGCTTCTATATGATATGCAGTTCTATTTTATGGACGATGCATTGTTTCTTTATGATTATGTTTCCTCGATGATGTATGTATATGTGTTATGAATGAATGTTTCTAAATGTGATGAGTTCATGCAGTTTATGATGTTAATGATGATTCTATTTGATGATGGATGCAATGTTCTATATGATGTTATTTATATGTGATGGTGATATACATGCCATTTTTACATTATGTATCTTATGATGATGGAATGCCTATTATGCCATGATTTTGAATGTATGTAATGAGGATGTTAATGTTACTATATGTTTGAAATGCAATGCAACTATATGAAATGGTTATAATATGTATGCATATGCAGATGATCTAATGTTTTTTGTTGTGTCACAAGACTCTATCATTATGTTGGAAATGAGAAATGTTAGCATGGATGATTTCAGAATGTTAGTAAGAAACAATTAAGGTGGTTAATTGAGAAAAAACATGTGATCTTCGATATTTTTCCATATATGCTAAGCTTGCTTTTTTTTTTATCATCATTGGGTGAGACATGACACAAATGGATAATACACACCATGATATGAGATAGAACATAGTGTACAAAGTCATCCATCTAGGAAAAATAGAGAATCATAGACAAGGAGTGTCTTAACTCATACTTAGGACAAAGTTGCCCCAGTCGTTTTGTCTTGACAAACCACAGACAACAAACAAATAAAAGATGGGTCATGAGACATCATTGCTCCTCTAAATCCTTGATAGGACATCCTTGAGGACACTAGTAACATGACTCAAAAACCAAAGTTAAAAAGAAAATTGACAGACAACAGTCAAAGAAAAAGAGTCCCGAGACATCCTTGCTTCTCTAAATCCTTGATAGGACATCCTTGAGAAAGCTAGTAACCGGACTAATTCACAAATTGATAAAAATATAAGACAAAATAAGATATAAAGTGATAAAGCCAACTAAAATAATTCACCAAAACTTGATCTTGTAGGATTGTTTGATTGTTTGATGTTGACATAGCCTAATGTGAGGGATGACACATACCACATAAGACATTGATTCTAGTTTCGACTTGGTGACTATCTGTATAAGGCATGACAAAGCCTGGTTTTAGAAAAGACACGTGCTATATAAGACGTTGGAGCCTGATGACATTGATGTGACAAGCTACATACGGCTATTACAATTTGACAACGTATGTTGACAAGAAAGACATATCTTGCCTAAGACATAAGTTGATCATTCTGACAATGTGGATGATATTGACTTAATGAATTTGAGATGTTTTTGACTTGTTGATGCATGACATATTTTGATTCCTTGACTGATCAAAAGTGTGTGTAGACAGTGTATGACATGAGATGATACCTTAAAGGACTGACTGAGTGCGATTGATATGCAACGTGTGTGATAATGACTGAATGTGATAAACCCTATTGGACTAACCTAGTGCGGTCTCAGGGGCTCATCGATTGATTAGCCTTGCCTACGTTGTACACGCAGAGACTTCGTAGTTCGACACGACCAATGAATTTGAATATACAAAGAGTCATGATTTTAATGTGTGTGATACATGAAAAACCTAGACTGACAAACCTAATGCCTTGGGGGCACATCAATTGATGGCCTTGCCTACATCCCAGTCGCAAAGGCAACGTAGTTCGACTATGTCTACAACTAACTTAACATGACTGACTTGACTCTTTTTTTTTTTTGGTATTTTCTGACATGTTTTGATTTTTTTTGGATTTTTGAAGTTTTCTAATGTTTTTAGGATTTATCAGGACATTTTCGACGGTGAAATGTTATGTACAAGGTCCTCATGGCATAGAACATGGATTTTCCCCCAATCGGGAATAAGACTTGCAAGATGAAGTGGGGAATGCGACAGAATGGACTTTGATGTCAATTGTTCCAAGGAATGGATAAGACAACCATTATTATGATGGATGGTGAAAAAGTTTGATTGGAATGATGGTAGATGAAAGAGTGATTTTGACTACACATGGCGCCTATTTGCCGGGTTTTCACCATGGTACTTATCCATAGCGCCACTGAAGTGGTTTTCACTATTGGATGGATTATTTCTCTTTACTATTTTGATTTTCTTAATTTTTTTGGTGTTACAAAGACGCTTGTTTGCCAGGTTTTCATCAAGGTAACCATTTTTGTGTTTTTCCATTTTATTTATATTTTCTAGATTAAGACACAGATTCTCAGAAGCTACACATAGAACCTCTTCAGGTGAAGGCTGTTGATAGGTGAAAAAAGTGGCTCTCCTTCAGGAGTAGAGAGTTGGTACGCTTCTGATCCAAAAGCTTATGTGACAATATATGGCCCCAACTAGTTAGGTTCAAACTTTATTAATTAAATAGTTAGTCAGTTAACTAGTTCTAACTCATATGCATGATCTGTTTATTAATTAAATATATTTATTTAATTAATTAAATCATGTTTGCATTTGAATGAATTATACTTTGAGTTATAACTTTGTCTTTGAAATTCAAAGTCTATATCTTCTATTTTCGAAGACTCTTAACTGAAGATTAAGATCTTGAACTCTTGTTCTTCCTATTTTCGAACAGCCTTGACACAAGATTAAGTTGTCATTCTAATTTAATCTTTATCCTGCAATCTTTTCTGACTCATGTTCTAACTCATGTTCTAACTGACATAGAACTCACATCGCATGACATTCATCAATCTCATCCGTCGATCTCTCTTTTGAATCTAAGCCGATCGTTCGAAAACCCAAAATCTATAAAATGGCCTGTCATCATCATTATTCCTCTTCTTGAAATCATACACTTTTGAGAAGAACCTCATTATCATTATTCCTCCTCCCAAAATAATAGCATTCATTTTATTTTCTAGATTAAGACACAGATTCTCAAAAGCTACGCATAGAACCTCTTCAGGTGAAGGCTGTTGATAGGTGACAAAAGTGGCTCTCCTTCAGGAGTAGAGAGTTGGTAGGATTCTGATCCAAAAGCTTCTATGACAATATAGGGCCCCAACCAGTTAGGTTCAAACTTACCTGGATTTTATCATTCAGCTTGATTCTTAGGATTTTCCATTAAAACTAGGTCACCAATGTTAAAGTGTCTATTTAGAACTTTCCTATTATAGCTACGACGAAGAGGATTCTGATATGCTTGCAAATGGTCTTTCTTCGTTAATCCAGTAATTCTAGCTCTTGTAACTTAGATACATGGTATTCTTCATCATCAATGTGACCCTTCAAGGATACCCTCAGGGAAGGTATTTCAACCTCAATAGGTAAGATAGCTTCGGATCCAAATACTAGGGAGTATGGAGTGGCGCCAGTGGGAGTACAAATGCTTGTGCATTAAGCCCATAAGGTAGGATTAAGCTGTAGGTGCCAGTCACGACCAGCATCATTGATAGTCTTTTTTAGGATTCTAACAATGGTTTTATTAGATGCCTCGGCTTGGCCATTACCTTGTGGGTAATACAGGGTGGAAAAATGATGTTTGATATGGAACTCGTCACATAAATGGCATAATTCTTGGTTTTTGAATGGGTGGACATTATCTGTGATAATGGATTGGGGTACACCATACCGACAAATGATATAGTTTAGGATAAACTTGGATATTTGCATTCCGGTGATGTAGGTGATGGGAATAGCTTCAATCCACTTGGTGAAGTATTTGGTGGCGGCTATGATGAATTTATGGCCGTTCGATGATGGAGGGTGTATCTTACCTATGAGGTCGAGTCCCCATTGGGCAAAGGGACATGGTGATGTAATCAGGCGATGCTCCTATGCTGGTGCTCTTATCAAATCTCTGTGTATCTGACACTGTCTACATTTCTTTACAAATATGTATGAGTCTTTCTCCATTATAAGCCAATAATAACCTGGTCTCATAATCTTATGGGCTAAAGTAGGACCACTCAAATGGGATCTCCATATACCCTCGTGCACCACTCACAAAGTTGTCTGTGCTTCTTCAGCATCGAGACATCTCATCAGGGCATTATCTAAGCTATGTCTATATAGGGTATCTCCTATGATGGTGTATTTAGCAGACTTACGGATAAAGGTTTTGCATTGGTTATTAGACAAGTCTATAGGTAAGGTTTGGTCATTTAGATAGTCAAATATGTCTTTATACCAAGGGTAAGTAGGACCAACAATCATACACACCATCGCAATATCAGGGACATCATAGGTAGGGACCAATAACTATTCAACCAGAAACTCAAACTTAGGCACATTACTCAGAATATCCAATAAGGAACCCACGGTTGCCATAGCATCTATAGCCCTGTTTTGAATATGTGGTATTTGTTGAAAGGTAATATCATAGAAGTACTATTTGAAACTATCAGCCATGTGCTTGTAAGGGGCAAGCTTCTCATCCTTAGTCTCATAATCATCATTTACTTACCGGATTACTAGCTAAGAATTGCCAAAAACATGTAAACTCTTAATCTTCCACTGGGTTGCCATTCTTAGTCCTGTCACTAAGGCTTCATACTCTACTATGTTGTTGGTGCAAGGGAAAGCAATTCTGAACGATTTAGGAATAGTATCGCCCTAAGGTGTAACAAATAGGATACCTGCCCCTGAACCACGATTTGTATGTGACCCGTCAAAGTATAATTTTCATTCAATTTTAATGTCAATGTTGAAAATAAATTCATCAGGAAAATCTACCACTAAAGGATGGTCTACCTTCATAGGTGCATCCGCTAACTGATCTGTAATCACCTGTCCTTTTATAGCCTTCCTCTCCACATATTGGATGTCATACTCACTAAGTATCATAACCCATTTATCCAATCGACCTGTTAATGCTGCTTTATTTAGGAGATATTTGAGGGGATCATTCTCTGCGACCAATATTGTTTGATGATTTAGCATATAGTGCCAAAGTTTCTGAGTAGTAAATACTACCACTAGACATGCACGTTCTATTATTTCAATTCATATCCTACCAAGGTACGACTGATGTAATAGACTGCTCTTTCATGACCTTGATCATTGTTTTGTGCAAGAAGAGCTCCTAATGCTGACTGAGTTGCTGAAATGTATAGTATCAATGGTTTTCCATCTATAGGGGGAATTAAGACAGGTGGAGTGAGCAAATAATCCTTGATTTGTTGGAAAGATTCCTAACATTTAGGTGTCTACACAAATGGTACTCCTTTCTTGAGTAGATGTTGAAATGGGTGTATTTTCTCTGCTAGTTGTACTATGAAATGCCTGATAGACTGTAATATTCCTTGTAGTGTTCTTAGTTGACCAATGTTGACTAGAGGAGGCATTTATACAATAGATTTTAACTTCTCTAGATCGACCTCAATGCCTCTTCTAGAAATAATATACCCTAGAAGTTTCCATGATTTCACTCCAAAGACACATTTCTTCAGATTTAGTCTGATGTTGTAATTCTCTAGCCTCTAGAATATCTTGTCTAGAACCTTCAAATGATCTGCCCTTGTTTCTGATTTAGCAATAATGTCATCAACATAATCTTCCATGAGAGTATGTATAAAGTCATGGAAAATAGTAGTCATTGCCCGTTGATAGGTAGCTCCTGCATTCTTAAGGCCAACAGGAATAACATTCCAATAGTATGTGCCCCATGGACACATGAAAGCTGTCTTGTGTTGGTCTTAGCTACGATTTTGATTTGGTTATATCCAAAGAAACTATCCATGAGGGATAGCATCTCGTATCCTTCTATAATATCTACTATCATGTCTATGTTCGGCAAAGGGAAGTCATCCTTATGACATGCCTTGTGATGTCTCTAAAGTCTATGCAAATATAGATGCCCCTAGTTGGTTTAGTCACTGGCACAAGATTTGATATCTAGTCTGCATAGTCTACCGTCCTTATGAATTCTACATCCAAGAGTTTCTTGAGTTCTGCTTTGACCAATAGAGCAATCTATGGATGCATTTTCCTTAACTTTTGTTTGACTAGCTTAATACCTGGCTGTAGTGGTAGATGGTGCAATATTAGGTCTGGATCTAGCCCAGGCATGTCAGCATACGACCATGCAAATTCTATCTATCTTTGTGAAGAAGTCTTGAAACTCTTGTTTTTATGCCTTTATTAAAGAAGCTACAAAATATACCATCCGAGGATTCTCTTTTGCACCTATGTTGACTTCAATAGACTCTTCTACTAGCATTGGTGACTTTTCTTGTTCAACATGGAGAATATTTAAACCTCTATCCTTGGGTGCTTGAGTGAGGTTTTCGCCCTCGAATATGTCCCTTATTTTGACTATTTCTTCGTCCAAAGGCGCCTTTCAGTTGTCACCTAGGGACTCATCATTTTTATTTTCATTGTTTTTTTTCTTTTTATTCTCATTTTTGCGACTAGAGGTGTAAATAGACTCCCCAAAATATGCTTTGTCGTCCAAGTCTATGGTAAAACCAGCTTTATGATCCCCTCTAGGTATGCCTTCTCGAAGTCCCATGAACTCAGCTAATGCTTTGTCATTCTTGAATGTGTCTAAGATGGGTGTACCTTGTTGATCCCAGTCGATAAGTTCTGGATATATGAGGGGCATTTCATCATCGAAGTTAGCAAAGGTGGAAATCAACAAGGTGAGTATAGAGTGGTTGACATGGTCACATAAGTTTTGGACTAATTCCTTCTTGTTCTTTTTCCTAGGGTAGGTAAAATCTGATGTAGGACTATTGCAACGACTAGGTTTTCAAAAGATGGTTTGTCAGGTGCCCAAGATGCATGATCAAGGTTTTCCCAATAATAGTGCTTAAGCCGTTCTTCTTTGGACAAGGATTTTTGATGACGGGGACTAGATGACTTTGGTAAGGATTTTATCATGAGGTCAAGTTCTCCAAATAGCCTATCTAGGTTCATGGTACTAGTAGAGGAAGGGGAATCCCATTCATAGTCACTCGAGTCAGGGGATTCATTGTAAACTGGGGATTTATCGTAAACTAGGGGAAGTGGTTCATGAGATGTCTCGATGTCTGCATAAGCACTCACTTCCTCTTGAAATAGTGACGAAGTACCAGGAAAACCAATTCTAAGCAGTTGAAACCCTAGCCCTAATTATTTTGATCATGGCGAGACAATGATTGGTTCCGTCCTTCCATTTTGAAGTATTCCTAACCCACTATGTCCGTCATAGCCTTCACTTTGTATTATCTTAAATCCTTTACCGTATTGATCCTTAGCTATTTGAATAGATGGTGAGGGGTATTCATTGTATTCTTGGTACAACCAGGAGGTAATATCACTTTGGTCCACAACCTCTTCACTTAACTCTCCCCATTTGGTCAATGTCATTGTAGGGGGAACATGAAATGTGACTACTGACTGTCTTCTATCTACCATGGGTAAGCCATATGCCTTAGGTGGAATCAACTGACTAAAACAATAGGATGCCTTCATGTAATATTCCCCACAACCCTTGTCTTGGATCTCGACCTTAGGAGTGGATGATGGTGGTCTGAATGAAATGGACTTGGTAAGATGTGATGGATCAATGTATAGGGATAAAGTGGATGATAAAGCTTCTTGATTAACGGGTACTTGTCATTGTGGAATTTCCCTGAGGCTTGTACAGTATTGAAAAGGATCTGGATCACCGTCAATTGTGATCTCGGTGCCATTATGCGGGAATTTAAGACATTGGTGATACATGGAAGGTACAAATTTCATTGTGTGTATCCAAGGTCTACCTAGCAACAGGTTATACAGAAGGGTTAGATCCAAGACTTAGAAGCTGGTGTTCATAACTGCTAGGCCAATTCCGATAGGAAGTGTGACAACTCCCTTGGAAGTGTGACAACTCCCTTGGATGATCTTTCCTCATCATCGTAAGCCTTGATGACTATACTTTTAGAGGTGTCTACACATTCTTCTAAGAATCCTAATGCCTTAACCAATTTTAGGGTACAAAGGTTCAAACTTGCTCGTCCATCTACCAAGACTCGTCTGACTTTGGTTTGATTGACTAGGACTTCAAGATGTAATGGGTCATTATGATCAGTCTTTTTGGTTGAGTAATCTTGTTGGGAAAATGTGGTGTGATGGGAATTGGTTAAATATCCTACCATTTACTCAAAATGATTTACATCTAAGTCCGTAGGGATAGTCATGTTCTGTAAGGCTTTGTCCAGAATGGCTCGATGCTCAGGTGATAAAGTCAATAATTTCAAAATGGATATATGTGCGGGGGTTTTTCTCAGTTGATCAAGAAGATTGTACTTAGACTTGGAAGATTGTGTAGGTGGCTCAGAAGAAGGTCCTGGAATAGTTATCTTTGTTCTGTGTGTGTTTACAACACATTCTAGATGCTTCTTAATAATGATGGTATCGACATGTTCATTTGCAGCTTGGAGGTGGTTTATGATCTTTCCTTTTCCATAGTCATACTTGGTGTTTGCATAATTGGCTGATGGAGAATTCTTGATTCCCGAACTGGAGGATTTTCCTTTCGTGTGGTCATGTAATGGGTCTGTGAAGACCTTATGATAACTGTTCTTGGTATTTTTCTGACTGTTGACCTCTATGGTTCCATTTTCAACAAAGTCTTGTATAATATTCTTTAGTTGGCGACATTGTTGTAGGTTGTGTCCCTTTATTTGATGATAGTCACAATAGGCGTTATCGTCCCACCATGAAGGTTTAAACTATCCAGGATCATACTCTTTTGGTTCCAAAGGTTTAATGAGATTATGTTTAATCAACTCCTTGAAAATTGTCTCAATTGGTTGTCCTAAAGGAGTAAATTCACGTGTAGGAAATCTTCTTTGTGGTCATTGTTGCTATGAATTTTGGACATAATTCGTTGTTTGATCTGGACTATTCGTTATGTCTTGATTGGGGTTGTAACCTCTAAGTGTGATAACGGGTCATGTATGTATGTTTTTAAAATCAACAATGCCATAATTTGTAACATTTTTGTTTCTAGACCATAATTTATTTCTATCATTGGGAACGTTTTGATGTTGAGCCATTGGGTTTCTACCTGGTACTTTAATTTCTCCTTTGTCTATAAGGCCTTTTTCAAGGATGATGCCATTTTGTACCAAGTCTAGGAATGAAGTACAACAGTGTACCCTTAAGTCACTTCGCAGTTTTGGATTGATGTTTTCAAGGAATATTGTGACCTTTTGCTTTTTTGGTATTTCAATTGGACATCTACTAGCTAGACTTCTTCATCTCTGGAAGAAAGTGGTGAAAGTTTCACCATATTCTTGTGTTGTGTGACACAAGGTAGCTATTGTTATTTCATTGTCTATGTTCAAGGCAAAGTGTTCGAAAAACTTCTCAGCTAGTTCACCCCCGGATCGTATACCATTCCAGTGCTATCTTGATAAGGGTTCGCATAAATAGTCTCATCAAGTATGTGGGGTCATACAATATGTCCATGCATGTCATTGAGAATTCTATAATGTGTTCTAAAGGATTCTTCCTCCCATTATACTTAGGAAAATTCGGTATAATGTACCCATGGGGGAAGGGTGTCATGTAAAGCGCTTTGTCAAAAGGACATGGACATAGATCTTGCGTTGAGATAGTTCATTTTCCTGACATAGACATGTTTTCCAGCTATTGTTGAAGCATTTGCATTTGGTTTTGGAGAACATCTACTTGTGTCAAGGACATGTTTGCATTGTTTGGATCAATGTAGGTGTTCTGATATGCCATGTTCTATGACGGGTTGTGATTTGGTGAGGTAATATATACAGTTAGAATGTTCTGATTTGGTATAGGAATATTTCCTGTCTGAATGTTCTGATTTGGTATAGGAATATTTCTTGTCTGAATGTTCCTATTTGGTATAGGAATCCTTCCTTTCTGAATGTTCTAATTTGGTATAGGAATATTTCCTATTTGAATGTTTTGATTTGGTATAGGAATTCTCATGCCAACTTTGGATCTCTTACCAGTAGTGTTGGTTCCAAAGGGGTTGGAGGAAGTTCCTCCCGTAGTCAATTGTAAACCTTGTGTTACGTTGAAAGGGACTGTGCTTACAATTGATGATGTTTGAGTAGATATGCTAGTTGGTATCGCTGCGGTAATTTTGGGAATAGAAACAGTTGACATCGTAGTTTGTAGTTTGCGTTGGTTGAGTAGACTATGGTTTCAAAGTATGAATATCAAATCCTGGTGGTAGTGTGGCACCTTCTACTAGCAACTTTGCTAGATATCATTGAGGATCATTTTCCAAACACTCATCCATAAAGGATGCAAATTCAAGATCTTGTACAATGACGTCTATGTCTTCAACAAAAGATTGTCCATGTGTGTCTCTAGTGACCTGATTTTCAAGCAAATATTTGTGTGGTCTCTCACTCCTTGATGGTTGATTTCCGAAAGGATTGACAAATTCTTTAGGGTCTGACATTGCTTTATGTTTCTTTTGAGACCTTGTTTCGACCATGAAAAGTTGCTCAAACTGGGGAATGCAAACTATGTCTAAAATTGATATGACCTATCTCTATGTATTTGGATTTTTTGAAAAATAAGGATGTTGCTAAAGATTTCTAAAATGACGTATACTAAGATGACGTATGGTAGGATAGACAATATGCAAAATATCGAGTAGGCTATGACAGTAAATGATTCTAAGATGGGTGTAACCTACCACCTATGGAATAAACACATGCAATGATTTGTGTTTGACCAAGGAACCTGATTGTAGGACAAGGACAGTTGACAAGGTGAATTTTCCAAACTAGACTGTTGAGCTGAAAAGATTCACTAATAGGACCAAAGTGACTAGGTTCAATGATAAGGAAAAATCGGAACATGAACGTATCCAATAACATGGAAATTTTGTTCTATTTGACTATATGTAATTTCCTAGGAAGTATCTGTATGCATGCAACTTAGGATGACTATGAATAGGTCGTATATGACACCTAACAATGCAAGGTTTTGAGCAATATTTTTCCAGTTTTTGTCCAAGGTTGATCTTTAGAAACAAAAGTGAAAATGACAATCAAATGTGGTTTCAGACTTAGTTTGCAGTTTTGGGAGTTTTCTGTTGACAGTCAAATGTGGTTCACCTATCAGTTGTGGTTTTATTTTTGATAGATGCGGTTTAGCATGCACATGCGGTGTTTTGACTAAAACTCGGTTTTGAATGTTGACAGATAGTTGTGACATTTTTGATAGATGCGGTTTTCATTACGACAGATGCGACTCACAGAATCATATGCGGCTCGAAATAAGGATTGTGAACCTAAACTTATTGACAGACACTTGCGGCTCAAAAATTTTGACGGATGCGGCTTGCATATACACATGTGACTCAAAAATTGACAGTTGCGGCTCGTAATATCTAGACTATGTTAAAGTGAACTTCTCTTTTTTTGACAGACACATGCAGCGTTTACCCTAAAAAATGCGACTCTAAGAAAAATGCGGTGTTTAAAATGACAATTGCGACTCTCTAAGAAAAATGTGGTGTTTAAAATGACAATTGCGACTCACTTTTTTTTTGATGGTTGCAATTTTTTAAAAGTTGTTTTGACTGACTCCATTTGTTTGATCAAGTTTTTGATGAATACAACAAACACAAGCACATAAATCAATGTGTTTTTCAGTTTTGAAGTGATAGATCTGTTAAAATACCAGAAAACATTTACAACTTAGGCTTTTTGGACAATACTTGCTGAGTTCTTACTTGGATAAATCCAGCTACGCATATTCATGGCGGATGACTAGCATCTTGACCCCACTGGCTCCCCTCCATGACACTCACTTATACGGGGCAGACAAGCTACTGTACCCATGAAAATCCCATGGCATACATCTCATCTCCACACATGAACCGTAAGAATGTAAGACGGCTTCACAGGGCCGACCCTACTGCGCCAGCAAATAGGTAGGATTTTGGAAAAACTACAACATGGTATTTAGTAAGGGTATTCTATTTGTGGGGCACTATTCAACTCGGCGAGAGACCATTTCTGCCCTTCTTGTCGGAATAGTGAGCGTGATTTCTGGGGTTTCTCCTAGAAATCCATTTTTATATATCGGGTGGAAGTCCCTGGCTAAAGCGTGTTACCGGTTTGAGTCGTCTTGGGGTGAGTGCTTTTTCCCACCAAGACAGGCCCAAGTTCTAGAGTCAATAACCATTTCTCTTACACCGAGGAACGTATGACTGCACAAGGGGAGAAGATACTCCGATATACCGAATCGTAAAGGGTGACACAAATGTGCTTTCGCACCAGACAAAGAAAACACTGATTCTTTTTAATCCAAATGACAATTATTTATCTACCAAACAAAAAGCTTGCTAAATAAAATTAAAACAAAGACATTAGGTCCTGCATGCAAATTGATCAGTAGTTCATTTTTCTTGTCTTCGACTTTCGTCCTGCAGAAAAAATGTCTTTGGTTTTTTTAGTATCTTCTATGCTTCGTCCTACAAAAACTAAGTTAATCCTCCTTAACACAGCTGTGAACAACCATTAGCAAAAAATGAAATATGGTAAAAAAAATGAAAAAAGAAAACACGGATGTACGAAATTTATAAAAAATGAAAAAAATCTTTACCAGACAGATGCGGCTTTTGGGGTCACAGATGCGGCATGGATTTGACAAACGGATGCGGTTCATGTTGATAGTTGGTCGTGGGTCGAAATATTGACAGTCGGATGTGGTTCATGGTTTCGTGGATGCGGTGCAGAATGGTAGATGCGTTGTGGATTTTAGCAGATGCGGCTTGTGGATATAGATGTGTCGTTGATTTGAACAGATGCAGTGGGCTGTACGATAACTTGCAAAACAAAAAATGGAAAGACGAAAATATGTTGCGCGAATTTGAAGTGTGTTCACGTCGGGTTCACCAAATGTAACGTAGAATAAAATCTGGACATGATCTATAACTATAATTAGACAATGTTAATCCTCATCTAACCAATATTAATCTAAATAAGACAACAAAGAATGAGTAAAAATGAACAACAATAACAACTACAATGAAACAATCTCACCGAACGGCCACTCCTTCGAATTATCTCAATTTCCCTTCTCCATTTTTCCTTTTCAGTATTCTTGCCCTCAGATTTTTAGTATTGATGCAAGCATAACCGTGTTGAATGTCTAAACAAAATATCGAAGATAAGTTTCTTCTCAAAAGTGTATGACTTCGGGAGGAGGAATAATTATAATGACATTCCATTTTATAGATTTTGGGTTTTCGAACAATCGGCTCAAATTCAAAAGAGAGATCGACAAATGAGATTGATGAATGTCATGCGATGTGAGTTATGTGTCAGTTAGAGCATGAGTTAGAACATGAATTAGAAAATACTACAAGATAAAAGATCAAATTAGAATGACAACTTAATCTTGTGTCAAGACTGTTCAAAAATAGGAAGAACAAGAGTTCAAGATCTTAATCTTCTGTTAAGAGTCTTCGAAAATAGAAGAAATAGACTTTGAATGTCAAAGACAAAGTTAGAACTCAAAGAATAATTCATTCGAATGAAAACATGAGTTAATTAATGAAATAAATATATTTAATTAATAAACAAATCATTGATATGAGTTAGAACTAGTTAACTGACTAGTTGTGACAGAGAGTCTTCTCGTAGAGATGATCAGTTGTTGAATTCAGAGATAACTGGAGAACTAAAAATAGATCTCGAGTCAGAAGGTGAGTGAATGATTAGATAACTAATTAATAGAAGAATGTGACATAAATAATTTAAATATGAATTAAATGTTAATTTAATTCAACATTCGAAAATGAGAGATTAAATTAAATAAATAATATAATTTATTTAATTGACTGTTGAAAAGGATTAAATGAATAATTAAATAATAAATATTTAATTATAGTTTAAATATGAAAAAGGGGTAATCAAATAATAAATTATTTAATTGAGAAGGAAGAATTAATTAGTTAGCGACATAATTAAATAAATATGATTTATTTAATTAATCAAGTTGAATAAAGGTCATAATGAATTAATGAATTAATTAAAAGGGGTATTTAATTAATAGAGGAAATATGTGTTTAGAAAGGTAATTAAATAATAAACATTATTTAATTATGATCATGGATAATAGAAAATTATGTCGAAAGTGGTACTCGCAGGCCTAGACCAATTTTTGATATCTACACAAGGAATGCTATATTGGGTGGACTTTCTAATTTAGATCTTGGAAAGGTGATGAGTCTGAAAACTGTAAAAGAGATCTGGATAAATTTGGAGATAATTTATGGAGATGATAAGGTCAAGCAAGCGAAGATGCAAAACTACAAAAAGAGATTTGAAACCCTAAGGATGTTTGAAGATGAAGATATCACTGCCTACATGCTTAGAGTGGATGAAGTTGTCAATGCCATCAATGGTCTTGGTGGTAAGCTAGAAGAAAGTGACGTTGTGAAAAAGGTATTAAGAACTCTTCCTAAAAATTATAGTTCTAAAGTTTTTTCTATTGAGGAAGCTCAAAATTTACGTCAATAGTCTAGAGATTAGATGTTTTGTGATTTAATTTCTTATGAAGTAAGAGAGTTTGGTCAAGATGCTACAAAGAAAGAAAATACCTTTAAAACCTGCAAGGTAGAGAAGGATGATGGATCAGATCCAGATGATCTTGATGAAGCAAAAATAAATTTTGTAAAGAGATTGAAAAAGGGCATTGACAAATACAAAGGTAAGTTACCCTTTAAATGTTTCAATTGTGGAAAGATAGGACATTATGCTTCTAAATGTCCAATCAAAGTTGAAAATGAAAAGCCTAAGGATCATAAAGGAAAATTTTTCAAGAAGATTTATTATGTTGAAAAAGACAATGGTGTATCTAATGATGAGGAATCAAACTATCTTGATGATGATAACGATGAATGATTGTTCATGGCTTTAAATGTTGGAACTAATTCTACTAGTTCTAAAAGATGTATGAAGGAAAGTGCTTCGATAACGGGTCACAACATTGAAGGAACTATGGTGCCTACTTTTCATGCAAGACAAGAGGAATTATTGGATAACTGGCAATTGATGCTCAAATCATATGATAGGTGATAAGAGTAAGTTTGTTTAACTTTAGAAGTATGATGGCGGTCTTATTATGTTTGGTGATGATACATCTACTAAGATCTATAGAAAAATTTCAATTAGTTTTGATGGAAAGCATAAAATAGATGTTTTTCTTTATGTCAAGGGTCTCTAGCATAATCTTCATAGTGTAGGACATGTGTGTAGCAGAGGATACAATTTGGTGTTTCAAGATGATGTATTGAAATAAAAAAAAAATTCAAAACTTTGGTTGTTGTAGGGATATAGATAGAAGGTGATTTTTATCAACTCAAAGGTAGTGGTGCTAAGTGTTTTATGTATCAAATCAATGAGAAGTTGGCTATGGAATATAAGAATTGGTCACCTCAATTTTGACATCCTAGCAAAGATAATTTCTATTGATGTTGTGAGAGATACACCAAAGATTAAAAAGACTATCAATGCAATGTACAAGGAATTCTAGTTTGGAAAGAAAACAAAGAAGAGGTTCAAGACTATGGAATATTCTACCATAGGTCATTTGGATTTGGTTCATACAAACCTATGCGGACCTTCCAAAATAAGAAGCTCTCAAGGTGACAAGTATTTCATGTTTTGATTAATAATACTCTAGAATGACTTGGGTGACATTTATCAAAGAAAATTAGAAGCTCTAGATAAGTTTAAAGAATTTAATTCTATGGTTGAGAATGAAATGGATGTGAAAATAAAGTTCTTAAGGTTTGAAAGAGATGGCAAGTTCACCTCCAATGAGTTTAATAGTTTTTGCGAAGATCATGGAAGAAAGAGACATTTGTCAACTCCTAGGACTCCTCAGTAGAATGGAGTTTAGAGAGGAAGAATAGAACATTTCAAGAAGCAACAAGGACTATGATGAAGAAATAACATCTATCAGATGTCTATTAGAGAGAAGTTATTCATACTGCAATATACATTCTTAATAAACGTCAAGCAAGAGTGAATAGGTCAAAGAATCCCTATGAGTTATGATATTGAAAACCTCCTAGTGTGAAATATTTCAGAGTGTTTGGAAGTAAATGCTATATCAAAAGAGCTGAAGAAAACTTAGGAAAGTTTGATGCAAGATCTGATGAAGGAATCTTCCTTGGATACTCTAAATGAAGCAAAGCTTATCGGTGTTATAATAAAAGGTTGAAGAAGATTGTTGAAAGTGGAAGTGTCAAAGTGGGTGAAGAATCACATCAGAGTTCTATATTGATAGAAGGATATGAATATGATGAATCCCCCTGTAGTGAAGAAGAAGAAGAAGAGATAAAAAGTGATGACACTTGAAGAGGAAGAATCTTTGAAAAAGATCCCTAAGACTCCTAAGTATGTGCAAAAGAATCATTTTTAAGATCATATCATTGGAGTAAGAGAAAATGTGTGTTGACAAGAAAAAAAGCTTCTATGATAGAAGAATAAGTAAACTTTTGTTTACTTTCAGAGGTATAACTTAAAATAGTTATTGAGGCATGCAAAGATTAGAATTGGATCAAGGATATGAAAGAAGAGATGGAACAGGTTGAGAAGAATCAAACTTGGGAATTGGTCCCAAGACCAACAAATACGAATATTATAGGAAATAAGTGGGTTTTTAGGAACAAGTTGAATGAGGATGGAAAATTTATCATAAATAAGGCTAGAATTGTGTGTAAGGGCTATTAACAAGTGAAAGGAATAGATTTTGAAGAGAATTTTGCTTTGGTGGCAAGGATGGAAGCTATTAGAATGATTTTAGCTTTTTCAGCTCATAAAGACTTCAAGGTATATCAAATGGATGTCAAGTCTTCTTTTTTGAATGGTGAGTTAGACGAAGAGGTGTACATTGAACAACCAAAAGGTTTTTAGTTATCAAATGATATTGATATGGTTTGCAAGGTGAAGAAGGAATTGTATAGACTAGCACAAGCTCCTAGAGCTTGGTATACAAGGTTGGATAAGTACTTAAATAGCAAGGATTCAAAAAAGGTACTGCAAATAGCAACCTATACTTCAATGTTGAAGGATAACAAATCTTGATTGTGGTGGTATATGTTGATGACATAATCTTTGGAGGAAATGAAGGTATGTGCAAGAGGTTTGTAGATGAGATACAAAAGAGTTTGAGATATCAATGTTGGGGAGATGAATTTTTTCTTTGGATTAAAAATCAGTTAATCAGAAAAAGGTATTTTAATTTCTCAATCAAAGTATGTCAAGGAAATGTTGAAAAAGTTTGGAATGGAGGATTCTAAACTAGTGTGTACTCCTATGGTTACTGGTTGTAAATCAAGAAAAAATGATGAATCCCCTAAGGTTGATCAAAGCAAGTACAAATTAATGATTGATGGAATTTTATACCTAACTACTACTAGATCGGATATCATGCATGCAGTATGTCTTGTGGAAAGATTTCAAGAAGATCCTAGAGAATCACCTGTTGTAGTAGTTAAAAGGATATTTAGATACTTGAAGGGCACTCTAGACTTTGGTTTGTGGTATCCTAGGGATACTAATTTCTCCTTGAGTGCATATATAGATGCAAATTTGGCAAGATGTACATATGATAGAAGAAGTACAAGTGGATGTGCTTTATTTCTTTGAAGTAGGTTGGTTTCATGGTTGAGTAAGAAACAAAATTCAATGTTATTATCTACTACATAGGCAAAATATATTACAACACACTGAAGGATATCTGAGTATCATATGATGAACCCATTTCTACCTTGTGTGACAATACACAATACAAGTGCTATTAATATTTCAAATAACTCGGTAATGCATTCAAGAAAAAAAAATATCTCTATCTGGTATCACTTTCTAAGAGAGAAGGTTCCAAAGAATGGGGTGAAGTTGGAGTATGTTCCTACAAAGGATAAAGTTGTAGATATTTTCACCAAGGCTCTTTCTAAAGATAATTTTGAGTATCCGTGATAGAAGTTAGGGGTTATTGCCCCTTCTTCTTTCAACTAGATGCATAAGTAGTGCATCTATCTAGGAAAGCAGTTCAAGATACATTATTGGTCCTAGACTAATGTTGAAGGCTACCTCTTATGGGAAGTAGGTAGTATTTTTTTATTTGGTGTAGTTAGGGGAGCATATCTTATTCCCCTAAGAGGGAGAGAATTGAAATTTAAGAGTAGTGGAGAGAAATTAGTTGCTTGTTGGTGTTGCCTAAAGAGAAGTGTGTAAGTAGTGTCAAAGTGATGTATATAGATGTTGAAGGGGGAGAGAAGAAAATAAAATTCTATACAAGTGTTGTCAAAAGGAAAAGATGTTTCCCTTTGCCATTAATGTCAAAGGGGAAGAGAGTAAAGTCTAAAAAATACAAGGAAAAAATTAATGTCAAAGGAGGAGAGTATGATCTAAAAAACAAGGGGAGAGTAATGGTTGAAGAACTCCTCAAAAAAGGGAGGAGAATGGTGTCTAAAGAATAGAGATAAAGGGAGAGAGTGAATTAGGGAGAGAGTGAAGGGTACACCCCAGTAATGAGGAGTGTTGGTTAATCCAGAGTTACTTTTGTTGTTGATGTTTTTTCAAAGTTGATATTTCCATCAATGAAAAATGGGGAGATTGTTGCAAGTATGTTGCTAGTGTTCTCACTAATATAAAAAATTGGTCATTGATGTCAACAATATGGAGGCGGTTGGAGATTTATAATTTTGGAGTTGGTGGTACTGCCATTAGTGTTGTCAATACTAGTGCTAAGTGTGGATATGTTGTGTTTTGATGTCGCATTGATGTCAAACTCTAGTGTGGAGATTGTTGGTATTATAGATGATGTAGTCATGATAAGAAGGTGTTGTAAATTTTTCTTGGTGTTGCTGATATAGGTGGTTCACTTAGTTTCCAAGTTCTTTTGATAAAATTTGAATAAAAGGGTGTGTAGTGTCACAAAGGTGTGTTCAATTTTATGCTCTGTATTTCTTCAAGGTTGAAGATATGCTTATATGGTTTGGAAATGATGATCAAAGTTCTTTAGTGGGTCTATATCCAAAGTTTAAGGGTTCTAGATCATGCGGTAGTGGAAGTTATGTTTGACAGAGTGTCTATCTATATAGAGGGTTTTCTGGGAGAAATGAGATTGTTCTACATTTCTCTGCATTGTTGTTTTCTGTATTGTGGATTTGGGAACATTCTTATATTGTTTGTATCTAATTTCCCTTGGATTATCTAGTGTTGAGTTGCTTTGCAAGTTCATTTCTTATGTTGGAGTTCAATGGTAGTTCATCCTAATATGCAAGATGAAAGTAATATTTATTTTAGGTGGTTTTGGCAGTGTTACAATGTAGTATGATGATGTTATATTCTAGGATGTTTTATGGATGCTATGAAGTGTTGTTGTGTGGTCCACATGTTATTTTTGGGTCTAGAGAAGTGTGTGTGTTTGATAATAGTGTTAGTTTAGGTTTGGCCGACCTAACATTTAGCACTACTTACAGAGGTACCTCATGGATTGTGGATGTGTTGAGTATCCTGGTGATTTAGATATGGGTCCCCTTGACATGGTATTCCTTCACTTCTTTCCACCATGAAAGTGTTTGGTGTCGACCTATTTTGGTGTTGCATGTTTGAGGTGCATATGTTTCATTAAGGCCTGCCTAATTGAGATTGTTTAGGTCACAGATGGTATATATTCAAGGTGAGTTTTTGGAGATGTGGTGTGGCAAGTGTGAATAATAGGAATGTGATCAAGTGTGGTGATATTAGTGTGAGATTTAATTCCTATGACTCTAGATGCAATGATGAGGTTTCTACACTTTTAGTGTGCTTGAATTTGCTAGAGGCAGTGAGCCAAAGGTTGCAGATGGCATAGAGTTGTAGTGGTGGATTTTAATATTTTTCTGAGATAGTGAATGTCTCTATAATAGTTCCTCCTTTCTTCTTTCTTCTTGACCTAGTGAACCACCTGACACTAAGTCCTCCGATAGTGAGCCTATTGTAATTTGATGTTGTTATTCATATATATGTGAGCTAATCCTCATTGCGGATTTTTTGTGCTTAGGGTTTTCCATTTAAATTTGGTGTTCTCTTATGTATGGTTGTATTTGCATTATTATTTCACATGTTTACATTCTGATAATGCTTAATGAGGGTTTATAGTTTAATAAGGGTTTGAAAGTTAAAGAGGGATTTAATATTTTAATGTATAACTAATTCATCCCTCCCTCTCAGTTGTCTTGTGCATCTAACATCTTCTCCATATAATTTTGTCTCTTGATTTATAATCTTGCATTTTATTTCAAAGAATGATTAGTTGACTTGTTCATGTTTTTTATAATCCACACCTTCCTAATATTTATATGTAGACATTTCTCAACACAAAATTTGAGTAGGAAGTGAGGTTACGTTGGAAATACATCCAACATTGGAGTTCATGTTGCTTTCATTGTTCAATTACTTTTAGTCAATTCTCTTTCTGTTTTTAAAATATTTTTTATAGTATTACCAAACATGTGTCTTTGAGAGTAGCAATGATTTGACATGTACATTAAGGGGTGAGGATATTAGGGGCACATATTAGTTGTGTATCTAGGATAACTTGATAGCAAGTTTTATTAGATGATGATTGCGATGAAAAGATACACAAACTAACAAATCTTATGTCTATGGACCTACTTATGTGTGTTCATGAATGCCACATGTATATATTTTCACATTAAAATCACTCACACATTCCTACATTGGTCCATGTTGGCGCACCTAGGAACATATGGCTGTTCGAAATATATTTCGACATTGGTTCATGGCTGTCCTTATTTTCTTTTGAAACTTCCTTCACTTCTTGACATAATTTCAATTTAAATTATTCTATGGTCTAGTTTTTTTTTTACTTTCCTAGGTTCATTAGGACTGTCCTACTTTCATTAGGATTGTCCTAGGTTCATGAGGACTAACCTAGGATCATTAGGATGTTGATTAGGACTATCCTAGGTTGATTAGAATTGTCCTAGATTCATTAGGATTGTCCTAGGTTTATTAGGACTGCCCTATTTTCATTAGGACTATCCACTAATTATTCCCACTTTCCTGCTACCATTATGCTACTCATGTGATTAATCAAATTTCCAACACCCATTTTTTATGAAGTTATCCATGATTACTAAGCATCTATGCTATGATTGATATACATTCCAATTTTAAGTTTTAAATTAGAAAGACATGCACACAAGGAACAAATTATATTGAATATCAATTTTAGTATATCAAATAGTAGAATAATTGTGTATGTGCATATACAAATTTGGCATATATGTCAACTCAAAAAAAGTTTTACAAAATGTGGCATATGCCATCTCAAGATCTATATATAATATACATGCCGAATAGCTATGTATCAATCCCTAAATATCCACAAGTGACCCTATATGTCTCTAGAAAATCCTAAAATTGTGGTGGATCATCAAAATCAAGCCTCCTCAAAGTACTTGGTGGCTCTGAAGTTGGCTGCACAATAACAATTCAGACCAAAAATTAGATTAATTATGTCAATGTTTGATAAGACTACTAAGTAGAAACTTATATATTATAATTTAGAATTATCAAATTAACATCAAAATCACTATATTGAACTATATTTTATATAAAATGGAATTTTGATTACCTCATGTCTTCGCATTTTTCTTGAAAGATGTTCTAAAAACGATTATCCCCTAGGATGATTAAGAGTCCTAGCATAAAACAATGGTAGAGGATTCATCACATTGCTAAATCGAGCAAAGGACACTAGTGGATAAAATAAAATTGTTACAAATTAATACATAATTGTTGAAAAATAAACATAAACTAAAAAATTATCTACTTCTATCTAAACATATATATCTACAATATAAAATAAAAACATACCTCATATGATGCTTGTTTTATTGTTGTGGAAGGGATCATCATGGATGAAGCAACTATGATAGTTTCCTACATAAAAAAATGACAAGAATGTAAGACTATAAATGCACATGTACATATAATCATAATATCGACAATATAAAAAACATATACCTCTTGTGATGCTTCTTCAAATGTTTCAAAAGAAGTCATCATGGATGTAAAACCAACAGGTTGCTATATAAAAAGATAAGAATACATAAGACTATCAATATATGTACATGTACAATCATGATATATTTAAAAAATTAACATCTAAATTGAATAATTTAAATTATATGCATATAAAATAAAAATTGTAAACATGCATGTGCAAAAAACCATATAAATCTCTCGGTCAAATGAAATGGTTGTACGGGTACCTTCTTGGGCATGTGTATTTTACTTCTCCATAATCAACCGGTAAATACGAAACATAAATACACATTAGTACTAATATCTCTTATAAAATATTAATTTAAGATAAAATGCAATATGAAATTACTTTAAGTGTTACCATTGTATGTTGTTGATAAGATCCAACATCCTCCTCATCTCTAGCACATGATGAATCTCCAGGATGTGCTCTAGCCTTTGTTGTCTTCTCTGATACATCTGACCAATGATGGACCTCATAATCAAATGTGTCCATCAGAGGCTTAAGAGGTTCAATAGGAACTAAACATATGTGGTTGCACATAGTGCATTGATGGGGCACACAAATATGTGGAGAAGAGGAGGGTCTACCAATATCAATGATCCAAAAGGTATATCAATATCGTGTGGTTGAGAGAACTAAAAACTGTGTGTGATCAAATGGCCAGTCAAAGCGTGTATGACCAATATACTCTGAGATGCTACATCTACAACAATATTTGAATGTTATATTAGAGGTGAGGGAGCAAGAGGAGGAGGGGGAATAAATGGGCCTTCTAATACTCTGTTTGCCTTGAGTCTGTTGTGAGGCATTCCTCTATCCACACCTTTGAAATTCCTCATATCAAAGTAGTTCACATGCTTACCCATGAAAAATTCAACATATAACTTTTGAAGAAAATATTGGCGGACATTGCTACGCCCTTAATATTAGAGTACATCGGGTTATGAATAGTCCGCTTGTGGCTATCTTAACTCCTAATTAAGTCATATTATCATTATTGTGTTGTTATTTAGTTTATTAGGTCGGCCTAGGACATATATAGGGTTATCTAAGTCGGCCTAGGTGGTATCCTAGACATAAATAGGTATATATAGGAGGTTGTGAGTCTTATTTCATCACCATATTGTGAATTGTGTTCTCATTGGAGATATTTGGAGGTTTTCCCCCTAGAAGTGGCTTGTTATTATCAGCTATTATTCAGTATTTACAGCATATTTTCTATAATATTCTTCTATTGTGCAAGTTATTTCATTACAAGTGGTATCAGAGCATGACCCTGACACCATAGAGGCAAGGTTTCTTCTCAATATTGGAGGCAATTTTGGGGAGAGCATATCTTCTAGATTTTGGCGATTTTTATTTTTATTTTTAAATAGTTTTTGAAGATGATATTAAAGAAGCTTTAGTCTATATTTGAGAGGAATTGGAGCATATTTGATTGAATTATTGCAAAATCAGGGTTTTTGCACAATTTATTTGGAAGCCGAATGTTTCTCACATACTACCAAATTGGAGCTTGATTTTTATTAGGTTTTTGAAGATATTATAGAGGAGTCTACAGTAAAAAATTTAGACAATTTTAGTTTCATTTGTGTGATTTATTGCAAAAATATTTTCTACCATCATGACGGGGCCTGCAACAAGAGGCAAAAAGAATGGTACCACAACTGGGGAAATCTTCAAAGAATGAGGGAGTAGAAGATGATGATTTTAACCCTAAGTATGAAATAAACAAAATAAAGGGTGATATTTCATCATTAGAGAGGAAGATTATGGAAGAAATCGATGAATCGAAAGCATCTATTCAAGGTATGTGGTGTAAGGGTGAAGATTCATCTTCTTAAGGTGGACGATAATGCTTTTGTTGGAAATGAATTCCTTGGTCTTGACTAGGGTTTCAAGACAGATCATTCATTTAATAATAATATGCCAAGGAAATTTTGTTAGTGTAATTAATTAATTATTACACTAGCATAAGTTAACTTAGGTTTTAATATTAGTCCTAAGTTGCATTTAATCATTTAATAATGTTGTTGAGATAAGATTCCCTTCTAAAAGATGAGTTGTATTTTCTAGAACTTATCTCCATCTTGTTATCATTCCCTAGGTAGTTGGTTAGGGTTTCTTGTTGTCACATGAAGTGTGATTTGAACACTTGGCAACATCCTTTTCATTCTGAGTTTAACACTTGCCTATATAATCAGACATATGTACTTTTTGTAATTATCCATCTATCAATTAATCAATAATTCTTTGTGGTTGAATATTTCTTCAAACCCTTGTTTATTTTCTCCATCCATTCTCTTCCTTGTGACAGGTATCCATTTGCATGCAGGTGATCTTGGAGTCTGAAGTTGATTTTGACAACTTCTACATGGTATCAGAGCTTTCCTGCTGCATGCCTGTTCTTGTTTAAAGAGTTTGGAGCTATTTGGAGCTACAAGGGTTTGTTGCATGCCATTTTTTATTGGAGCTCTCATCATATTTGCTTCAAAAATCTAGTTTTCACTCATTTGCAGGAAAAATGATTTTTGGGTTTTGTAGCCAGCGTCGAAATCTGAACTAGGTATCTTTTAGATTTTGCATATCTTACACAGATTTGGAGAAAATTGCAGTTTAAAAAGCGTCAGACGTCATTTTTCTCTTAACTGAAGGTTTAAATTTTTTTTTTTTCATCTTCTACTTGTTAGATCAAGAAACGATTTCTGGGTTTTATTTCTAGCATCAAAATATTTCTGGGTTTTTATTTTTGTCTACAAACAATGAGTAGATTTTCCAGAAATCAAGTTAGAAATAAACGTTTTTTGCTAGAAAATTTGTTTTTTACAAGCTAAATTCAGTTTTTGAAAAATTCATAATTTTTGGCCACGATGTCTGTTTTTGGCAAATGAGATATTAACGGAAAACTTGTTTCGAGCACTTCATAGTGGTGTAGGTCATGTTTTCAGATTTGGTTATCTACACAGACTTGAAGTTATTTTCATCATGGAGGCAGATGTAAACATGGGCAGTAGGTTTGCATTTTGTTTTTAATTTATGCATATTTAAGCATTCTCTCCTTTTGCAATCATTGGGTATTGTAATAAATGAACTAATATAAAGTTCCATCAAAGGAGTTTCTTGCATAATAATCTTCATCATGTTTTGATGGCAACTCGCATGGGTTGTAATCTGGTTTCTTAGATTCTTTTGGACATATTTTTGTCTTAGCTTGACACATACTAGATTCATTTTGGTTCACACTTTAGATTGAGAGCCTATGGTTAGTGATCCACATCGGATCCATCTCAGTTTGAGGGCCACTAAATTTGTGGTTATTATTCCCTAGTCTATATGGTACTTTTTCCCATGGAAGAGTTTGAATCTCAGTTTTGACATCGGCATTGAGATTCACGGCTTCCAGATTTTGTCATCATCATATCATCTACTGTTGCTCTATGGATTCCAGGGTTGTTCCAGTTTGGTATTTTCGAGTGTTCTGTGGCATCGGGCCTACTGTTGCATTATTATGATTCCGATATGGTTTCTTGTAGATAGAAGTATCTTTCCTTGCTTGCCGGATTGCGGTTCTAGTGTTACTCCACAGTGGTCTTCCAGTGCTTCTTTGTAGCAGTCATCTCTTTGTAGGGGGGGTTGTCCCATTGGGTTTTTCTTCTCTACCTCATTATTGCATTTGTACATGGGTACCTGATCAGACCTTGTTGCCGAGACCCATTCATGCTTTCTTGCATTCATCTTAGTTTTAGGTGCATGCTTATCTAGTCTCCCTAAGTTGCACTTATGGGGGGGTGTTAGTGTAATTAATTAATTAATTATTACACTAGCATAAGTTAACTTAGGTTTTAATATTAGTCCTAAGTTGCATTTAATCATGTAATAATGTTGTTGAGATAAGATTCCCTTCTAGAAGATGAGTTGTCTTTTCTAGAACTTATCTCCATCTTGTTATCATTCCCTAGGTAGTTGGTTAGGGTTTCTTGTTGTCACATGAAGTGTGATTTGAACACTTGGCAACATCCTTTTCATTCTAGGTTTAGCACTTGCCTATATAATCAGACATATGTACTCTTTGTAATTATCCATCTATCAATCAATCAATAATTCTTTGTGGTTGAATATTTCTTCAAACCCTTGTTTGTTTTCTCCATCCATTCTCTTCCTTGTGACAGGTATCCATTTGCATGCAGGTGATCTTGGAGTCTGAAGTTGATTTTGACAACTTCTACAAATTCATACCAAAGTTGTATATGAGAAAGTTTTATGGCAAGGATGCAACCAACTAGTGTCAGATGGAGCAGTTCTTTGATATTCATCACATTCCTAGTCAACAAAAGGTGGCTATGGCATCATTTTACCTAGAACCAGATCAATATTTGGTATCGTTGGTTATGTGATGAGAAGAGAAAAAAGGGTTGTGTGGTCACATGATCAATTTTTCAAGAGGAACTTGCTACTCATTATGGTGATAAATTTATGGATAGCTACTTCTGCTAACTCACCCAATTAAAGAAAACACACATGGTCAAGGATTATATTCAACAATTTCAAAACCTTTCTCTAAGAGTAGAAAGTATGGCAGAAGAAAACATGAAGGAACTATTTCTAGGTGGTTTAACGGATCACATAAAATATGAAGTGCGATTATTCCAACCACAATCCTTATCACAAGTAGTAGTAATGGAAAGACAAGTGGAGAATTTTTGTAGTGAGTAAGAGACAAGGGAATATACATTTCAGTGAAAGGAGATCTTCCACACATTCACTACCACAACCTACTAGGTTGACTCCACAATAAATTGAAGAGAAAAGAGCAAAAGGGTTATGCTTCAATTGTGACATCAAATACAATCGAGGGCATAGATGTAGTGATTTTTTTAAATTTTATATTGAAGGATCGAGTGAGGAAGTGGAGGAGGAACTAATATTAGAGGGTGGTAAGGATCTAGATGATGAACCCCATGATTTCCAACCAATAATTTCTTGTCATGCACTCTCGAGGTTTAGTGCCCCTCAAACTCTCAAGGTAGCTGGATTCTTAAAGAAGCATAAGGTAACTGTGTTGATCAACACATGTAGTAATCATAATTTCATTAACAAAAAGTTGACTAATCGTCTAAATTGTTTTATATATCCAGCTCCAGAATTTTAGGTCTTGATTGTAGATGGTGGTACCGTTAGTTGTTCGGGAAAGTGTCATAGTATTAAATTATCCATGGGAGATTATCACCTTAATAGTCCAATGTATTCTATATCCATGGGTGCAAAAGATATTGTTTTCGGAGTATAATGGCTTACTACCTTGGGAAAAATTGAGATGGACTTCCAAGAATTGTTTATGAGGTTTCAATCAAAAGGGAAGACAATAGAGCTACTAGTGTTGAAGGAAAAATCCCCATAAATAGTTAGCTCTCATCAAATGCAAAAGTTTCTTAAGGAAGGAGTTGATGGATTTGTTGCCCAATTATGTTCATTAGAAGTCTCTCAATCTAATGCTCCTACCCATCTAGATTTGCAAGCAATATTGAGAATCACTTAGTGGTTTTTGGAGATATGCCTAAAGGAATTCCTACTAAGAGGGATCATGATCATTCCATAGAACTAGTTCCAGGGAGCCAACGCCCCAACACCAGGCCTTATCGGTACCCACATATACAAAAAAGTGAGATAAAAAAGATTGTTGACGAGATGTTAAAGGAAAGAATTATTAGACATAGCCAAAGTGCTTACTCCTCACCAATGGTGATGGTGCGCAAGAAGGATGATACTTGGTGCATGTGTCTAGACTATAGATTTCTCAACATGTACACCATCAAATATAAGTTTCATATACCAGTAATTGATGATTTACTAGATGAATTAAATGGAGCTATGCATTTTACAAAGTTAGATCTTAGATCAGGTTATCACCAAATTCAAATTAAGGAAGAAGATATTCACAAGACAACATTTAGGACTCATGAGGGTTATTATGAGTTTTTGGTGATGCCATTTGGTCTTACTAATGCTCCATCTACATTTCAAAGTTTGATGAATTCCATCTTTAAAAAGTTCTTGAGGAAGTTTGTATTGGTCTTTTTTTATGATAGATTAGTTTATAGCAAGACATGGGTAGAAAAATTGCAACATGCAGATCAAGTATTACAAGTTCTCAAAGAGAAAAAACTCTATGCTAAGCCATCCAAGTATGCTTTTAGTCTTAAGGAGGTGGAGTACTTGGGACACATAGTTTCACATGAAGGAGTAAAGGTGGATCCTAACAAAATTAAGGCTATCATGGAATGATCTATTCCCAAAACCATTAAGAAATTGAGGGGTTTCTTGGGATTGATTAGATACTATCATAGATTTGTGAAGAATTATGGTCATATTGCAACACCCCTCACAACTTTATTTAAGAAGGATTCTTTTCATTGGAACGAATCAACTAATTTGGCATGTGAAGTGTTAAAGGAGGCTATGTGCACAACTCCAGTACTTGCCACTCCTGATTTCTCAAAGGATTTTATTGTGGAATGTGATGCTTTTGGTAATGGTATAGGCGTAGTTCTCATGTAGGAGGGTTGGCCAATTTATTTTGAGAGTCATCAATTAAAGGCAAATAGTCAACTTAAACCTATTTATGAGAAGGAAATGCTAGCTATTCTGCATGTAGTAAAACAATGGAGGCCTTATCTAATGGGTAGACACTTCAAGGTTAAGACATATCATGATAGCCTAAAATATTTTTTGGAATGAAGATTGTCTTCAGAAGAACAACAAAAATGGGTTACTAAAATGTTGGGATATGATTTTGAGATTGTTTATAAGAAAGGGAAGGAAAATGTTGTGGTAGATGCACTATCGTGGAAGGATGAGAAAGATGAAGCTTTATTGTGCACCTTTTCAATATTACAAGAAGATTGGGTAGAAGAAGCCAAAGAAGAGTGGAAAAATGATGTGGCTACTAGTAATCTCATTCAACAACTATAGAGTGACCCTTGTAGTTTAGATTCTTTGAAGGGAGATACTTGGTGGTATAAAGAGTGATTGTATCTTTGCAAGAATTCCTCTCTCTCAAAAATTATTCTCACAAAGCTACATGAGTCTCTAGTGGGGACTCATTCAATATTTTTGAAGACATATCATCGGGTCAAGAAAGACTTCTTTTGGGAAGGACTAAAAGGGGATGCTCAAAAATTTATGGCGGAAGGTTTGGTTTGTCAAAAAAATAAAGGGGATACAATTATGACACCCGGTCTCTTGCAACCCTTAGTTATTCCTAGCTAGCATTGGGAAGAGGTCTCCATGGACTTCATCACAGGGCTTCCAAGATCTAATGGTAAGAATTTCATCATGGCAGTTGTAGATCACCTCACTAAATATGCACATTTTATTGCATTATCAAATCCTCTTACAACAAGTATAGTGGAAAAAGCATTCTTGGAGAATATTCAAAAGCTACATGGTATACCTAAGGTTATTGTTAGTGACCATGATCCTATCTTTACTAGTAACTTTTGGATAGATTTATTCAGGTGTTTGGGTACTCAATTGGCTCACAGTTCTTCATACCATCCACAATCTGATGGATAAACATAGGTAGTTAATAAGTGTTTGGAAGGATATCTTCGTTGCTTTACTTCAGATAAAAAATCTCAATGGGTTGAGTGGCTACCACTAGCAGAATGGTGGTATAACACTTCCTTCCATAGCTCATCAAAAATGTCTCCATTTATGGCATTGTATGGATATCATCCTCCTTCCATCACATCATCATTGAAGTTGTCACCAAGATTTCAGGTGGTGGAGGACCACACGATTCATCGACAAAAAAGTACTTTCAGGACTTAAAGAGAATCTATCCATGGAACAAAACTGAATGAAGCAACAAGAAGACCAACACCGTAGTGAAAGAAGCTTTGAGGTTGGGGATTGGGTTTTCTTGAGATTGCAGCCTTACAAACAAATGCCACTAAAGCAATAATCAAAGAATAGCAAGTTGTCTCCAAAATATTATGGCCCATATCAAATCTTGCAAAAGATAGGTAGTTTTTCTTACAAGCTTGAATTTCTATCAACAACAAAGATACATCTAGTTTTTCGTGTTTCTTGTTTGAAGAAGGTAATTGGGAATAATATCCCTACTCAAACAATATTACCAGAGCTTGATGAAGAAGGAAGAATCATATTGGTACCAAAATGTATTCTTCAGAAATGCACAAGGCAACTAAGGACCAAAACACTCACTCAATAGCTCATCCAATGGAAGAATCTACCAATTGAAGATACCACATGGGAAGACGAGGAGTTCATTCAAAAACATCCAAGATTGCCTAACATTGAGGACAATGCTTATCTGAAGAGGGGGGCATGCTACGCCCTTAATATTAGAGTACATCAGGTTATGAATAGTCAGCTTATGTCTATCTTAACTCCTAATTAAGTCATATTATCATTATTATGTTGTTATTTAGTTTATTAGGTCGGCCTAGGTGGCATCCTAGGTATAAATAGGTATAAATAGGAGATTGTGAGTCTTATTTCATCATCATATTGTGAATTGTATTCTCATTGGAGATATTTGGAGGTTTGCCACCTCGAATTGGCTTGTTATTCTCAGCTATTATTAAGCATTTGCAACATATTTCCCATAATATTCTTCTATTGTGTAAGTTATTTCATTACAAACATCAAGATTGTTATTGGGTGTTTTATAAAAAAAATCCACCGACAATCTCAAAAATTATCTAGGATACCTCTATGTGTGCACCATCTAATCAAATATTTGAGCTTACACACATCAACGAGTTGTCTAGTTCTAGGATTGATGAAAAGTTGGGCTAACCAGGACTTGGAAATTTCTAGTTCTCTCACTTGATTATACGATAAGCCATTGACATATTGTTGCCTCTTGGCCTCTTATCACTCTAAAAAGGAAATATGTTGGTTGGTGAGGGTCTCAACATTAGAAATGATTTCTTATAAAGTGGTTGTCATTCTAGACAACTAAGGATGCTTACAGTATAACTGAAAATGTTCTTCAATTCAGTTAGATTTCCATTGATTAAGTCATGAATTGGAGGAGGGTTTTGTAGGGGAGGATTTGGTTGGACAGGGTTTGCTGGTGGAGGAGGATTTGGATTTTTAGCCATAGTTGATTGATGTTGAAAATTAAAAAAAATAAAAATTTTTAATTAAAAAATATAATGTATATACAAAAAACTAATTTACACTAAAATTGTTAAAAAATAATGCTATTTTTTTGAATAAAAAAAATAAAAATTAACATACCTTGCAAAAAAAAATAAAAAATTGATAATTTTGAAGAATGGATATCAGTTTTGTTCAGATAATCATTTCTCTTGCTTGCTCTCTTGCCACCGTCGTGGGTTAAAATGACTCTAGTTTTGGTTGCTTTTTTTATATTGTTGTCAACTAAACGAATATCCGCTTCTTTTCATATGGTTTTTTTAGAATAAAGTCTATTAAAACTGATAATATATTATATATTATATATATTATATATTATATTATATAATTGTTGTCAAACAGATTGCACTTGAACACTTGAATGATGAAATTTAGCAATCTGTTGAAACATGGGACTATCTTCAAGCTGTGGGTATTCCTATGGCGAAGATAGACCTCCAAATTCTAGGCTCGTTCCTATATGATTCTGATGATTAATAATTTGAACTTGTTGGGAAAAGGGAGAAAGACTTAGTCTAGATGCAAAACTGGAAAAACTTAAATTGTGGTGATACACCGATAGAAACTAATATGCAGACTTAACTCACAAAATGATTATCCCCCACTTTCATTTGCACAACCTAATCTTATAGCTCAATCACCTAAATGTTTTAAACAGAGGCTTTGAAAAGACAATCTTCGAAGGAAAACATGGTTTTCACAACTAAAATGTTTAATCATTAACATGCACAATGTTTAACCAGTGAATTTAACCTAAGATGCATACATAAACTCATGAAGGATACAAAAGTATTAAAGGTTTCAAAACTGCTAACATAATAACTCCTCGATCAAATCCAACATAGCAATGATGCTTTAAATCTTGAAGGGAAATTCTGAAATGCTGGAAATAAAAGGAGACTTTCCGCAAATCATACACTAATTAACCTGTAAAATTGTTGCATAATATTAAAATCAAAAAGCTGAGTTACATGATAATTCACTTTGCAGAATGCAAAGGATGAAAAATAAGAACTAGAGGAAAAATAACTAAGTTTCCTCTATATATACAAAAGGCATGTGCAAAGCAGCCAATAATAGAACTAGAAAGAGAACTAAAGTAAAAATGATAACTCCAAAGCTGAAATCCGAGTAGAAGAGGAAACCCTGATAAAAATAGCTCAAAATGGAGCAAATTGCACTCTCTCCTTAGAAAAATCCACCTCTCCATGCATGTGGTCAAAATATCTGTGAACTGAAGTGAAACTAAAAAAAACCTCATCTACATGATTTGAACAACTGAATCTGAACTCCACTTCTGTATGATTTTTTTTTTTTTTTAGTATTTTCGATATTTGCCACTCCAATGCTTATTCTAAATTTAGCACTTGCAACATTGACTTGAAGAAATGCAGGATTAAGGATCAAATTTAATGTTTATATTTGCATTCAAAAGAGTTTAATTAATTAAATGATTTATAAAATATTATTTAATCAATTAGACTTTACAATGTATAATGCAAAAAATAAACATTGAGTTACTAATATTAAATTAGAACTTTGATTCTAGTCTTGGTCTCCACACTTAGCAAATCACTTCACTCTTTAGAATATATTGCATCGGCTACCACACTTAACCTTTATTTGAATAAAAGTCACCACCGAGCATTGTATTATATGTGATTTGCATAAGTTGTAATTGCTGACCTTAGCTCCAACCGCATCTTCATTAAGTAATGAACTAAAGGTCAATACCATGACATCAATAAAATAAAGATCATTATTTCTAAAAACTTAGTAAAAAAAAACAATCCATTTGAGTTTAGGGATTTAACAAAATTCCATCGAACCCTAAAAGTCTTTATCATTATGCATTTGACTGTTTTGGGATAGCTCTACCTGGGAGTGAGACATCGCCGCCATGTGAGCTAGGTTTTTAGTTTGGAGTTCTTTATTTTGCATCCAGATTGGTCAACTCCTTATTTGCATATCAGGTAAGTTGATTATTGATAGTATTATGGCTCCTTACATTACATTTGAAAGGTGAAAATGGTAGTTAAGGCCGTAGCCTATATGAGTATATTTTCTGATTTTTAAAAACTTTCATTTCCTTCTCTTTGTCTCTGCTCTTCTGGCTACTATGGTGTAAGCTCGAACTCTGATCTGGAAGCTTTTTTAAGAACTTTGGCTACTATTATTGTGCTTCTCAACAACCACAAAAGGTAAGCTCTCCTATAATGTTGAATCTTCTTTGTATTTTCTATCAAACAAGAGATTGTAGAAGCTTAATATGTAGGCCACGCCATGTATATTGGTATGTCATTCTTAGTTGAAAAACCCCATATGGATATCAGTATTTTGAAGATAAAATCTATATATTGAGCTGAAACTTTATGTATTCTTGTGATTTACTTAGTCTACGCCTTTCTCATGCCTCAAGGCTGCCATTGGAAACTTATGGTTTTTCTTTTTTGTTTGAACCTGCCTCTGCAATCTCATGAAAACATACCATCCTATGTATTTCGCTCATGTTGGGTATTTATCTCCTTGGCCACCATAGAGAGCTTGATATGCTAGGGTTCTCCATTTCACATTACAAGTCATGGGTCTTTGGTTTGAACATTCTGGGTTTCCATTTCTTTGTTGGCTATGCCATGACTTTGTGGATATTATGATGAGAACTTTCTCTTTGTTAGTTATATAATTATTTACTTGCTATTGCTTGAGGATTAATGAGATCTACTTTGGTTTTCGAGGCATAAACCCTTATCATTTTACTTTATCTGTATGAAAATGGCACTCAAGGTTGCGGCCTCTGTATTTTTGTAACATTTCTTGAGCTTCTAGAAATTTGTGTTTCACTAGTATAGAAAATCTGGGTGTATGTCCTAGCCATCTGGGTTTTCCATTGTATTTCCATATTATATTGATGTATCTTGAGGCCGCCATGAGATGGAGTTGGCTCAACTTTGAAGATTTTTCTGAAATCTGTCTTGGAATCTATGTTTTTCTTAACTTCTTTCCATATTTGATAGTCATGGACCCTTGTGATTATCATATCTTCATGTAAAATATATAAAAATATGATTGTTATTTGTGGACTGCCATGAAACACCAAACTGCCTCTGATTTTCTCAAGTGGTGTCACCATCTTGATGTTTGTTGTCCTGTAGCTACCTTGAGCTTATAATAATATACTCAAACCCTATTGTAAATCCCACAACAATGTGCTTTCTTGTTTACATTGTTCATTGTGTGTATTGCATCGCTGTTAATCGAGGGTCATTATGTCACCATCTTTGTGTTTATGCAGTTCTATCTTTGAATATTTCCTTTTAAAACCATATTCACTGCTTCCTTGATGCTTTCTTTATGTTACTGTACTTCTATCATTGTGTACATGTAACGACAAAACATAGACCTACTCCTCTCATGCTTTGATCCTTGAAAGATACATTCATGTGTTTGTAACCATCAGGTGTATAGCAACAAAGTGTATGATCAGATTCTTGGACTAGTCCTTTTGATGATGATATTACTTGTTGCTTATGTTCATGGTATTACAATGATAGTGACTATCCTTCACCATAGCACAAGTAATATCTCATTGCTCCCTGTAACCACAGTCACTTGAAAGTCCTTTGATAAATGGAATAGAGCATAGATCTTATTGAGCCAAACATGGCTGTAATATAATTCTACCTACCCATTTATGTTAACCATGGCTGTACCTATTCATGCATCGCTACTCTTCCTGTCCTTTTGTAGACTATTATATGCTTTTGAAATTATGAAAACACCTGAATGCACAAGAACTCTATTTCTCTTCAATGTAAAGAGGCTCTATACTTCATTTAGATGTAATGTGAAAAATGTAAAGCAGAGCTAAAAATAGAGTATTAACAAAATTGATGAGTTCCTCACACTATATTTCTGAATCTCTTTGAAATAAGGCTTCTTATATTATTATATTCTTAGTTTCAACAGCTCTCTTGATGATTGTTCTGATAATATTAAAGAACTCTCATATGTAACTTGAGAGTGTGTCCTTCTTGATATGCCAGGATTAACCCTTGTGGGAGCCCATTTTACTCCACATACCTAATAAAAAATAAAATGATCACGAACATAATGAACCTGTTCTTGCACAGTGAACAAATATGTTAGCAAAATAAAAGGAGTTGGAAGCTTTCTCTTGAGTTTTATGCCTTTGACTAATGAAAACATCTGATGCATGCCTGATCAATTGTATGCTATATTTATGTTGATAACGTAGGAATATGATAGGATTTGATTCTCATTGCTCTGACCACACGTCCATCATACTTGCAGGTGCATTGGAGCTTGGAGCTAGATTGATTCAGAGTCCCAATTGAAGGCTTCAACTTGTCAATGATTCGTCATTCCAAGCAATGACAAATCACTTTCTACCCCATCCCTTCTTTATTTTCAGTTGTATAGTTTACTTTACTTCATGCACCCCTTATTTGATTATGGAAATCAAATGAAGTTACTCCCATAGCTTGTGTGGGACTTTGGTTTGTACATTATAAATAAAGCAGCAAAAATTATGCAATCTTATGATATCATTTTGAGATGTTTTTGCATAATATCACTGAAATTCACACTATAATGAAACATTGCACAAAAATGAGTACTTAGTAGAAATATTTTGAATATCTTGTGTACCTTTTGGCTTGAATTTGCAATTCATCTCTACTTGTTTGAGCTGGTAGTGAAAAATAGGTAACAAATTGGCGACCTCTGCGAACTGTTTGCTTGCTAAACACCATTGACCAGTTATGTAGCTTATCCATTGGGCATGGAGTCCATTCTTGCTCTAACCACACTTTCGAAAACCTCTGTAACTCAGCTTCAAAACAAACAAACTGAAAGAAACTACTACAACTCTGTTTATGACGAAATCTGAAACTCATGTGTAGTGACTGCACTTTATTGAAAATGAAACAATATTGAATGCAAACTAATGTGCAATGAGCACTTATTGAAGGCATAACTGAAATTGGAAACTATATTACTATGTACATCAACAACTAAATGCTTAATAACACTGCTTGAGAAGAATCCCGTTAACGAGAATTGGCAATACTTCTCCATCCAACCTTGAGAGTTGGAAAGCATTATGTTGTTGTTGTCAAACAGATTGCACCCGAATGCTTGAATGGTGAAATTCAACAATCTGTTGAAACATGAGAACTAATTCCAGGTTGTGGGTACCCTATAAGGAATTAGACCTCCAGATTCTAGGGTGGTTCCTTTTTAATTTTCTGGTTAATAACTGAGTAATTTGCTGGAAAAGGGAGAAGGACTAAATCTAAATGCACAACTGTGAAACTTAACTTAGGTGATGCACCTAATTGGAAACTTAAGACAATAGATTAATTCATAATTGATTCTTCATGAGCCTATTTTCATAACTCAGATCGAACAACTCAACTGCATAAATGATTCACAGAAAGGCGAGATAAATAATTCTTTATGAAGGAAAAATACTTTCACAACTTAAAGAAATGAATATATTCTGAGCACAATTTATGACCTGCAACTAAGAACGTCTTTTTTGTGCACATGCATTCATGAATGTGACAAAAATTTAAAGGTTTCGATGTGAAACACATTAAATTTTCATCCAAAACACTCATAAAACACAACACCTAAATCTAAGAAGGCTAATACCTAACCCACAATGATAACATAAGGAAAACTCTACAAATTATACGCTAACAAAACTTGTAAACCTGCTACTATATTAATCTAAAAAAAACTGAGTTACAAATAATTCACTTTGCAGAATGCAAAGGATGAAAAACAAGAACTAAGCAAAAAATGACTGTCATATCACTTTATACAAAAAGGCTTCAAAAAGCATGGAGGTGGAATTGAAAGTCAAATTCAGTCTAAAAATCGATAATTCCAAGGCAATTCACAAGCAAAAGCAAAAATTCTTGAAAAAAGAGGCTCAAACCCATACAAAAATGAGCACATGATGGTCCAAACTCAAGTTCTGTTGATAATTGGACCATATAGAACTTGAATTGCACTAACAATCCCTCAAAAGGTGGCCTCAAGCATGCGAAAGCCAGTTTGTTTATGTCATTCTGCCCATGTGAAATAGAACTCCATCTTTGTTTAATGTTTTATATTTGCACTTAAAATAGTTAAATTAATTAAATTAATTAAATGATTTATAATTTATCATTTAATTAATAAACTTCACATGGTATTTAGCAAATACAAATATGAATAATCATGTAAAAAAGAAAAAGTAACCTATGGCTCCATGCATCCAAAAATATCCATGACACTTTGCTTAACCATAAGTCTCAAAGACTCAAAGTCCTCACACATGTAGTCCGCCCTCTCATGCAATATATGCATATCATATGCCTTAGTGATTTCATGGATTTGTTTAGCTCATGGGCCCCTTTATATTAGGTCATTGACATTAAAGTCTTGGACCATGGGAGACAAAAATAAAATGATTTTATTAAAATCATTAGCAAAAACACTCATTATCGACTTAGGGCAAGTGAAAATGCTTGAACCCTAATCAATTCTTATTTCGCATTTGAATTTTTCTTTAATGGAGAATGTTGCTGGGAGGAAGCGCCGCCATGTGCTAGGGTTTTTTTTTTCTACAACATATATCACGGCCTCTGCAGTCTCATGAAATGATAGAAAGTCTGGCTTCAAAATTCCTGTTCCTGGCCGCAATGGTTTTTGTTCTCTTGGTGAGTGATTGCACTCGGCCTCTATATTTTGATCTTTCTATGAATCATCTCATGGCTTTAGCCTTTTGTTCTGGATTTCATGCATTTTATTGTTGGGCTCAAGCCTGGACATTTACTATTGTATTTTAGGTTTATATGCTAAAACCCCAAGTGAGTACTTGAAAAAGCTAACTAGAAATGATCTCTAGGCTGTCCCAAGCCGCGACCTCCATGATTTTTTTGATCTATAAATTTGATGATAATACTTTGTGGGTATCATCATTTTTGGCACTTGGTTTGCTTTCTAGTGTATTCAAGCTTCAACCCTTAAGCAAACCACAACTGTAATGTTTTCTTGCTCTATTTAAGTATGTGTTTCTGAGTCTTCATGACAAGGCTCCCTCATATTGGGCATTCTATTCTTGGAGAAATGAAAGTGGGTTTATGTATCGTATCACAATATTCTTGTAAATTCTGGGTTACCCTCCTTGCGTCTATAGGTCATAAGCCTTGCCGGGTATTTGTTTTTTCCTTGATTGTAGTTTTTGAGTCTTCAGTTTGAGGGTTTTTGCAAAACCCCAGGTTGTATTATGCAAAAATTGGATTTCATCATTGAACAAACTTCAGCTTCAAAACACTCAGTTTATATGATATTTCTCTTCTCATTTGGATTTTGGAAACCCCTCTCATGCATCATTCCTTGAATAATCATGATTATGCTATACCTGTGATATTATCTCCTTTCTCTCAAACTGTTCATTTTGCTTTTGATGGATTTGACTATCAAAATGTTAACCATGCTACTGTACCTATACATTCATCTATTCATTATGAAAAATTTATTGACCTTCATTGGCTCTGGTAAGATTGTCAAAGATACTTATAAAAAATTAAAAGCACACCCATCAACACTTGCTCATTCTTTGTCTTTTGTAGATTATGTATATGCGTTAAAGTTCTAAGAAATAATCCTTATTCTTGAAAAAATTATTGTGGATGACACACTTGATGAGGCAGTGTTACTATCATGAAACTATCTTTGATTGTATACCTAATCATGCTCATGCCCATGATTTCTATCATAACTAATTGCCTTAGCTGTCATACATTAGATTCCTTGAAACACTATCGTAAACACATGGCTTTTGGATTACCCCTAAGCTTGTCATTTGAAACTCAAACATGTTGCCTTCATATTCATAATTCCTTGCTGCTCATATTCATAATTATTTGTTCATGAATGTCTTATTTTCCTCTTTTACAGTCAAAATTTCTGCACTTTTTAGCTCATAGTTGGAAACCTGTTGGTATTGACCCATATGATTGTCATTTTCCTCTATATCAGCCTCTCCAAAACAAAGTAATGAGTGTGTATTCTCAATGAGGAGGCACTATTTTCAAACTGCTCATATTAGTGCCTTCATTGTTGTTTCCATGATGAGATAACAATCTGGTTTGTATCATCTGCATACTGGTCACCATACTGATGCCTGTCATCTTCCACTCTAATGAGAATATGAAGCTCTTTCACATGCTTGACTGTCCCTACATTTTATTCCCCCTAGCACTCTTCATGCATTTATCATTTAAACCTAGAGCTTTATAGATGGAAGATTTATTCTCAAACATGTAAAACAACTTTTGATTTGGAAAGCGCTTCTAGTGGTAATAGCTACTCAATACTAGTAATTGTATGATATTTACTGTTGTGCTATACATGATCTCGCTCTATTAAATTTCAAAAGAAAAATAGCTACTGGTTGTAACATATGTGTGCAAGCATAGTTTATCCTCATTGTATCTTGTGAAATCATTTTCAAAACTTAATGAAATAGGTTGGTGCTTGATATTCTGTTTTTGTTTCTCTTCAGTGTAAAGAGGCTTGATACTTCATTTAGATGTAATGTGAAAATGTAAAGTAGAGATGAAACGGGGTATCAATGAAATCTATGAATTCTCTATATGATTTGATCATTTCTTGGCATGAAGAGCAATATTATGCTGTATGCTCAAGCTATTTTTCTGAATCTCTTTGAAATAAGGCTGCTTGTATGATTATACTCTTAGTTTCAGCAGCTCTCTTTTGAATGTTCTGAAGATATTAATGAACTCTCATATGTAACTTGAGAGTGTGTCCTCCTTGATATGTCGAGCTCAACCCTTGTTGGAGCTCGTTTTACTCCACATATCTGATAAAATGATCATGAACATAACGAACCTATTCTTGCACAGTGAAAAAACATGTTAGCAAAATAAAAGAAGCTGAAAGCTTTCCTCTTGAGTTTTATGCCTTTGAAATCTGAAATCATCTGATGGATGCCTGATCAAAAGTATACTATGTTTTTGTTGGTAGCATAGGCATATGATAGGATTTGATTCACATTTCTCTAACCACACTCTTATCATACTTGTAGGTGCATCAGAGCTTGGAGCTGGAGCTGGAGTCACAACTGAAGACCTCAACTTATCAACGATTTGTCATTCTAGGAAATGACGAATCACTTTCTTCCCTATGCTTTCATTATTCTCAGTTGTATAGTTTACTTTACTTCATGCACCCCCTATTTGATTATGAAAATCAAAGTGAGTTACTCCCACAACTTGTGTGGGTTTTTGATTTGTACATCATGAATAAAGCAACAAACATTATGCAATCTTATAATATTATTTTGAAATGTTCTTGCATAATATCACTGAAATTCACATTGTAATGAAATATTGCATAATAATGAGTATTTAGCAATAAATTTTGAGCATCTTGTGTACCTTTTGACTTGAATTTGCAATTCAACTCTACCTGTTTGAGCTGGTAGTGAAAAATAGGTAACAAATTGGCGACCTCTATAGAGTGTTTGCCTACTCAACACCATAGACCAATTATGTAGCTTATCCATTGGGAATGGAGTCTATTGTTTCTCTTAAATTTAGGAAACCTCTGTAACGTAGCTTCAAAACAAAAAAAAATTAAAGAAACTACCACATCTCTATTTATGACAGAATTTGAAAACCCTGTGCAGTGACTGCACTTCTTGAAAACAAAACAATACTGAATGAAAACTAATGTGCAATGAGCACTTATTGAAAACATAGTAAAAATGAAACTATAATAATATGTACAATAAAAATTTAATGCTTAATAACACTTCTTGAGATGGATCCCATTGACGGGAATTGGCAATACTTCTCCATCCAGCTTTGAGAGCTGAAAAGCGTTATGTTCCTTCTTTGCTGTGATAATGTATGGGCCATCCCACATGGCATCGAACTTGGAATGTTTATCGGGCCTGCTCTTTAATTCATCCCATTTGAAAACTAAGTCACCTTCGTTGAAGACTCTTTCTACTTCTTTCTTGTCAAATGTCTTCTTCATCTGAGAATGATGAATCTGAAGCTTCCTAAAAGCTTCTTTCCTAGTTTCTTCCAACTCTGTTAATTCAACAAGCCTAACTTGCATTGGCTGCTCCTCAAGTAACTCTAGTTCCTTTATGTAGCTCAGAGTTGGGAACTCTATTGAAATAGGCAACTTGGCCTCCTTACCATAAACCAAAACATACGGTGAAAAACTTGTTGATCGTTTTGGTGTAACTCTATCAACCCAAAGGGCTAATTTAAATTTATCATGCCATGACCTCTTATTATCTTCAATTGTATTTTTAATGATCTTAATCATATTCTTATTTGTTGATTCTACCTGTCCATTACCCTGGGGGTAATAATTGGATGAAGTATTCAAATAAATGTTATTCTGTACTGACCAATTTGAAAATTTTAAGCCAATAAAGGCTAAAGCATTATCTGAAATGATAGACTCAAGTGTACCAAATCTGGAAACTATGTCTTAATAGAAGTTTAAAACTCATGTTTTATTTGCATCTCTTAAAGCAACTGCTTTTGTCCATTTCGTGAAGTAATCTATTGCTGTCAAGATCCACTTGTGTCCTACACTTGACGGTGGGTTAATTGGACCAATGAAGTCAAGTCCCCACTTTCCAAATGGCTTCTCAGCCTGAATTTGATTCAAGGGCAGAGTTGATAACTTCTGTTTTCCTACAAACAAGGAACATTTAGCACATTTTCTGACATAAGCATAAGCATCTTTGAAAAGATCTGGCCAATAGTACCCTGCTATCATGATTTTCAAGGCTGTAGTACGTGGTGCAAAATGACCTCTAGTAGGTCCATCATGGAATTCCTCCAGAATCCTTTCAGTCTGATTTGGGTTAATGCATCTGAGGAATACTCCATTAAAATCCTTTTTGTACAAAACATCATCTATTACTGCATATGGAATTTCTTGTAACCTGTAATATCTTCATTTAGATTTGTCCATACCTTTTGGGCAATCTCCAGTATGCAAGTGATGGATCATTTGATGAATCCAATCAGCTAGAACAACTGAAACAATAGGTTCTTCATTATTCAAAACTGTAGTGACTTCTTCATTGTTGTTTTGTTTTTTTTTTGCAAGCTGTTTGCATAGACCCTTACCTTGAACAAGCTTGGTAACCTTTATACTAATATCGTACTCCATGACTTTGGTTATCCAGCCTGCTCGCTTGTCATTAATGTATTTGTTCAACAAAAACTCCTTAACTATTGGGTGAGCTACCAACAAATGCATTTTATTATTAGACAACATATGTCTAAATTTTTTAAGACTCCTTACTACAACAAGCACGTGCTTTTCAACAAAAGAATATCTTGTTTCATATTCATGCAAGACTTGACTAAAGAATGCAATGGGTTGTTCAAGTCCCTGATCATTCTGCTGACATAATATGGCAGAAATTGTATCAACACTACCAAACGCATACAATATAAAATCCTTATCAAATTTTGGATTTATTAGTGTTAGGGCTGCTGCAAGTGCCTCTTTAATCTATTCAAAACTATTCTTACCCTCCTTCGTCCAGCTGAACTGCATGTTCTTCTTCAGCATGGCTGTGAGAGGTTGCAACAATGCTGCAATTTGAGGAATAAATCTCCTAACAAAGTTTATTCTTCCTAAAATGCTCTGCAAACATTTTTTTTGAGCAGGAAGTGGTAAAGCCAGAATGACTGCAATGCATTCTAGGTCAATAGAAATACCATCCTTACATACAATGTAACCCAAAAGCTTACCTTCATGAACAACAAAAATACTTTTCTTTGGATTCAAAGAGATTCCATAATCTCTGCATCTCTCGAATATCTATCTAAGATGACCAAAATGTTCATTTGCATTTCATGAGAAAACAGTGATATCATCTTAGTAAACAAGAACAACTTTGTTTATCAAACCTTGGAGAGCCATATCTATTGCTCTCTGAAAGGTTGCTCCTACATTTGACAATCCAAACGACATCTTTCTGTAAGCCATATTACCCCACTTGGTGGTAAAGGCTGTCTTGTACTGGTCTTCTTCTTTAACCAATATCTAGTTATAACCTAAATATCCATCCAGCAATGAGAACCTTTCTGATCTTGAAAAAACTTGCAGTATCTGCTCCATTGAAGGCACTAGATAGTGATCTTTAAGTGAAGCTTTGTTTAGATCACGAAAATCAACGCACAATATTATCTCTCCATTTTTATTTTTGACGGGCACCAGGTTAGATACACAAGAAGTGTGCTTGATTGGAAATATAATAGTACCTTCAATCAGCTTGTTTAATTCCTATTTTCATCAGATGTTCTAGTTTTAGATTCAAGGGCCTTTTCTTCTATCTAACTGGTTTTGCATTGGGTTCCAACTCAGTGGTGTGCTGAGCTAACTCAGTGTTAAAACCCTTCAGATCTCCATATTCCCAAGTGAAGATGTTGCTGAATTCTTGAAAAAGTGAAATAAAAGCTTTTTGTTCCTCCTTTGTACAGACTTTACCAAGCTTGAGAAGCTTGTCTTTGAATATTTCTATCGGTTCATAATGTTCCCGCTTCACTGTGATGCTGGATTTATCTCTTCTAACTTAGTCATCTATGTTGAAGATGGATTCAAGAGTCGCCAAACCTTTTGGCAACATTTTAGATTTCAGTTGCATGATCTGATCACCATATTGTTGATCAAACTTGCGCTGGTTTCCAATAGAAAACTCTGCTTCTTCCATCAGAAAATGAACTATCTATTCATCACTGTCAAAAATCTGCCAGCTTACGTTATTATAAGGTACCGAAGGTCTAACAACTACCTTCACATATTGCTGCACTTGCACGTTATGAACTTCAGTTGGGATGTCAAATTGTGATTCCATGGCAACAAGTTTATCAACTTGCTTATTTTGATTTCTTGGTACTAATTGCAAATTAAATGCATCAAATTCTTCAATTAAGTCCCAAACACGATGCTTATACAATTTTAGCAAATCATTCTTTGTTAAATTCAGATTTCTAACCTGATTTGCTATTAATTCAGAATCACCAAACACTTGTAAGCACTTAATTTTGCTTTTTCTGGTCCACTCTAAACCGTGTATCAATGCCTCGTACTCATCAACATTTTTAGAACAACTGAAAGAAAATCTAGAAGCTAAATAATACCTGTTTCCTTTAGGTGATATGAGCATTGCTCCTCCACCTGCACCAATTTTACTCCTTGATCCATCAAAGTACAACTTCCAAAGCTGACCAGTTTGCTGTTCTTGCCCTTTTTCCTCATTGACCAGATTTAGAATAGTGATATTGGGCTCCTGAATCATATAAATTCCAAAACCTACTTTGTCCATGAGACTGAAAGGGTAAACCTCATGATTCTCAACTGCCCACTCATCTAAATTAATATCAGGTATGCCTTCTATAGGTACAGTGGGGTCAAGGGTCATGGATTGATCCTCTTGATCATGGAAAGCTAGGTTTGCATTTATAGGATTTGGTACATAGGGCTTGATATGGTCTTTAGCCTGTGGTTCTGACTTAATGGTAACTCTAGTACTGTATCTGGTTCTAAAAAACATGTGAGACCAGTCTGATGACAGATGACCACCTAATTTTGCAGTGAAATCTCTAGATAGGCAAACAAAAAAATAAGGTGGAGGATCAATAACATAAATGTCCTTTGGTATTTGAAAATTTAGACAGGCATGCAATGTAAGGGGCATATTTTTGATAACTCCTACAGACTTAATGGCTGTGCCATCCAATTGGACTACCCCTTTTGACAATGGTTCATATTCAAGACCTAACTTGTCTACCAGCTGTTTAGGCATAATTGAATTGCTTGCTCCTGAATCTATCATGCAGTTTATGCACTATGCTATTACCAATTATTAGACTAACATAAAAGGGTGATGGTTTTACCTCTTGAGTTGACTGCCCCTTTTTGTTGTTTGAACTATTTGCAAGAACTCTTGGTTGTTCTTTAGTTGTTTCATCAGAAATGGATATTTTAGCAAAAGCTTCTTGCATAACTTCTTTCTACCCAGGTAGATGTCACACATCCGACATGGTGATGCTAACAATTTCCTTCTTCATATGATCTACAATGTTAAAAGTAGGAGAGCTAACCTTATGCTGGGTTTTAGGAACAACAATCTCCTTTTGTACTGGATCTAGTTGAGTTCTCGTGTCTTTAACTGGTTCAACTTGTTTTTGTTGTTCTTTAGTAGGATCAACTTGCTTCATTGGTAAAATATGAACATTTTGTGAAGAAGAGAGCTGTGACTGTTCTTTATCAGCTGTTGGAACTTGAATTTTCTAGTGAACATCTTGTTGTTTACCTTTATCTGCTTGTTGTTTGTCACCTTTTGGCTGTTGTTTGTTAGAAACAACTTGTTGTCTCAAATTTGTTGCTCTTTTCTTGGATCTTGTATTCACCGCAATAGATGTGTCTGACTGATTTTGACCTTGTATCTAATTTACTTCATAGAATTCATTGCCTTGCCAGTTCATCATGGCAACGTCCATATCGGTCTATTGTGTTTGATCATTCTGATCATTGCTTTCTTTTGCTATATTTTTTGCTGCAGCATATGTACTTTGTACCATAAGAGCTTGATTAATCACTCCATTCATGCAAGTAGCCTGATTGTGAGGCTAATTACATGGGTAACACCAAACGTAATCTTGTGCTAAGTTGTTTTGAACAAGAACGAGCTCCTTAGATGAGCTAGCAACATTTTGATTTTGACTGTATGGTGGTCTGGGATGAAGTTCCTACGTTGTCCTGAATTATCTGCCTGATAGGGTGGTCTATTAGGCTGAAAAGGTGCTTGGTAAGGCCTGTAATTCTGGTTTTGTTGCCTCTTGAGATTGACTAAATCATTGCTAACTGTCTGCATTAATTTTGCCATCTCTTGCTGATTACCTTTTAGCTCTTGGAATTCTGATTGTGCTGGAGAAACATTGTTTTGGACAATTGGCTGATAGCCTAATGTTGGTTCAGCTGTAATTGAGCCAATAGGTGGAAACTTAATTGGCATCAAGGGATGGATATCTGGAAATATGGGCATAGGTGGCCTTAGTGTAATTTTACCAGCCTGAATAAGGCTGTTTTCCTCTCTAATAGCAATATGATAGGCTACTAGTAACATTAATCCTCCCATTGATTGAATCATTAAAGCTATATCACTATTTAATGACCTAAAATACTATAAAAAAGCGTGATCAGGAATAGGTCTTACCATTATCAGAATCCTAGTCTAGGTTTGTTGAAACCTGAAGTTGAAGTCCATCATTTGTTTTGTAGTGCTCTCTATAGTTGTCATCTGCTCGACTAGAGATAGATGATTTGACTTGTCAGAAAATTACTTGCTCAACTTGTCTCGTAAATCATCCCATGCCTCAATAGTGTTAACTGGTAAACCGCAAAACCACTGAAGTGCTTTGCCTTTGAATGATGCAGCTAGCAGCCTCAACGCGACATTTTCTTGAGTCACATGATGAATTCCACATAGTGAAGCCATATCCTTGATATGCTCTATTGGTGTAGTTTTCTCTTCACCAATGAAAAAAGGAAAACTCTTTAGTGTTGCAACTAGTATATCATCATGTTGAGCCAAATTCAATGGGCTGCCCCCATTCAATGGTACAAATGCATGCACTCTGGCCATTAGACCTGTTGGTATTCTGAAACTTGCAGCTTGTAAAACTGGTATAGGTGAAACAGATACTCGGTAGCTTGGTGAAGCTGAATGTGCACTTGGCCGCCTTGTGAATGATTTGCCTCTCCTTATTGATGTGTATACTATTGGTTATGTTCTAAAGGTTGGAGAAACTGATAGGTTTCTTGAAGGCCTTTAAGGCATTCTTCTTGCTTTCCTTCCTCTTCTTTTTGGCGAAGACAACTATAGATATTCAAATGGAGAAGAACTTCTTCTCATCTTAATATTTCTCATAGGCTGTTTGATACTGAGCTGCTTTGATTCTTGAGAATAGAATTGCCAGGTACATGATATTTATCTTTTGAAAAGCTGGTATACTACTGTACATACCAAAACAACAACTTGAATAGTTAAATTCTGTCCCATCGAGCGTGCCAAAAACTATTGTCAAACATATTGCACCTGAATGCTTGAATGGTGAAATTTAGCAATCTATTGAAACATGGGAACTAATTCTAAGTTGTGGGTACCCTATAATAAATTAGACCCCCAGATTCTAGGCTGATTCCTATTTAATTTTCTAGTTAATAACTGAGTAATTTTCTGGAAAAGGGAGAAAGATTGAATCTAAATGCACAACTATGAAAATTAACTTAGGTGATGCACCTAATTGGAAACTTAAGACAACAAATTAATTCACAACTGATTCTTCATGAGCCTATTTTCACGATTCAGATCGAACAACTCAATTGCATAAATGATTCATAAAAAGGCTAGATAAATCATTCTTTATGAAGGAAAAATACTTTCACAACTTAAAGAAATGAATATATTATGAGCACAATTTATGACCTGCAACTAAGAATGTCTTTTCTGTGCACATGCATTCATGAATGTGACAGAAATTTAAAGGTTTCAATGTGAAACACATTAAATTTGCATCCAAAACACTCATAAAACACAACACCTAAATCTAAGAAGGCTAATACCTAACCCACAATGATAGCAGAAGGAAAACTTTGCAAATTATAAGTTAACAAAACCTATAAACCTGCTACCATATTAATTTGAAAAAATTGAGTTACAAATAATTCACTTTGCAGAATGCAAAGGATGAAAAACAAGAACTAAGTGAAAAATGACTAAGTCATATCACTTTATACAAAAAGGCTTCAAAAGGCATGGAGGTGGAATTGAAAGTCAAATTCAGTCTAAAAATCGATAATTCCAAGGCAATTCACGAGAAAAAGAAAAAATTCGTGAAAAAGAGGCAAAAACCCATGTAAAAATGAGCGCATGATGGTCCAAACTCAAGGTCTGCTGATAACTAAACCTTATAGAGCTTGAACTGCACTAAAAATCCCTCAAAAGGTGGCCCCAAGCATGCAAAAGCCACTTTGTTTGTGTCAATCCGCCCATGTGAACTAGAACTCCATCTTTGCTTAATGTTTTATATTTGCACTTAAAATAGTTAAATTAATTAAATGATTTATAATTTATCATTTAATTAATAAACTTCACATGGTATTTAGAAAATACAAATATAAAGAATCATGTAAAAAAGAAAAAATAACCTATGGCTCCATGCATCCAAAAATATCCATCACACTTTGCTTAACCATAAGTATCGAAGACTCAAAGTCCTCACACATGCAGTCAGCCTCCTCATGCAATATATGCATATCATATGCCTTAGTAATTTCATGGCTTTGTTTAGCTCACGGGCCCCTTTATATTAGGTCATTGACATTAAAGTCTTGGACCATGGGAGACAAAAATAAAATGATTTTATTAAAATCATTAGCAAAAACACTCATTATCGACTTAGGGCAAGTGAAAAGGCTTAAACCCTTATCAATTCTTATTTCGCATTTGACTTTTTCTTGAATGGAGAATGCTACTGGGAGGAAGCGCCACCATGAGCTAGGGTTTTTTTTTCTACAACATATATCACAGCCTCTATAGTCTCATGAAATGATAGAAATTCTAGCTTTAAAATTCCTATTCTTGGCCGCAATGGTTCTTGTTCTCCTAGTGAGTGACTTGACTTGGCTTCTATATTTTGATCTTTCTATGAATCATCTCATGGCTTTAGCCTTTTGTTCTGGATTTCATGAATTTTTTTGTTGGGCTTGAGCTTGGACATTTACTATTGTATTTTAGGTTTATATGCTAAAACCCCAAGTGGGTACTTCAAAAAGCTAACTAGAAATGATCTCTAGGCTGTCCCAGGCCACAACCTCCATGATTTTTCTAATCTATGAATTTGATGATAATACTTTGTGGGTATCATCATTTTTGGTACTTGGTTTGCTTTCTGGTGTATTCAAGCTTCAGCCCTTAAGCAGACCACAACTCTCAGATCGCAACTGTAATGTTTTCTTGCTCTGTTTAAGCACGTGTTTCTGAGTCTTCATGACGCGGCTCCCTCATATTGGGCATTCTATTCTTGGAGAAATGAAAGTGGGTTTATGTATCGTATCACAATATTCTTGTAAATTCTAGGTTACCCTCCTTGCATCTGTAGGTCATAAGCCTTGCTGGGTAATTTTTTTTTCCTTGGTTGTAGTTTTCGAGTCTTCATTTTGAGGGTTTTTGCAAAACCCCAAGTTGTATTATGCAAAAACTAGATTTCATCATTGAACAAACTTAAGCTTCAAAACACTTGATTTATATGATATTTCTCTTCTCATTTGGAGTTTGGAAACCCCTCTCATGCATCATTCCTTGAATAATCATGATTATGCTATACCTGTGATATTATCTCCTTTCTCTCAAATTGTTCATTTTGCTTTTGACGGATTTGACTATCAAAATGTTAACCATGCTAATATACCTATACATTGCATCTATTCATTATGAAAAATATATTGTCCTTCATTGGTTCTGGTAAGATTGTCAAAGACACTTATAAAAAATTTAAAGCACACCCATGAGAACTTGTTCATTCTTTGTCTTCTGTAGATTATGTATATGTGTTAAAGTTCTAAGAAACAATCCTTATTCCTAGAAAAATTGTTGTGGATGACACACCTAATGAGGCAGTGTTACTATCATGAAACTGTTTTTGATTGTATACCTAATCATGCTCATGCCCGTGATTTCTATCATAACTAATTGCCTTAGCTGTCATACATTGGATTCCTTGAAACACTATCGTAAACACATGGCTTTTCGACTGCCCCTAAGCTTGTCATTTGAAACTCAAACATGTTTCCTTCATATTCATAATTCCCTGCTACTCATATTCATAATTATTTGTTCATGATGTCTTATTTTCCTCTTTTACAGTCAAAATTTCTGCACTTTTTAGCTCATAGTTGGAAACCTGTTGGTATTGACCCATATGACTATCATTTTCCTCTATATCAGCCTCTCCAAAACAAAGTAATGAGTGTGTATTCTCAATAAGGAGGCACTGCTTTCCAACTACTCAGATTAGTGCCTTCACTGTTATTTCCATGATAAGATAATAATCTAGTTTGTATCATCTGCATACTGGTCACCATATTGATGCCTATTATCTTCCACTCTAATGAGAATATGAAGCTCTTTCAGATGCTTGAGTGTCCCTACATTTTTATTCCCCCTATACCTAGCACTCTTCATGCATTTATCATTTAAACCTGGAGCTTTATAGATGGAAGATTTGTTCTCAAACATGTAAAACGAATTTTGACCTGGAAAGAATGATTTGCTGCTTTGAAATATGATTTCATTTACTGCATTTTTAAGACTATAATACAACATCTGACTTGGAAAGCACTTCCAGTGTGAATAGCTACTCAATACTGGTAATTGTATGATATTTACTATTGTGTTGTACATGCTCTCTCTCTATTAAATTTCAAAAGAAAAATAGCTGCTAGTTGTAACATATGTGTGCAAACATAGTTTATCCTCATTGTATCTTGTGAAATCAATTTCAAAACTTAATGAAATAGGTTGGTACTTGATATTCTTTTTCTGTTTCTCTTTAGTGTAAAGAGGGTCGATACTTCATTTAGATGTAATGTGAAAATGTAAAGTAGAGCTGAAATGGGGTATCAATGAAATGTATGAATTCTCTATATGCTTTGATCATTTCTTGACATGAAGAGCATTATTATGTTGTATGCTCAAGCTATTTTTTTTGAATCTCTTTGAAATAAGGCTGCTTGTATGATTATACTCTTAGTTTCAGCAACTCTCTTTTGACTGTTCTGACAATATTAATGAACTCTCATATGTAACTTGAGAGTGTGTCCTCCTGGATATGCCGAGCTCAACCCTTTTGGGAGCCCGTTTTACTCCACATATATGATAAAATGATCATGAACATAACGAACCTTTTCTTGCACATTGAACAAACATGTTAGCAAAATAAAAGAAGCTGAAAGCTTTCCTCTTGAGTTTTATGACTTTGATATCTGAAATCATCTAATGGACGCCTGATCAAAAGTATACTATATTTTTGTTGGTAGCATAGGCATATGATAGGATTTGATTCACATTGCTCTAACCACACTCTTATCATACTTGCAGGTGCATCGGAGCTTGGAGCTAGAGTTGGAGTCACAATTGAAGACCTCAACTTATCAACGATTCGCCATCCTAGGCAATGACGAATCACTTTCTACCCTATGCTTTCTTTATTCTCAGTTGTATAGTTTTCTTTACTTCATGCACCCCTTATTTTATTATGAAAAGCAAATTGAGTTACTCCCATGACTTGTGTGGGATTCTAGTTTGTACATTATGAATAAAGCAACAAACATTATGCAATCTTATAATATTATTCTAAAATTTTCTTGCATAATATCACTGAAATTCACACTGTAATGAAACATTGCATAATAATGTGTACTTAACAGTAAATTTTGAACATCTTGTGTACCTTTTGACTTGAATTTGCAATTCAGCTCTACTTGTTTGAGCTGGTAGTGAAAAATAGGTAACAATTATTTCTTTGTTGTGATAATGTATGGGCCATCCCACATGGCATCAAACTTGGAATGTTTTCCAGGCTTGCTCTTTAACTCATCCCATTTGAAAACTAAGTCACCCTCATTGAAAACTCTTTCTATTGCTTTCCTGTCAAATGTCTTCTTCATCTAAGAATGATGAATCTGAAGCTTCCTAAAAGATTATTTTTTGGTTTCTTCTAACTCTGTTAATTCAACAAGCCCAACTTGCATTGGTTGCTCCTCAAGTAACTCCAGTTCCTTTATGTAGCTCAAAGTTGGTAACTCTATTGAAATAGGCAGCTTGGCCTCTTTGCCATAAACCAAAACATACGGTGAATAACCTGTTGATCATTTTGGTGTTACTCTATCAGCCCAAAGGGCTAATTTATATTTATTATTCCATGACCTTCGATTATCTTCAATTGTCTTTTTAATGATCTTAATCAGATTCTTGTTTGTCGATTCTGCCCGTCCATTACCCTAGGGGTAATAATTGGATGAAGTATTCAAATAAATATTATTCTTCACTGACCAATTTGAAAATTTTAAGCCAATAAAGGCTAAAGCATTATCTGAAATGATAGACTTAGGTGTACCAAACCTGGAGACTATGTCTTGATAAAAATTTAAAATTGATTTTTCATTTGCATCTCTTAGAGCAATTGCTTCTATCCATTTCATGAAGTAATATGCTGTTGTCAAGATCCACTTGTGCCCTCCACTTGACGGTGGGTTAATTGGACCGTTGAAGTCAAGTCCCCACTTTCGAAATGGATGCTCAACCTGAATTGGATTAAGGGGTAGAGCTGATAACTTCTATTTTCTTGCAAACAAGGAACATTTAGCATATTTTGTGACATATGTATAAACATCTTTGAAAAGATCTAGCCAATAGTACCCTGCTTTCATGATTTTTAAGGTTGTAGTACGTGGTGCAAAATGACCATGAGTAGGTCCATCATGGAATTCCTCCAAAATCTTTTTAGTCTTATTTGGGTTAATACATCTGAGAAATACTCCATTAAAATCCTTTTTATACAAAACATCATCTATTACTGCATATGGAATTGCTTGTAACTTGTAATACCTTCGTTTAGATTTATCCATACCTTCTGGGCAGTCTCTCTAGTATGCAAGTAATGAATCATTTGATGAATCCAATCAGTTGGAACAATTGAAACAACAGGTTCTTCTTCATTATTCAGAATTGTAGTGACTTCTTCATTGTTGTTCTACTCATTTTCTACAAGCTGTTCGCACAGACCCTTACCTCGAACAAACTTGGTAACCTTTATACTGATGTCGTACTCCATGAATTTGGTTATCCAACCTGCTCGCTTGTCATTAATGTATTTATTTAGTAGAAATTCCTTGACTGTTGGGTGAGCTACCAACAGATGTATTTTTTTATTAGACAACATGTGTCTAAATTTTTTAAGACTCCTCACTACAACAAGCACATATTTTTCAACAAATGAATATCTTGTTTCATAATCATGCAAAATTTGACTAAAAAACGCTATGGGTTGTTCAAGTCCTTGACCATTTTGCTGACATAACATGGCATAAATTGTATCAACACTACCAAATGCATATAGTATAAAATCTTTATCAAAGTTTGAATTTATTAGCGTCGGGGCTGCTGCAAGTGCCTCCTTAATCTGCTCAAAACTATTCTTACCCTCCTTTGTGCAACTGAACTTCATATTCTTCTTCAACATGTCAATGAGAGGTTGCAACAATGCTGCAATGTTAGAAATAAATATCCTAACAAAGTTTATTCTTCCTAAAAAGCTCTACAAACCCTTTTTGTGAGCAGGAAGTGGTAAAGCCAAAATGGCTGCAATGCGTTCTGGGTCAATAGAAATACCATCTTTAAAAACAATGTAACCTAGAAGCTTACCTTCGTAAACATCTAAAATACTTTTCTTTGGATTGAAATAAATTCCATATTCTTTGCATCTCTTAAAAATCTGTCTAAGATGACCAAAATGTTCATTAGCATATCGTGAGAAAATAGTGATATCATCTAAGTATACAAGAACAAACTTGTTTATCAAACCTTGGAGAGCCATATCCATTTCTCTCTAAAAGGTTTCTCTTGTGTTTGACAATCCAAACAACATCTTTCTATAAGCCATAGTACCCCACTTGGTGGTAAAGGCTGTCTTGTACTGGTCTTCTTCTTTAACCAATATTTGGTTATAGCCTGAATATCCATCCAGTAATGAGAACCTTTTTGATCCTAAAACAACCTACAGTATTTGCTCCTTTGAAGGTAGCATATAGTGATCTTAAAGTGAAGCTTTGTCTAGATCACAAAAATCAACGCACAATCTTATCTCTCCGTTCTTCTTTCTGATGGTCACCAGATTTGATACCCAAGAGGTGTGCTTGATTGGAAATATGATACTACAGTCAATCAGCTTGTTTAATTTTATTTTCATCAAGTGTTCTAACTTCAGATTTAGGGGCCTTTGCTTCTGTCTGGCTGGTTTCACATCAGGTTCCAGCTCAATGGTATGCTGAGAAAATTTAGGGTTAAAACCGTTCCGATCTCCATATTCCCAAGTGAAGATGTCACTGAATTCTTGACAAAGCAAAACAAAAGCTTGTTGTTTCTCCATTGTGCAGACTTTTCCAAGCTTAAGGAGCTTGCCTTTGAATATTTCTATTGGTTCATAATGTTCCTACTTCATTGTGATGTTGGATTTGTCTCTTCTAACCTAGTCATCAGTGTTGAAGATGGATTCAAGAGTCACCAAACCTTTTGGCAGTTTATTAGACTTTAATTGCATGATCTGATCACCATATTGCTGATCAAACTTGCACTGGTTTCCAGTAGAAAACTCTGCTTCTTCCATCAAAAATGAATTATTTGCTTGTCATTGTCAAAAATATACTAGCTTACATTGTTATCAGGTATCGAAGGTCTGACAACTACCTTCACATATTGCTGCACTTGTACGTTATGAATTTCAGTTGGGATGTCAAACTGTGATCCCATGGCAACAAGTTTATCAACTTGCTTATTCTGATTTCTTGGTACGAATTACAGATTAAATGCATCAAACTCTTCAATTAAATCCCAAACACGGTGCTTATACAATTTCAACAAATGATTTTTTGTTAAATTCAGTTTTCTTACTTGATTTACAATTAACTCAAAGTCACCAAACACCTGTAAACACTTAATTTTTCTTTTTCTGGCCCACTATAAACCATGTATAAATGCTTTGTACTCAACAACATTATTAGAACAACTGAAAGAAAATCTAAAAGCTGCATAATACCTGTCTCCTTTAGGTGATATAAGCATTGCTCCTCCACTAGCACCTATTTTACTCCTGGATCCATCAAAGTACAGCTTCCAAAGCTGATCAGTTTGTTGTTCTAGTTGTTTTTCCTCTTTCACCAAATTTGGAATAGTAACATCGGGCTCCTGAATCATATAAATTCCCAAACCTACTTCATCCATGAGACTGAACGGGTCAACCTTGTGATTCTCGACTGCCCACTCGTGTAAATTAATATCAGGTATTCCTTCTATACGTACAGAGGGGTCGAGGGTCATGGATTGATCCTCTTGATCATGGAAAGCTAGGTTTGCATTTATAAGATTTGGCACATAGGGCATGATATGATCTTTAGCCTGTGGTTCTGACTTAATGGTGACTCTAGTACCATATCTAGTTCTGAAAAACATGTTTGACTAGTTTGATGATAGATAACCACCTAATTTTGTAGTGAAATCTCTAGACAGACAAACGAAAAAATAAGGTGGGAGATCAATGACTTAAATGTCCTGTGGAATTTGAAAGTTTGGACAGGAATGCAATGTAAGAGGAAGATTTTTGATAACTCCTACAAATTTAATGGCTATGCCATCCAGTTGAACTACCCCTTTTGACAATGGTTCATACTCAAGACCTAACTTGTCTACCAGTTGTTTCGGCATAATCAAGCTGCTTGCTCCTGAATCTATCATGCAATTATGCACTATGCTATTACCAATTATCAGACTAACACAAAATGGTGGTGGTTTTACCTCTTGAGTTGACTGCCCCTTTTTGTTGTCTGAACTATTTGTAAGAACTCTTGGCTGCTCTTTAGTTGTTTCATTAGAAATAGATATTTTAGCCAAAGCTTCTTGCAGACCTTCTTTCTGCGCAGGTAGATGTAACACATCTAGCATGGTGATGCTAACAATTTCCTTCTTCATATGATCTACATGTTAAAAGCAGGAGAACTAACCTTATGCTGGGTTTTAAGAACAACAGTCTCCTTCTATACTGGATCTGGCTGAGCTGTTTATTGCTCTTTAACTAGTTCAACTTGTTTTTGCTCTTCTTTAGAAGTCTCAGGTTGTTTTCTTGGTAAAATCTGGACATTTTGTGAAGAAGAGAGATGTGACTACTCTTTATCAGCTGCTGGAACTAGATTCTTCTGATGAACAACTTGTTGTTTACTTTTATCTGCTTGTTGTTTGTCACTTTTTGACTGCTATTTGTCAGAAATAACTTGTTGTCTCAAGTCTATTGCTCTTTTTTTAGACCTTGTATTTTCTGCAATAAAAGTTGTTGACTGGTTTTGACCTTTTAACTGATTTACTCCACAAAATTCGTTGCCTTGCCAGTTCATCATGGCAACATCCATATCAGTCTGTTGTGTTTGATCATTTTGATCATTGCTTTCTTTTGTTGTACTTTCTGCATAATTTCTCTATACAATTAGAGCTTGATTAATCACTCCATTCATGCACGTGGCCTGATTATGAGGCTGATTACATGGGTAACACCATGCGCAATCCTGTGCCAAGTTGTTCTGAATAGGCATGAGCTCCTTAGATGAGCTAGCAACATTTTGATTCTGATTGTATGGTGGCCTGGGATTAAAATTCCTTCGTTGTCCTTGATTATTTGCCTGATAGGGTGGTCTGTTAGGCTGAAAAGGTGCTTGGCAAGGCCTAAAATTCTGGTTTCATTACCTCTTAAGACTGACTAAATCATTGTTGACTATCTACAATCATTTTTCCATCTCTTTTTTATTACCCTTAAGTTCTTGAAACTCTGATTGTGCTGGAAAAGCATCGTTCTGAACAACTGGTGGATAGCCTAACGCTGGTTCGGCTGGAATTGAGGTAATAGGTGGAAAATTGATGGGCATCAAGGGATGGACATTTAGAAATATAGGCATGGGTGGCCTTGGTGCAATTTTACCAGCTTGTATAAGGTTGTTTTTCACTCTAATAGCTATGTCATAGGTTGTTGGTAACATTAATCCTCCCATCGATTGAATCATCAAAGCAATATCACTATTTAATGATATAAGGTAATAAATAAAAGCATGATTAGGATTAGGTCTTATCGTTACTGGAATCCTATTCCAGGTTCATTGAAACCTGAAATTAAAGTCCATCATCTGTTCTTGTGGCACTCTCTTTATAGTCGTCATCTGCTCGACTAGAGATAGATGATCAGACTTGTCAAAAAACTGTTTGCTCAACTTATCTCCTAAATCATCCCATGTTGTGATAGTATTAACTAGTAAACTGTAAAACCACTGAAGTGCCTTGCCTTTAAATGATGTTGCTAACAATCTTAACATGACATTCTCTTGAGTTACATGATGAACTCCACATAGTGAATCCATATGTCTGATATGCTCTATTGGTGTAGTTTGCTATTCACCAGTGAAAAATGGAAAAGTTTTAAGTGCTGCAACAAGTATATCATCATGCTGAGCCAGATGCAATGGGCTACCCCCATTGAATGGTACAAACACATGCGCTCTAGCCATCGGAGTTGCTGGTATTCTGAAATTTGCATCTTGTAAAATTGTTACAGATGAAACAGATGCTTGGTAACTTGGTGAAGCTGAATGCGAATGTGGTTGCCTTGTTGACGATCTGCCTCTCCTTCTTGATGTGTATACTATTGGTTATGTTCTGAAGGTTGGAGAAACTGATAGATTTCTTGAAGGCCTTTCAAGTGTTCCTTTTGCTATCCTTCCTCTTCTTTTTGGTGAAGACAACTGCAAATATTCAAACGTAGAAGAACTTCTTCTCATCTGGATATTTCTCATAAGCTATTTTCTACTGATCTGCTTTGAAACTTGAGAACAGAGTTGCCAAGTACTTGAAATTTATCTTTTGAAAAGATGGTATACTGCTGTACATACCGAAACAATAGCTTGCAAAACTATTAAAATAATACTCTAAATTGTGATTCAGAGTCCCACTAGGCATGCCAAAAACTATTGTCAAACAGATTGCACCCGAACACTTGAATGATGAAATTCAACAATCTGTTGAAAAATGGGACTATCTTCAGGCTGTGGGTATTCCTATGGTGAAGATAGACGTCTAGATTCTAGGCTGGTTCCTATATGATTCTGATGATTAATAACTTGAACTTGTTGGGAAAAGGGAGAAAGACTTAGTCTAAATGCAAAACTAGAAAAACTTAAATTGTGGCGATGCACCGATATAAAATAATATGCAGACTTAATTGCCAAAATGATTATCCACCACTTTCATTTGCACAACCTGATCTAATAGCTCAATCACCTAAATGTTTTAAACAAAGGCTTTGTAAAGACAATCTTCGAAGGAAAACATGGTTTTCAAAACTAAATTGTTTAATCATTAACATGCACAGTGTTTAACCAGTGAATTTAAACTAAGATGCATACACAAACTCGTGAAGGAGACATAAGTATTAAAGGTTTCAAAACTGCTAACACAATAACTCCTCGATCAAATCCTACATAGCAATGATGCTTGAAATCTTGAAGGGAAATTCTGAAATTTTGGAAATAAAAGGAGACTTTCTACAAATCATACACTAATTAACCTGTAAAACTGTTGCATAATATTAAAATCAGAAAGCTGAGTTACATGATAATTCACTTTGTAGAATGCAAAGGATGAAAAACAAGAACTAGAGGAAAAATAACTAAGTTTCCTCTATATATACAAAAAGGGATATGCAAAGAAGCCAATAATAGAAATGGAAAGAGAACTGAAGTAAAAATGATAACTCCAAAGTTGAAATCCGAGCAGAAGAGGAAACCCTGATAAAAATAGCTCAAAAATGGAGCAAACTGCACTCTCTACTTAGAAAAATCCACCTCTCCATGCACATGATTAAAATATCTGTGAACTGAAGTGAAACTAAAAAAAACCTCATCTACATGATCTGAACAACTGAATCTGAACTCCACTTGTGCATGAAAGAATTTTTTTTTATAGTATTTTTGATATTTTCCACTCCATGCATATTCTAAATTTAGCACTTGCAACATTGACTTGAAGATATGGAGGATTAAGGATCGACTTTAATGTTTACATTTGCATTCGAAAGAGTTTAATTAATTAAATGATTTATAAAATATCATTTAATCGAGTAGACTTTACAATGTATAATGCAAAAAATAAACATTGAGTTACTAATATTAAATTAGAACTCTGACTCTAGTCTTGGTCTCCACACTTAGCAAATCACTTCACTCTTTAGCATATATTGCATCGGCTACCACACTTAACCTTTATTTGAATAAAAGTCACCATCGAGCATTGTATTATATGTAATTTGCATAAGTTGTAATTTTTAGCCTTAGCTCCAACCACATCTTCATTAAGTAATGAACTAAAGGTCAATACCACGACAACATTAAAATAAGGGTCATTATTTCTAAAAACTTAGTAAAAAAAAACACTGCATTTGAGTTTAGGGATTTAACAAAAGTCCATCGAACCCTAAAAGTCTTTATCATTATGCATTTGACTGTTTTGGGAGAGCTTTGCCTGAGAGTGAGACATCGCCGCCATGTGAGCTAGGTTTTCAGTTTGGAGTTCTTCATTTTGCATCCAGATTGGTTGACTCCTTATTTGCATATCAGGTAAGTTGATTATTGATCTTGAAGAAGAAAATCAGATGGCACATGCATGTTTGATCTAAGATTTGAGTTGATCCAACGTCTTGTTCTTAATAGTTTATTGTTTCAATCTCCTCCTCGAATGTTGTTTAAATATCCAGATTTTAGCCTACAATTTAGACATGGGTTCCTCCTCCTTAGAAATCATGATAGCCATATCTTGGTATATTGTTGTTTCTAGTATGTTGTTTCCTAGCCTTTACCTCGGATAGGGGTTCCTCCTCCTTGACAAGTCTCAGATCCAACCTACCGTAAAGAGTGTTTTCTTGTATAAAACCTTATCCCACTGTATATTCGAGAGTTTAGAGCCTTGACCATATTCTACGAAGATGAAAAATTCAAGTGATCCAACCAATCCATTTTTCTCCTATGCCCTCATGCTCTATTTATCTTGAGGAGATAGGATATTTTAGAAGCTAGTTTAGTCGTAGTTAAGATTTGTAGAAACCAAATAAATGCTTAGCTATGAAACATTGTGTTTATACACCCTTGTGTCCTGTTGCTGAGTAAAAAATATAGGAGCCTTAGTATCCTTTTTACGTAGAACATCAACAAGGAGAGATCTTCCTCTCTATAAGTTGAAGAGCAGTACTATAACATTTGCAATAGCTGTCCATTTACAATAAGCACTCTAGAGGTGCTAATTGAAACACCAACAGTTTTTTGGCATCCACCATGGGGCAACGAGGCATAAAACTTCAAGAAAAATCTAACGCTTTTATGATACGAAATAGGAATCTAGCATCCTTGGGATCCAATTGAACAACCTGATCTTGCTCCAACAACTCTCCAACCAAATCTTACATTCATTAAAGGAGAGAAAACATACATCATCAGTAGCTTGTGTACTTTCATCTTCGAAAGGAATACATCACCAGCTCAATGGAGAGCTGTAGCTACTACTCTGGATGATAAAGAAAGAAAGGTTGATCTTGCAACTGAGAGACCAGTGATACCACCACCCACATGGTAGTAAGCATCCTAGCTCACCAAGTATACATAAGAAGGAGAACCAATCCTCTATTTCAAGAAGACATTGGAGAAGCATCCGATATAGAGAAAAACTTTGAAGAGGTTCTTGAACACTTTCTAGAAGACGAACAACAAGAACCTCTGGCTCAAGCGATGGTGGACAACTAGATCTACAATGACAATGATAAAAACAATGAAATTGGCAACAACAAAAAAAATGGCCATAATAATGGTAACAATGGCAATGACGACAATGATGGTAATAGAAATGGCAATGGTGGAAATGGAAACGACAATATAGACAATGGACACAATCTGTTCGGAAATGGATGTAATGCAAGAGTCATGAGACATCCAACACCTTTGCCATGGGGTAACAACATAGTCCCATTGGCCCTACAAGGAAATCATGAACTTCCCAAGGGATCACGAAAGCATTTGCCAAGATTCTTCGGTGATGGGGCTAAACACCCCAATGAGCATATATCAACATTCATAATGGCTTGCCCTATTCTATCCGTGCCACATGAAGATATTGTCATTCAAATATTTTTCAAAACTCTTGAGGTGAATGCTTCTGATTGGTTCCATCACTTACCACCAGGAGTCATCAGAAACTAGGAGGACATGAGCAAGAATTTCTTGGTGATTCAAGCCTGCTGAAGATAACCATTAGTTATTTTCCCGGTTATCAAACTCTAAGATGGAGCCTACTGAACTGATGAGGGAGTTTGTAGAAAGGTTTAACCACCTGGCTACACGTCTTTCTCACACACTCAATCCATCAGACGAGATTTTGATACAAAGAGGACTTACAAGTTGCACAAGAGAAGGCTATTGAGATCAAGGATCAAATGATCACCACAGGAAAGATGAAGGGTGATTCTATCAGACCACTGGTCCAAGCATCAACTGATCAATTGCTAAAAAAGGTAGCAAATGAAGTGACTATCTTGAAGATACAATCACCCAATCAAGGACAACAAGCACTGCCCACGCAACCATCGTATCAACAACAACAATACCAACCTCAACAGTAGTACCAACCAAAGACAAATAATTTCTAGCCTTTCGATAACTACAAGCCTATAAATCAAGGACCTCTTCAAAGAGGAGTAAAGCCCGAGAAGTCTAATGTGTTATGTTGTTTCCATGAAATAGGAAAACACACCAGATCCACATGCCCTAAGAATCAAAGGATGAAATAGATCATGGGATATGCTGAAGATCAAGCACCAAGCGCAAGTTTCATACCTTCAAATGTGAATGTTGTCTCACCAAAAACAAACAACTTCGATGGTGACTCCGCAATGGGATACTTCCATGGCGAACCCAAAAATCAAGAAGAAGAATAACGCCAGTACTCTCTTGCTATCAACCATGAGAATATGTCGAAACCTATGTTCACACACTAGATCCACCTGCCCTAAGAATCAAAGGATGAACTAGATCATGGGATATGCCGAAGATCAAGCACCAAGTACAAGTTTCATACCTTCAAATGTGAATGTTCTCTCACCAAAAATAAACAACTTCGATGGTGACTCCACAATGGGATACTTCCATGGCGAACCCAAAAATCAAGAAGAAGAATAATGCCAGTACTCTCTTGCTATTAACCATGAGAATATGTCGACACCTATGTTCACACACACTCAACATTTCAAAAAATAGAAAGAAGAAGAAAGATGGAGGTCAAATGAAAAGGGAAAAGAAGCTTCCACTTCTAATCCCAAGTCTACACAAGAGAACATCACATCGAGTGCTTAAGATCCATCCTTAATGAACTTTGACATTGTGATGTCTATGATGGAGACAAAGGTACAAATCTCACAACTAGAGTATCTCCAAGAACATCTCGATCAAATGGATCAGATTCTCAAAGTAGTATAGAAGCATGTTGTCATTCAACCCACGTTGCTAGAATCTTCCATACCAATGGGAGAAAAGCCAAAGCCCTTCTACATATCTTTATATATGGGAGGTTATAAACTCAAAAATTGCATCATCGACTCAGGAGCATCGAAAAATGTCATGTCGTTGTAGATCATGAACACATTGGGACTATCATGCACCGAAACCCATGACAAATGTTACTCACTTGAATCAAAACAGGTGTCGTTGGTCGGCCAACTGAAGGATGCACAAGTAAGATTGCCATCCTGCCCAGAGAAGAAGATCATGATGACAATCCTCATAGCTAACATTCCAATCAGTTATGGGATGTTACTGAGCCAAAGCTTCTACAAGGATCTCAGAGATGAGATTCGATTCGATTGGTCATATGCGACCATTCCATTAAAGAAAGGTAGCTTCAAGTTGGAACCAAAGGCTAAGTCTAAATTCATGACAATGAAGTCTTAGGACCCCCAAGCACAAGTGCTACATCAAAGTACGGGTCTTGGTACATATGCCATGCTGTCTGAAGTAATTGAAGAGGAAAAGCAGGTTGCATTTGGCACAAGTACATCAAATGAAAGTTCCAAGATGTGGATGATGCAATTCGATGGGAGTTGCTCGACAAAAGGCTCAGGAGCGGAGTTGTCATTACCTCTCCTGAAGGAATGTTGTACCCATTTTCTTATTGCTTGTAATTCGATAACACAAACAACACTACAAAATATGAGGTGCTCATACTAGGTCTCAAGAATGCAAGAGATATTGGTATAAAGTACCTCCAAGTTAAAGGCAACAAAGAGCTAATTGCCCAATAGGTTAGAGAGCGATACCAAGTCAAAAAAGACCACCTTTAGGCTTATCAACAAAGAGTGTGGAATGCAATCGATTGGTTTGAAGCATTCAACATAAAGTAAATTCCATGCAAGCAAAATAGCAGAGAAGACGCCGTTATAGTATTTGCCGCTCTCTTCATGCCCCATTATGACTTCCATTATAATGCCTTCACTATGGAGTTCGTGTATAGGCCATTTGTCCCCAACAATTGTGGAAATTGGAAGGTCTTTGATGATGATGATGACATCAAGGAGTTCCTCTGCATGGGGGACAATTAAAAATAACTATTCTTTGAAGGAAGTGCTTCTCCTTTTAGAGAGCCTATAGCGAAATATTTTGAAGCAATGAAATCCAAAATCATCCAGTTAAGAGGTAACAACATCCCCAAAGGTCTAGTATCCTTGGAGGACATATTTGATAGATAGGATAGACACGTGCAAGATCAAAGAAATTCAGCCAGAAAAACATCTGCTAATTATAGTCAAGTCAACATCAACACCGAAGATAAGCACCGACTTGTCAACTTGGGAAAGTGTTGCACTATGGAGGAAAGTGACAACTTTATCTCCTTCTTTAGGCAGTGCAAAGATGTCTCTACATGGACCTATCAAGATCTAAAATTCTTCACACCAAGGGAATTGTCTCATACAATTCCACTCAAGTTAGATATCAAGCCTTTTAGGCAGAAGCAAAGACACTACAACTCGCGTGTCCAAGACATAATCTATGCGGAGGTACAAAAGATGGTGGACACCAAGATCATATTCCCCATCCATCATTCTACCTAGGTGTCTAATATTATCCCTATGTGCAAGAAGAACAAAGAGATCTAGATTTGTGTCAACTTCAGGAACCTCAACCAATCGTCATTAAAGGATAATTATCCTTTACCTATCATGGAGCATACCTTGCAGACGGTTACCAGATTAGAGATGTTGTCATTGCTTGATGGATTTTTTGGATACAATCAAATTGTAGTGGCTAAGGAGTACATTCACTTATGAGAGGATGACCTTTTGCCTCATCAACACTGGTGCCACCTTTCAGCGAGCCATGGACTTGGAATTTGGAGATCTAAAGAAAAAAGTGATAGTAGTCTACCTTGTTGACCTTACCGCTTTCTTAAGGAAGTGACAAGATCATTTTCAACACTTAGTGAAAGTGTTTGAGAGATGTAGGTATCATTACATATCTTTAAATCCAAAGAAATCCATCTTTGCGGTGACAGAAGGAAAACTACTGGGCCATATCATCTCCAAAGAGGGAACTCGGATCGATCTAATTTGAGTGGATTCAATCAAGAACCTATCTCTCCCAACCAATACCACTCAGGTACATTCCTTCTTTAGAAAGGTATATTTCATACGAAGATTTGTACCTAATTTCTTAGAGCTGACCAAGGATATATCACTGATGATGAAAAAGATGACCGTCTTCAAATGGACGGACAAAGGAAAGGAGGCGTTCATCAAGACAAAAGAATCCATCAGTAAGGCGCCAGTGCTGGTCCAATCTGACTTCAATAAAGAGTTCATTATTTATTGTTATGCATCAGAGTACACCCTCTCTACCATACAAACACATAAGCTGAACGAAGAGACAGAATCACCAATTGCCTTCATAAGCAGTAGTTTCAAAGACAAAAAATTTTGGTATTCCCAGATTGAAAATAATGCCTATGCCATTGTGAGAGCTGTGAATTTTTTTAGATTCTATATCTTAAATTCTCACACAATATTCTATGTCACTGACCTTGTGGTCAAGAGTATTTTAACTTGGCAGGAGATGGGGACTAAAAGAGGCAACTAGATCGCAAAGGTCTAGGAATATGACTTAGATATCAAGCCAACCAAACTCATCCACGAGAGAGGTCTATGTCAGCTCATAGTGGAGGACGGTGATCTAAAGCATCAAGCAACTGATGGTGAGGTACAAAACAAAATTCAAGAAGACCTTCCAATGGTCTTACTGGTTGATTTTTTGGAGGAATGGTACTAAAAAATCTAGTACTATGCAACCTATGGAGAATTTACAACCCACTTGGACAAACAACAAAAAAGAACCCCGAGTAAGAGCACAAAACTATGTACTATGAGGTAACGTTCTATACAAGTTTGAGCTTGATGGAACTTTCTCTCTTTGCGTCGGTAGAGACCAACAACGACGGTTGTTGGAAGCATTTCATAGTGAAGCATGCAGTGGCCACTTTTCATCAAGGGTCACAACATTCAAAATTTTGTGGGCACAGTTCTTCTGGCTGGCTTTGTTCAATGACACATATGAATGGGTGTGCAAGTGCCAACATTTTGTTGGCAAACTCAAGTTGGCAGCCATTCCACTAGGGCCGGTGATAATAGATGCTCCATTTCAGCAATGGGGTATCGACTTCATAGGTACAATAATCCCACATTTTAATAAGGGAAATGTCTATGTCCTTATGACAACAAACTACTTCACCAAATGGGTTGAGGCAATTCCTATGAAGAGTGCTACTTCTGAAGTTGTGTGCAGCTTCCTCAAAGAGAACATCATCAGATGCTTCAAAGTACCAAGAAAGATCGTGACTGATAATGCTGCGAGCTTCTCATTAGAGGAGTTAGTATAATTCTATTTTGACTACGACATCACACTGTCCCATTCTTAAGATTACTATCCACAAGGCCACAAACAGGCTGAATCGTCAAATAAGAACATAGTCACAATCATGTGCAAGATGGTTGAATCCAATCAACGGGCTTGGCACATAGTTATACGACACTCTTTGGGCTGATAGAATCACACCCAAGAGAGCTATCAACACTTCCCCCTTCGCTATCATGTATGGCACAAAAGTGATGCTACCCATCACTTTGGAGTTGTCCGCTTTGTAGCTATTCTTCATAGTAGAAGATGAAGAGTTCAAGGATTCAATCCAAAAGTGCATCTTGTGTTTGACACAACTACAAGAGGAGAGGGTGGAGGTTGTTGATAAAATCACTCAACATCAAGAAATATTGAAGAAGATCTTCGACAAGAAGGCTCGACAACAAGATTTCAAGATTGGAGACAAAGTCCTGTTGTGGGACAAGAGACATGAGCCGAAGGGAATGCATGAAAAATTTGACTCCCTTTGGCTAGGACCATTCCTGATCCATGATGTTGCAGGAGAGAATTCCTACATTCTCTCACATTCAGACGAAAGGCTCTTTCCATTACCCTACAATAAGTAGTACTTGAAACATTTCGTCCCTTTGGAGATGGGGTGAGTACCTTATAAATAATTTTTCTTTCACTTTAATGTTATGTTGTTATGTTTTTCCATGTTCTGTAAAGTATTGTCATGTTTTAGGTGATTTTGTGGGTGGTCTTGTTATTAGGTGAATAATAAGGTGAGCCCCGTTAAATAGGTGAACTTCCATTATCATGTGATTTAGGAAATAATTCCTGACTCCATTTCCCAACTAATAAAGTAATTAGTCTACGAAACTTGAGATTCTTGATTCTCCTATACCGTAGGTATTCGACATGGTCATCTGATGGAGCCTAATGTTGTACCCAAAATAATTTTTTGGCATTCTACTTAAATTGAGCTAAATCATGTAAAAATGTCATCAAAATTATGTTTTAGGTCAAACCAAACATAAGGTTTTTGTGGGTTTCTGTTGAGGAACATACGGTTAAAATTCTAAAAAAAATTAAAAATTAGGGTTTCGTGCCCCTATTTTTAGGGAAACCCCCAAAAATAGGACCTTCTCAGAAATGATTGAAAATGATTTTTGATATGATTAATTGACTTCACGATCACACTAGTAAAGTCAAAATCATCAAAAATCATGTTTTACTCTGGTGGGTCTATTCTTATTTTTCAGGAACAAAGTTAGGAGCTCCATAGCCATTAAAGGCAGATTGACCAATACCAGGTGCTAAGAGCTAAGATTTAAAAGCTTCAATGAAGAAACCATGGCATAAATACTCCGAAATGATGTTGTTTGATGAAGGAGATTCTCAAAACGGAAAAGGAAAAAATTTGACTAACTCTTGAAGGAAGATGCCTTGCTACCAATGAACATATACAATCAACAAGTCAAAAGGGGTCCCTCTTTAAGAAAGGTGCTCTTTGATCTCAAAGGGAAAATACAGTCATCAAATTCATCAAATGCAATCATTCTCTTCATGTTTGTATTGGCTAATCAATGCATTGTCAAGCGAGATCATCTGATTCAAGAATCATTGGCAAACATCAATGTAGTAAGGAGATGCTAAATGAAGAACATCCAAAAAATGAAAGAAAATTTGCTAAGTACCAAGAGAAAAGTGCCCCTACTAAAGAAAGGTGCCCAATCTTTGGGACATGTAGATGTAGTTTGTTTGCTTGGTGACATCTAGTATGACCTCCTCCACTTTGATTGATCCCGACAATGAAACTATCAGTGCAGGCATCCGACAAATCACTCACCTGATGGCGGAGATCAAACTAAGGTAGTTTACAACATGAACATTATCAATCAAAAATTCAAAAGAGCCATTGCTAGCTAGGGGAACCCTTGGATTTGAAGGACTTAAGCTAACCTTGAAGAGCTAAGGAACTAGTAACACTTTCCAAGACTGAGCTAGTTACTTTATGCACCATCAAGCAAAGTTATTCGACTCATTATTCAATGGTAATGTTAGATCAAAGCATGGAGGGTCTAAATGATAAAGATGGAGAACAATCATCAAAATTGACTAAGGCAAAGCTAAAAGTGCCCCTCTTAAAGAAGGGTTCCCTTTAATCTGGAGCCTGAAACTTAGTTTTTTGAGTTGATGAATCCTAGGCATACCTCTTCATGATGGTTCCATCTCGACAACATATTTGTCAGCAATTGTCGAAGATCAACTGAATGACCAAGAGAAAGGATCAAACAGAGGCACTCCAGCTTGGAAAAAATGATTAAAAATGCTCAACACTCAAGAAAGGATACCTAAAAGGTCAAAGTTAATATGTTGACTTGAGTTAAGCAATTTTGGAGGAAAAAAGAGGCCAAACACTCTAGGATCAATGGAAATCAGCTTTTGATATCCAAATCAGGCTTCAATCATGAGTTGACGCCCATACTTGGTGGATCCAAACTTGAATCTTTATATATTTAAGCCAGGTGTCCCTTTTTCATTATTTATTTTCAAGGTTGAGGATTAAAACGAAAAATTGCTCTCAAGGACGTCTTTTCCAAATCTGGCAAGGGTTTTGGACCATTCTTCAATATTTTTTGAAGATCAGTAGCAGAAAGGGATTTCTTCTTAGAGGTTGAATCAGAGGCAAATTTTTAGAAAGAGGCAGTTAATAACTTCCAATCCACCTCTTTTCTACTTCCTCTCTTCTATCTTAAAATTCTTGCATGTCATAGAATACAATAGGCTACAATAGATATGGACAATTGGATATGATCAACATAATTTTCCAGTGAAACCCATCTTTTCAGATTTTCTAGAAACAACAAACTTGCTGCCCCTATTTTTAAGGATTTTTTTTCTTCAAAAAAATCTTAGAATAAAAAATCTAAGGAATTGGGTTTGTTCAGCAGTGAAGCATGAACAAAACCCATGTTCCATATTTTTCCCGAAGAAATACTTCTCGATAGGCACTATTTTTAAGGGTTTCTGAAAATTGTCAGAATAGGGTCATGTGCATAGTCGATCTTTAAGTCTTTCAGAATGCAGTACTCCTAGGAAAAATACAAGACCAAGACATTCTTGTACCAAGATTTCCTAAAAACAACTAACATAGACCTACATCAGAAGAACTGAAAAGTCAACTCTGAGGATTTGGAGGGCATGAATCAAATCACAATGGAAAACATAGAAGAATTTGGATTGTTTCAAGCTGCATCAATCCCTATCACATTTTAATGGGTTGCATTAAGAATTACAATCCTACCACAATGGAAATCTGATCAGTGGATGGGAGAGTGATCTACAACTTGAAACCAAAAGACATTGAAAAATGTTTTGCTATTCCGCCATGCGTGACCCACAAGGTCATATCTGTGAAGGAATGTGAAAAGGCATTCGAAGCTGCAAAGGAAAAGTGTTCATTTAAAATGACAGAACAATGGTTAAAGGTAAAGATGGCCAACTTGCCCAAATTAGTTGGAAGAGGACAATTTAGAGATGAGTATGCAATGTTAATCACTCTACTCAGCAGGATCATTGGACAAGAGGTGGGAAACCAATTTCTGCCATGGATGTATTACATCATTGCCAAGATTATCAACAAAAGAGAACATTATGACTGGGCCTCCCTGATAAGTGAAACACTCCACCAAAAAATTACCAGATTTCTAGAGGCTCATAGGTTCCACATGTGTTCCTACTTGGTATACCTGATTGCCTTCCAAGGTGTGTTCAGGATAGTAAACATTGTGGGGATCTTAGTTATGCAAAAGGTCCAAGAATAATTTTTGCATCTTGAGTTTACTCAAGCAGAATGACACTTCAAAAAGATGAATGGCCTCTTCATCATGCACACCACACAAGATCTTGACCATGAGTGCACGTGCATATATCACCAACAACCAAGGAGGCAATGGTGGGCTGAGCAGATTGGTTTATTCAATTCCCCACCTTCACCTACATACGTGTGTATGGTTACAATGGTCACCCTGACATGATACCACGATACCCTTTAGATAAGGTAGTGTTCATAGAATTCCTAAGGTAGTTGGCCAAAGTTCACTCTCACCTATGCCTGAAGAAGTTAGCTGCAAACTTTCCCATTCAGATGAGACTCTATAGATGTAAAACAATGGTTGATGCCAAGTTGATGAGACAAGAAACAGTGAGATTCAATCTCAAGTACCTTATTGAAAGGAGGTAAATGATCCAAGAGGGCTCTATGCAGCACATCTCGAGCAATGCTCATCACATGAATCTTCCATAGAAGATTACTAGGTCAATTGTGATGTTGAGTTCGAGGTGCAAAGAAGGAACTATAGCTGGCTTAAGCTCTCACAAATTGCTGACTTTATATCAGAAGACATTGAGGGCCTATCCAATGATGAGGAAGAATTCATTCTCCCTTCCGAATCAAGTGGAATCGCAGCCACTCGACAAAGTGAATTGGTATGCGAAAGAAAGAAAATCTATAGAGGAGAGAACAAGTAGAGTGGTAAAAAATAATTGACTCTACCTAGAAAACAAGAGGACAAAGAAGGTGGTACTTCCCTGAACAAAGCCACCAATGGTTCAGTCTACACTACCTTCCAAATTTAGGAAGAAACCCAAAAGAAAGTAGTGGAGAAATCCTCCCAAAAGGATGAGGATGTCAGGGCTTCCATGGGGAAGAAAACAGATGGCTGATGTAAATCAGCAAGAAGTACAAGTGGAGACAACCACCAACTCACTTGAGGTAGTAGAGACTGCTGTAGCCAAACTAGAGCCAGTGATTAAGGAAATCACTGCCAAAATAGAGCCCATGCTAGAAGTAGGTGCAACAGATACAACTCCTCTGATAGAGACAGATATTCCTACTTCACCACCATCACAATAGTCACAAGTTCCCACCGACTTGGACTCTCCACCACGAGATGTCAATATAGCACAGCCTCATTCATCCAACATTTAGGGGGCAACATTCCTCCTTCTAGCAAGGCTAGTCAGGATTCTATCTGGCTTGATATTTTTCTAGGAAGGAAGAGGTAAATTCCATCCTACCAGCTCAACTTCATAGATTTTGATCATGTCCCTCAAGACATGCCAGTGAAGAAGCAAGCACATGTAGAAAGGAATGCAAATAATGAGGTCATCATAGAGACTGCTGCCCCACCCGAGGATAGAAACATACATAATGTAAGGGTTGAAGACTACACACTATCTAAGGTGAAACTTAGAAAGAACACGTTAGGTAGAGGCAGACCTTCTCATAATAGCCTTAGCGAGTGCCTACGAGAGGATGGCTAAGGATGGCCAAGATAAAGCAGCCTTAAAGGTTGAAAATAAAAAATTGAGGATGTATATTTCCAGCTTGATGCACGACACTCCCAACTCCTCTGCTTTTCCACAAGAGTTGCTAGATCTCTCTACAGAGAAAAAAATCATCAGTTGATCACATATGGCAAACACTTGAGAAATCAAGTGGATGAGTTTGTTATTAGAGGACGATGTGTACTAGCAGAAACATACCAGTTGAGAGATAAATCACATGGAATCCGCTTAGAGATCCAACAGTCAGACCTAAGGACAACAAAGAAGAGGTCGAGAGATGAGATGATAGTTGTTGATTTGCTTTTGGCATATCAATCAGTTACCACCATAGAGAACAAGCAACACCTTTTTGATTGGAAAGAACAACTGGCATACAAGGTGAAAGCCTATGGTGCCAATTTTGTGGAGCTGATTGACTATAGACATATTGTCGGAGGTATTATCAACTTCACAAGAACCTTGGTAATATCCTTCCCTCACATAGAATATCAACATGAGGGAGGAGAATACATTGAGCTAGGAACAATGCAAAAACAATTTTGAGACGTCATCCATAGCACATTCCTTGATGATCTCGATGGTTACAAGTTGGCCAAAGTTGCAGCCATGTCTACCAAGTTGGATGACACAACTGCCAAGTGTATAGACTATCAACAATAGCTTGTGATAGGTGAAAAAACACTAAGACGCCACATCGTCATCTTGAGGAGCATTTATTGCCCAGGGGCTGAAGAGGTCAAAAATTGGATAGAGGCACTGTTGACCAGTGGTGATGAGGTGTAATTCACCCCAAGAAGGACTTCCTACCCTCCAAAGTAGCAATAACTATGACTGAAGTTAACTTGATGGCCCTTTCCAAGTTAACTCCAGATCCCATAGATCATGCATGCCAGATCCCACTAATCAAGGATGTCTAATTTGACTTCCATGATTTGTGGATCTCAGATCTCCATTAAAGGTGGATGTCTAATTTTGAAGGCACATTTGTAATTTAAGTTCACTCTTAGTTAGGTTTCAGTCAATTGAGGTAGACTTCCAATTTGAGTTTTGTTTAGTTTCAGTTAACTGAAGTAGATTTCTAGTTAACTACTTTCTCACCTACATTTAGACTTAGGAATAATTCTTACTGATTGACCAGAATTGATTGTGAACTCAAGGAGATTTTAGGGTTGCCTACTCCTTTGAGTTTCTATAAATAAGAGCCTTGGGCTCATTATTTGTTAACCTTTATTTACTACGCAAAATTGTTGTGCCATTGTTTCTAGAAAGCTTGCAAAGTTGTATTTGTTCACTCTTGGATGAGAGTTAGTTGGTTAATAAAATTGTGCATGATTTCATGCCTTTATTGTACCAATATTTTTAATTCATTGGAAAATCTTGAAGAAGAAAATCAGATGGGACATGCATGTTTGATCTAAGATTTGAGTTGATCCAATGTCTTGTTCTTAATAGTTTATTGTTTCAATCTCCTCCTTGAATAGGGGTTCCTCCTCCTTGGATATTTTGTCATCGATTGCTATCATTTGACGTTGTTTAAAGATCTGAATTTCAGCCTACACTTTGGACAGGGGTTCCTCCTCCTTAGAAATCCTGATATCCATATATTCATACCTTGTTGTTTCTAATACATTGTTTCCCATCCTATACCTCAGATAGGGGTTCGTCCTCCTTGACAATTCTCAAATCCAACCTACCATAAAGAGGTTTTGCTTGTATAAAACATTATTGCAACATATATCCAAGAGTTTAGAGCCTCAACCATATTCTACAAGGACGACGGATTCAAGTGATCCAACCCATCCATTTCGTTCCTATGCCCTCATGCTCTGTTAATCTTGAGGAGATATGATAGTTTAGAAGCTAGTTTAGTCGTAGTTAAGATCTATAGAAACCAGAGAAAAACTTAGCTACGGTGCATTGTGTTTATGCACCCTTGCGCCCGATCATTGAGTAAAAAAGAAAGGAACCTTAGTACCCTTTTTTACGTAGAAGATCAACAAAGAGAGATATTCCTCTCTATAATTTTAAGGGCACTATAACACTTGCAATAGTTGTCCATTTCCAATAAGCACTCCAGTGGTGCTAATTGACATGCCAAAAAATTCTAATACTCCTATCTTGCCAAAGCAAAACCTAGGAATACCAGCATGATAATGATAAATGATAAAACAAGAAAACTCAAAAAGGCACAAAATCATTTCGTAGTTCTCACCAATGAATTCTTTAAGATATGTAACCACCATTGTATTAGAAGCACAATTCTTCTAGATACCCCACGGTAGATCCACAAACAACATGAATAATTACAAGTACAAAGTCTTGTAGAGAATTCACTAATAGTATTCAATCAATATCGTAAATTCAAATAAAAGAGTGTAACTCAAAGTTTACAAAGATTTACTCAAATCCCTTTAGATCTCAATCATTAATCACTACCAATTTCAATAAAATCCAAAACATAATTGATTCGAACACAAAGTTTGGTATGCAACCCATTTCTTTATTGATCAAAATAGATTCACAAAGATGAACACAAAGTTTCATGTGTTTTCTTCTGAAATGGGCAGCAGTTCATTGCAAAAGATAAAAGAAAAAACATTACAATCGAATCCTCTCTTATTTATAGATTGGAGGGGAGAGAAAATTTAGGAAAATCAGAAGAGCGAATCTAGGAAAATTTGACCTAACTAGTTGACTTATTCAAAATGTTGTTCATCTTTCTAGGAGAACATATTTGTTTACATGTTATTACATTTGTGAAAATGACATGTAGAATATCGAAGAATATTCTCATAAAGAATTGGGCGCAAAAGTATTCATATTTCTTCATTGTCTCTTGCAAGAATTTCTCACCCAGACCAACTGTATTATCAATAATGGCATGAACTCTTGTGATGATCTTCTTGCAGATGAGAAAATATTCTTGCATCTATACAAATTTGACTTGAGATTATTTAGAGCAATTCATACATCACATATGGCATTCATTGAAGCTTTTGAAAAGATTTCATCTTCCACCTATTCCATGATAGCTTCTTTGAACATTTTAGCAATCTCACTGACCGGGAGGATAGTATTATCATCATTAATAAGTTTACCTGGTAACTCCTCAATTCCATTCATCATGACGACACAATTTCCTTTGACATCTTCTTGTACTTTTCGGATGTCCTCGATGAGAGATTTGATCACTTGTATACATATTTTTAGAGATTCTCCTATTTCCACATACTTTTCCTTGTGAGGAATTACCCCAACTTTCACAAATTTACTTAGCTTTGATTCTTTCATCTATGACCAAAATGAAAGACATCTTTCCATTTAGTTTTGCTCTTGGGAAATTTTTTTTTCTTCCTTCTCAAGGTCTAGTTTCAACTTGGCTATTTGAGAGGTCTTTTCATCTGAAACAACTATAAGTTGTGAGCCTTGTTCTATTATTTCATCATTGAAATCATACAAAAATTTACCTTTGGAAACAAAATTCTCCACCTTTCGTACTACTAGTTCCTCGAAGTTCACCATGGCCATCGGTTGTACATTCTCTGAGGAGCCCACAACATTTCTCAAAATTGATGCATATTTCTTCGCTTTATCCTTGTACATATTTCTGGCCTGCTCCATTTTATTGAGTCTACCTAATAATGCATTCAAGAATACTTGAGCATCTTCTTTTTCACTTTCATTTGTTACCTTACCAAGCTTAAGTCTTGTTAGAGTATAGTCTTCCATGCTCACATCACCGGATTCATGTGGAGGTAAGCCAATGTCTACATAATTTTGACTTGACTTTTCAATATGAGGTCTGGAATGAATTTTGACATTTTTCTTCCCCTTAGCTTTTGGAGGAACTATCTCTTCAAGGTCAAGCTCATCTAGGGAGATCATTTTATTTTTTCACTTTGACACTTGTGAGATCCAAGGAGGCATAAATGCTGTATTTTCTTCTTGAATTCCTGCCAACACTTGTGTAGCAAGTGTTTCTGTAGAAATGGATACTATTGTGAAAATTGGGGTAGTATCTATCATGATAACCCCAGTATACTGTAAACCCAGTGGATCTTGCAAAGAATCATTAATGAATCTATTGAACTCTCCCTAAGAAGTGACATCATATGATAGAGAAGATAGGCTCAGGATGGATGACGGAGAACCTGAAGAAACATCAACAGTTTGCAAGGTGGAACTTATGAGTGAGGTATAAAGAATTAATGTTGTTGATGGAGGGACATAAACCTTCACTGTATGTAAGGTTTATGTAGGAGGAGGTGAGGTAGGAAGAGGAGGTGGAGGAGCAGAAGGATTGGGAGGAGTGTACAGAATACTAGAAGTGATGGGCAATGATGTTAGGGGAGAATTATCAATCATGTCCTTGTGAGGAGATAGTTGTTGTTCATCATCATTCCTTTCTTCCTCCTCTTTATCTTCTTCTTCTCCTTCTTCTTCAACAAAATATTCATCTGCAAAATCTTCATCTTCGAAAGATTCTTCTGTTTCTTTGCTTTCATTCTCTTCTTCTTCATCAGATTCTCACTCTTCAGAAGAAAGCTCTTTTCCTTTTGTATATGTTTGTTCTGATTTGATAGCTTCATCATCTTCAATTGTTTGTGTAGTAATTTTTCCAATAGTAAATTTGATCTTGGGACCTTTTCAAGAAGAAGGAGCAACTACATGCTTCTATTTAGTATAGAGTTCTTTTTGTTGACTAGTTTCTACTCCCGGTATTTCTCCTTTTGATTCTGTCTTGAAATATTTCATTTGGAAGCCATGTTCATGCAACCATTCTGTTGTGTTGTGTAAGATGGGAGAAAGACTTTCTCTAATAGAGACACTTTCCTTTTTAGACCATTGTATTGAAGGTAAGGGTCTCCTAGCAATTTCATCTTATTCATAAATCAAAGTTTAAGATGTCACCAAGATCTTTGAAATCCTCTGGTAGATCAACTACCCCAAGATCTTTGATCTACTCTATTGTTTGTCTACAAAAATCCATTTTGTGGATGTCTTCTTCGTCTTTGCAGTCTACTCATATGTCTTCAAAATGATAGACATGTCGATGATCTTTCTTCAGTTTCCTATTCACATCTCAGTAGTCAAAGTCAAATCTCTATTTATATGTTCTCATAGTCATGATTTGCATTTCTATAGCAACTGAATTTGTTTTTTGTACACTGTGAATGGTATATCTCCCAATTGTTAGTGGGAAGTTGAAACCTGGCTTGTGAATTCTCTGACATTCCTTGTGAACTGAAATCAACTGTTTGCATAGCTCCATTGGTATCCACTTATCTGATGGATATACGGGCAACATGTATGGAAACCTAGTATAACAACCAAATCTCATATAGGTGAAAGTTGAAAACTGCAAAAAGATACATCCAACCTTACCACTTTGTAAGCTTCATCCGATACTCTATTCTTTTCAAGAGTCGGGTCAAAAGTGAACAATAGGGGTGCAAAGAAGGCATATGTGTTTCTTCTAAAATTATGAAGAATTTCTCTCAATTTCAATCGATAATAAAACTCATACACAGGTACAGTATGTCTGTTTCCTTTGGTAGACAAACCTGGAAATTGCCTTATTACTATAACGACACATACAAAATAGGAAGTCATGTAAAATTTCAAATTATGAGGCACATTGATCAATTGTTCATGGATTTCATCACTTATCTGGGTTCCCAAATCAATATGTGCTTTCCTTCTCCTGATGATACAAATGTACTCATACATCCAATCTTGAAAATTACATGAAACAAGCAATCCTTTAACCTTACTTAGGAGAGTAATCATATCCCTAACATCTTCTTTGAAATCACTTCGAGGAAGAACTTTAGGCCATCTTGAGATAGTAGGCCTTGGAGTTTTCAACCATTGAGTATTAATCAATGTTTTAGCTTTATTGGGATCTTTATCATATACCTCTTGTGCTTGTTGAATTTAGATATTTGTATATTGTTCCATGTGGGGAACACCAAAAAAAATATCAAAGAACTTAGGATCTAATCTCATCATCACTTGTCCCGAGGAATCTCTCACACTTTTGTCATCTTGGATGTAATGAGATGCAACTTGGAGAAAAAACTCTATGTTATGAGTAGCAGTTGGGAATATAGATACCAAGTGTAAGTTGCTATCAACAATAGATCTCAAATTTTCCTCTAATGGTTTGATCTTAGTTCTTTTTACCAAATCTTCCAAGTCTTGATGACCAACTTTGGAGTCTTTGTTTTCATCCACCTTTGAGAGAACAACAGTAGGCAAGAAGATGCCCTGTTATTTTTACTTCATCTTTCCTTCATTTTTAGGAGGTGATGGAGGCTTTTTAAATGTCATTTGAGAGTGCCAAGGCCAAGGTATGTCACCTTCAAACATCACCTGATGAGCTTGAGAAGAACTAATGAATCAAAAGATGTTAGGAGAAAATGCAGTATTGGAAAGCGTGAAGTGAGCAAGAAACTTGGAGCAACTAAAAATGAGCTATTTTGCACAAAAAATGAAGCATTGGTGAAGAAATGAGGTTTAGAGAACAAGTGAAGTGATTTCAGAGTGTTAGAGAAAAAAAACTACTTTTTGTGTAGGAGTGTTGAAAATCAACACTCCTACATCTTGAGATAGTGATTTGCATGTAGTAGCGCTGATTTTCAATGCTCCTACATGCCTTATTCATTTGGTGAGAAAAAGTGTTGAAGCACTAAATTTTAGTGCTTGAGCATATGGGAGGAACTTAACTCATGCTTGGGTCAAGTGTAGAAGTGAACAAAAACACCCTTTAGCATTTTGAGATAGTGGTACTCCATGTAGGAGTGGTGATTTTAATTGATCCTACATCTTGGAGTTGGGTAAGATCTTGGATGTAGCAGCAAACATTTTCACTGCTTTAACAGGTAAGAGAAGGTAAAATCAATGTTCGAGTGGTATGAAACGCCGCTTGAACTTTAAGAGAAATGAGCATATGAAAAGGTGCGAAGGGTTCATCCTTTGCAAAAGATAGAATCTTTACCACTTTGAGAGGAAGGGAAAACTTGGTGAGAAATAGTGATGAAGGTAAAAATATCATGGAAAAAACACCAAAACAAAACTAATCAAAAACCCTAATAGAGATAACACAATGAATAGGGTTTATGAAAGAGAAAGAGTTTTGAAAGAAAAAGATGGTGATAAACGATGATGAAGAAGAGAGATTAAAACATACCTGGTAAGGAAAATGTGAAATATAGAAACCCTAGCTAAGATGCACAAAAAATATTTAGACGCAATCTATTGGAGGTTGGATAGCGATCACATGAGGGAGTGAGAATGGCGGATTAGAATGAAGAATATTAGCTTGAAAACACCTTATTAAGATATTAAAAAGGGATCATTAATGCAACTCAAGTTGCATTAATGACAGAGTACATTAAGGCGAGAAAGATGCACTAGCGGTGAATTTTACCGCTTGTGCATGTAAAAGACAACAGAGCAAGAAGAGCACTAGCAGTGATTTTCATCGCTTGTGCATGTAAGAGACTTGGTAGCATGAGAAATGCACAAGCAGTGAAAATCACCACTTGTGCATTTTAGGCTGAGTACAAAAGTGTAGGATTGCTGAAAAACAGTGCTCCAACACTTGGAGTTGAATTTATAACATAAGGCTCATGTAGGAGCATTGAAAATCAATGCTCCAACATGAGTCAAAAATTGACTATATCCCAAGGATTGTGAATGAATGAAAATACTTCTTTCGAAGCTCTTCAAAAGACAAACAGGGGGGAATGCTCAAACGAACTATTTGAGGTTTTGGACTACACGTCGAGGTGAATTGAAATTTTCCTCATTTTGCATGCTTGAAGTACACAAAACTATAAAATAGTCAATTTTCATAGGGGGTTATCCCATGAATTTGGTGTAGCTGGATTTGAGGATAATAGATGGCTCCAGTTGGGGAGCTTCTTTTAGTCATTCTTAGAAACAATTGAAGGGAGAAGAACTCCAGAATGAAGTGCCTTTATCCATCCATTGGGCATAGAGTCGGGTGACAAAAATATAAAGACTAAAAAAGAATACAAATAAAATTATGTAAATACTAACATATTTACATTGAAACCTGTTATCTTACTGTGTAAAGAGCTTTAGATGTTTCCCACTGTGAGGAAGATCAAATGGTGTTCCATCCTTGTATGCCAAGAGTTTAAACTACTTTCACCATGTAGCTGATGAACTTTGAATGGTCCTGTCCATAATGAATCAAACTTCTTGTGCATACCCTTTGGTTTTCTTCGCTTGCCCCACAAGAGAATGAGATCACCAATTTGAAATTCACGAGACTTGGATTTCTTGTAAAAAATATTCTTGACTTGTTCCTGATGCTTTTTGATATAGTTAGCCATGTGAACTTGTTTCTCTTCCAATTCAAAGAGATACATTACCCATTTATTGAGTGAATTATCAAAAGTCTCATCCTCAATGGCCTTAGCCAATTTGAGGGTTGGAAGTTCTAATGTTATGGGAATTTCTGCATTCAACCCATATAAGAGTTGGAAAGGATACATACCAATTGCTTGCTTTGGAGTTATCATGTCTTCCACAAAGCAACATACAAAGCTTTGTGCCACAAACACTGATTTTCATCCACAAGCTTGCAGATTATAGTCACCAAGTTTATATTGCTTGATTTGGCCTAACCATTACCTTGCGAGTAACAGTAAGATGAATGCGACAATGTTATACCATGTTCAAAAGAAAACTTTGTTATCTTTCTTGACGAGAAAGTAGAAGCATTGTCAACAACAATTTTGTTCGGCACACCGAACCTGGAAATGATATTTTCTTTCAAGAAAATACATACAACAACTTCATAAGTAGCATGCTTAGCTAGAATTGTCTCCACCCACTTTGTGAATTAGTCAGTTGCAGTTAGTACATAGGTGTAACCCACACTTGAAGGTGGATTTACTGCATTGATGAAATCAGTTCCCCATTGCTGAAAGGTCTCTTTAATAACAACTGCTTTTAAAGGCAAAGGTACCAACTTTGGATTACCTACAAACTGTTGACATAGTTCACATTTACGCACCCAAGATTAAGCATCTTGAAAGAGTGTAGGCTAGTAGTAATTTTCTCTTAGGATCTTGTGAGTGGTAACTGGCATTGAAAAATGTCCTTTACATGCTAAGTCATGATATGACTTCAACAATATTTCCTGTTGTTCTTTATCAACACATCGTAAGAAAGTTCCATCCAATGCACGTTTGTACAAACCATTGTCCCACAAGACAAAGTTTTCTAACTTTATTTTGATGGTCCTTTTCTCCTTTGAAGTCAAATGATCACGAAATTCCCCATAAGTGAGAAAATGGGCAATGTTGGAATACCACTCATCAGTAGTACTGACGAATAAAACCATTGGAATTCACTTGGATCTACCTCCTCAGTCTCTGAAACTTCTCCATCTAGATTATTTTCAGCTCCGAGTTGACACAAACCTCTTCCATGTATCTGCTTGGTACGCTTGATATCCATGCCATATTCTTGAATCTTGGAAATCCAATTGCCTCTTTTTGTTCCAAACTCCTGTTGTGTCAAGATAGACTTAACGATTGAATCTGGAACCAAGACTTTAACATGGCTATTAAGAAGGTAGAACCAGAAATGTTTAACACCCTTAACCATAGAAAAAACATATTTTTCCATTTGGGAATATTTTAGTTCATAATTTTTTAGAGGATAACTCATGAATGCAATCGGGGATTAAAAACCCTCACTATTTTTTTGCACCAAAATTGCTGAAAGTGTATGCTCAAAAGAATAGCTATTCATTATGAATTCCTTCATGTAGTCTGGATAGACTAATATTGGTGCATGAGCAATAGCCTCTTTGATATCATCGAATGTAGCTTTTCCTTATGTTGTCAATGAAAAGTGGTAGTACCTTTCATCATATTAACAATATGACGTGTCTTTTCTATAAAATTTGGAAGGAATCTTTGTAGAAAATCTACTTTTCCAAAGAAAGAATGAACAACCTTCTTACTTGATGGAAGAGTGAGCGATTTGATACTTCTAAATCTTTTCGAGTCAATCTTGATACCTTATGTGGACACTACGTGACCAAGAAGCTTACCTTCCATAACCCCAAAATTTTACTTCTTGGGATTCAAGGAAATACCATGTCGTCAACATCTCTCCAATGTTTTCCTTAGATGATAAAAATTTTCATGAAGTTTTTTAGAAAAATTCGTAAGATCATCTAGATATAATACAATGAACTTACCTAACACATCATGAAAAGCCAGGTCCATAGCACGTTGGAATGTGGCACCAACATTTATGAGACCAAAAGGCATCCTGCGATATGCAAAGGTACCCCCATGGTGTAGTAAAGGTCATCTTGTGCCGATCACTTCAATTGACTTCAATCTAGTTGTAACCAGAAAAACCATCCAACATGGAGAGCGTATCGGATCTGGTTACGGTTTGAAGAACCTGATCCATTACTAGAAGAGGATAATTATCTTTGAGCGATAGATGATTCAGATTTCAAAAATCCACACAGATACGGATCTCACCATTCTTCTTATGAATGAGAACCATATTTGCTATCCATGTTGAATGGTGGAATATAATTTGGGTGTTCAACATCTTTTGAACCTCCGCAAGGTTCCAGAAATCTTAGGGTTATATTGCCTTTGATTTTGTTTATAAGGAAATGCTCCAATCTTAAGTGGAATGTCATGATGCACCTCTTTTGGTGGAAAGATTTTAGATCTTCATATGAATATGCCAATACATCCATATATTCTTGTAATAACTTAGCAAACTGCTTTATTTATTCAATCATTCAACACTTATGAATGTTTACCATCTTAGTATTTGCTTCAATTCCTAAGTTAACCTGTTCAACTTCATTATTTGAATCAAAATCTAAGAGTTGTTTATTGACATAGCAATCATGCTTATCAAAAAGTTTCTCAAGGGATACCTACCCTTTAGGAATTTTATTCCCTTTGATCTGTAGGAACTCTTCACCTATAAGTGGATTCATATTAGAAACATATTCTTGATGTGGAGAATCACTTCCTTCAAAGTACAACTCATCAAAGTTTTCCACCATCTCTTAAAAGGAAACAATTTGATTATCGTCATTGAAAATCTGCCAATTATCTGAATTGTCAGGAACACTTGGGAAAAAGATCAACTCAATGGTATAGGTAGAATAATGAAAATATTTATGTGGTATCAAGAGAGAGTGGCTGAGATTGCTAAAGAATCAACTCTTTCATTGTATTCCCTTAGAGCAATAGATATATCAAAAGCATCAAATTCCTCAACGCAATCCCAAACAAGATTGCGATAATGCCCAAGTTTGTCATTTTTTGTTTGATACAGATTCCTCACCTTAAAAATTATCAACTTGACATCACCTTGTGCATGAAGATTCTTTATACCTTTCTTATGTGCAACTTGCATTCCTAATAATAAAGCTTCATATTCAATAGTGTTATTAGTATTGTCAAGCTGTAATTTGAAAGAGAAAGGGAAAATATTTCCTTTAGGGGAAATAAAAACTATTCCTACTCCAAAGCCAGTGGAAGAGGAACTGCCATCAAACTCAAGTAACCAAACACCATTTGGGTCATCGAGACTGACAATATTAAAATATGTAGCTTCATCATCTAATGAAGCTTCATGATCTAAGATCAACAAATCATCTGATGATGAATCATTTGTTGTTGAAAAAGAATCAACACTCTCCAACTCATGCCTTGTTGAAGATTCACCAACTTCTTCTGTTTTCAAATAATATGTTCCAACATCCGAAGACTCAAACAAAATTTGAGCCCTTGGATCATCAGATTGTGTTATTGAGAATTTTGACTTCCTTTCAGGAATCAATTTCTACATCACGCCTTTCACAGGTATCCTAGCTTCACACATGTCCATGTTCAGTTCACCTCCAACATCTTTACAAAAATTACGTCCAAGGAGAATTCCATAAGATGTTGGCACATCATCTACTAGAACCATCATCTTGATCTTCTTTTCAAGATATGTGGCAAATACATACTATGCATCTTTGATCTGTCCAATCAGAAATACTTATTTGTTTTCCATGGAAAAATAACGGCTAAAAGTTTTGGTTAGATTAAAACCCAAGACAATAGCTACCTTGTTTGGAATCACATTTTTTGATGTGCCATAATCTATGACACAATTGCTTAACTTAAGCCATTAACAAGTAATGAAATAAAGAATGGATCAATGTGTCCAAAAGCAACTGGAGGAGTAGAAATAAGGTTATTATGTGGCATCTTAGGCTTTGGGGTCACATGGATGTCAGGAGTTGAATCGTTACTTGGAGTAATTCCTTTATCCTTTACAAACTTGACAAGCCTGTCAAATTGGTCAAGATTTGCTTTAAGGTATTCAACTTCAGACATTTAGAATTTTGTTTTCTTGGAGTGATCAATGATGTCAAAATCTTGAAAGGAATTTTGCAAAGTGGATGTGGTAACTTCTACAATAGGCTTAAAAAAAGGTACATTGGTCTTAGGAACCGGGGGATTGGCTTTTGTAACAACAGGAATTGATGGGGGAGGACGGGGGAATTCACTTGTTTGTTTGTTGTATTTTTGGGTTGCCAAGGCAGAGTAGACCCTCTTTTTGTAGTGGTAACTAGTAGCTTCTCCTTCATTGGTGGAGTAGTAGCTTGAGTTTAATCCAGCTGATTTTGTTGTTTTCATGTAAAGACAACATATGCATCCGCCACCAAGTCCTCCTCATTAGAAATTCACCATTTGCAAATAATTGATATTGGAGTTGCCAACTGATTTCATTTCTTCGTCTTGAAAGAGATCAACACTTTCTTCCATGGGATAATCTGGTTATGAATATTCATCTTGTTCAACCTCATAGTATCTCGTGGTAGTGTTAGTAGGTGGAGCTTCAAGTGCGAGTCTTCCTTATGGTGTCGGAAGATGATTTTTGTTCCTATTTCCAGCATAGTTAGGAAAAGTCCTTGGAACATCCTTATAAGTGTTGTTGTTGGAAATTTTCTTTTTCAAAGCCAATATTTCATTTTCCAACCTTTGAACCATGGGATTAACAAAATTAGAATTAGCATTAGAAGCAAAAGATCTTGATGCTTGCATCTTCTTGTTGTTGGTATTTATCCTTATTTCTCTAGTAAGGATCATGTCATCTTTGATACTTGTAGCCAATTTTTGAGCTGCTTCAACATTGGCGAGAACTTCCCTACACAAGAAAAACTTACTTTGGGGAGTTGCGTGTTGATGAAGACACGTTTTAAGTTATGATCTATTGGTCTTGCTACCATTGGGATCCTTGTCACCAGCTTGTTGAACTTATCCATGAACTTGCACATGGGTTCATGAGCCTCTTTCTACAAGGTTGTAAGTTGCGCCAACAAGGCATGTGCATCTTCAGCCGGTTTGAACCTTTCTTCAAACTTAGTGCGAAGAGTATTCCAATTAGTGACCAAGGAAGCTGGAAGGGTATAAAACCATTCAACAAATCCTTGTAGAGATTCAATGAATAACCTCACAACAACGTCTTCATGTTCTACACAAAGAACACCACAAACAATGTAAAAGGCAATAATGTGTTCATCGGGATGTTGTTTTCTATCACCTAGGAACTTCAGAATATGCTTTCTCAAGATGTGTGGAAGTTCATGTAGAGGTACAACCAAACAGAGGGGACCGAAAGCATTTCCCCAAGGTCCTGCAGGTGGTGCAACCATGATATGCTACACAATAGGTACTTGAACTGGAACTTTGTGGAAAGTAGAGGATTCACTTAGAAGAGGAGATCTTAGTCTTCATTGAGGATAACTTGCAGTTTGTTGCAACGGTGACCTTACTCGCGGAGGAGTAGGTGGAGTATTATGTTACAACAAGTCTTCAAAAATTGGATCCACTACTCCTTGAGCCGTCAAACCTTGTGTATAGCTTCTAACCACCAAAATGTAGATGGAAACAAAAGAGATATTAAAAATAACTATACAAAAGATCACAATAAGATACTAGAAAAATTATTCACTTCAATCAAAAGCGTGAGGCTTTAATTGTGTGTGTTGTTCCCCAATAGAGTCGCCAAAAAACTATTGGGTGAAAATTATGTAATCACTTTTAATAAATTACAAAATTTGATTTCAGCCACAACTGTGTGAGATACAATCTCTCCTCTCAAAAAGGGGAGGCACCTTTCTTACTGTTTATCGAAGCTAAGTAAAACTAATTAAGTATTCACAATAATATACACTATGATTAAGATATGGGGGTGTCTCACTTTCATAATTCTCTCTTTTTTCAAAGAATATGTTTTACAATGCTATACAATTTTAAGTTCCTGATTCAATACAACTTCAAACTAAAAACAAAAGCAATAACTCTAATACTCCTATCTTGTCAAAGCAAAGCCTAGGAATACCAACATGATAACGATAACTGATAAAATAAGAAAACTCACGAAAGCACAAAGTCATTTCATAGTTCTCACCAATGAATCCTTTAAGATATGTAACCAACATTGTATTAGAAAGACAAAGTCTTCTAGATAATCCATGATAGATCCACAAACAACATGAATAAATACAAGAAGAAAGTCTTGTAGAGAATTTACCAATAGTATTCAATCAATATCAAAAATTTGAATAAAACAGTCTAACTAAAAGTTTACATGGATTTACTCAAAGCCCTTTAGATCTCAATCACTAATCACTACCAATTTCAATCAAATCCAAAAGATAATCGATTCTAACAAAAAATTTGGTATGCAACTAACTTATTTATTGATCAAAATATATTCACAAAGATGAACACAAAGTTTCATTTATTTTCTTCTCAAATGGGCAGCACTTCGTTGCAAAAGATAAAAGATAAAACATTACAATAAAGTCCTATATTATTTATAGATGGGACATGAGAGAAAATTTAGGAAAATCAGACGAGGGAATCTAGGAGCAAATCTAGGAAAATTTTAACTAAGTAGTTGACTTATTCAAAAAAATTATCGATGTTTTTAGGAGAACATATTTGTTTACATGTGATTACATTTGTCAAAATGACATGTAAAATGTCGAAGACTATTCACATAAAGCATGAAAAATGCCAAAACTATCTAACACTGGAGACATAAAAAGTCTTTATGGTTCCTTGAATTGGGCACAAAAGTCTTCATATTTCTTTATTGTCTCTTGCATGAATCTCTCATCCAGACCAACTATATAATCAATAATGGTGTGAACTCTTGCGATTGATCTTCTCATAGATGAGAAAATATTCTTGCATCTATCTAGATTTGACTTGAGATTGTCCAATGCAAGTCATAAATCGCATATGGCATTCATTGAAGATTTTGAAAAGCTTTCATCTTCCACCTATTCCATGATAGCTTCTTTGAACATTTTAGCAATCTCATTGACTGGGAGGAAAGTATTATCATCATTATCATCATTAAGAAGTTTACCCGATAACTCCTCAATTCCATTCATCATGATGACACGATGTCCTTTGACATCTTCTTGTACCTGTTGGATGTCCTCAATGAGAGATTTGATCACTTGCATGCGGTTTTTGAGAGATTATCCTATTTCCACATACTTTTCCTTGTCGGGAATTACCCCAACTTTCACCAATTTACTCAGCTTTGATTCTTTCATCTATGACTAAAATGAAAGACATCTTTCTATTTATTTTTACTCTTGGGAAAAAATGTTTTCTTCCTTGTCAAGCTCTAATTTCAACTTGGATATTTGAGAGGTCTTTTCATTTGAAACAACTATAAGCTATGAGCCTTGTTTTATTATTTCATCAATAAAATTATAAAACACTTTACCTTTGGAAACAAACTTCTCCTCCTTTTGTACTATTGGTTCCTTGAATTTCACCATGGCCATCAGTTGTACATTCTCTGAGGAGCCCACAATCTTTCTCAAAATTGATGCATATTTCTCTGCTTTATCCATGTACATATTTTTGGCTTGCTCCACTTTATCGAGTCTACCTAATAATGCACTCAAGACTACTTGAGCATCTTATTTTGCACTTTCATTTGTTACCTTACCAAGAAGCTTAACCCTTGTTAGAGTATAGTCTTCCATGCTCACATCACCTGATTCTTGTGGAGATAAGCCAATGTCTACATACTTTTGACCTAACTTGTCAATATGAAGTCTGGAATGAATTTTGGCCTTTTTTTCCCCTTGGCTTTTGGAAGAATTATCTCTTCAAGGTCAAGATCATCTGGGGAGATCATTTTGTTTTTGTGCTTGGACACTTGCGAGATCAGCCAAGGAGGAAGAAATGTTGTATTTCCTTCTTGACTTATTGCCAACACTTGTGTAGCAGGTGTTTCTGTAGAAAAGGATACTATTGTGAAAATTGGTGTAGTATCTATCATGATAGCCCCAGTAGACTGCAAACCTAGTGGATCCTGCAAAGACTCATTCATGAATCTATTGAACTCACCCTGAGAAGTGATATCATATGATGAGGAAGATAGGCTCAGGATGGATGATGAAGAACCTAAAGAAAAATCAACAATTTGCAAGGTGGAACTTACGAGATGGGTAGAAAGAACTGATGATGTTGATGGAGGAAAAAAAACCTTCACTATATGTAATTTTGATGTAGGAGGAGGTGAGGTAGGAAGAGGAGGTGGAGGAGTAGAAGGATTGGGAGGAGTGTAAAAAATACTGGAAGTTATGGGCGATGATGTTAGGGGAAGATTATCAATCATGTCCTTGTGAGGAAATAGTTGTTTTTCATCATCATTCCTTTCTTCCTCCTCTTTATCTTCTTCTTCTCATTCTTCAACAAAATCTTCATCTGCAGAGTCTTCACCTCCAAAAGATTCTTCTACTTCTTCGCTTTCATTCACTTCTTCATCATCAAATTATTTCTTTTCATATGCAAGCTCTTTTCCCTCTGTAGATGGTTGTTCTGATTCATTAGCTTCCTCATCTTCAACTTTTTGTGTAGTACTTTTTCCAATAGTAAATTTGATCTTGGGACCTTTCTGAGAAGAAGAAGGAGCAACTGCATGCTTCTGTTTAGTATAGAGTTCTTGTTGATGACTAGTTTCTACTCCCGGTATTTCTCCTTCTGATTTTATCTTGAAAGATTTCTTTTGGAAGCCATGTTTATGCAACCATTCTATTGTGTTGTCTAAGATGGGAGCAAGCCTTTCTCTAATAAAGACACTTTCCTTTTTAGACCATTATATTGAAGGTAAGGGTATCCTATAAATTTCATCTTCTTCATAAGTAGAGTTTAAGATGTCATCAAGATCTTTGAAATCCTCTGGTAGATCGACTACACCAAGATATTTGATCTACTCTACTGCCAGTATACAAAAATCCATTCAATGAATGTCTTCTTCATCTCTGCAGTCCTCCCATATGTCTTCAAAATGGTAGACATGTCGATGGCATTTCTTCAGTTTCCTGTTCACATCTTACTAGTCAAAGTCAAATCTATATTTATATGTTCTTATAGCCATGATTTGCATTTCTGCAGCAACTGACTTTGCCTTTTGTACACTGTGAATGTTATATCTCCCGATTGTCAGTGGGAACTTGAAACCTGGCTTGTGAATTATCTAGCATTCCTTGTGAATTGAGATCAACTATCTTTATAGCTCCATTAGTATCCATTTATCTGAGGGATATTTGGGCAACATGTATGGACACCTAGTATAGCGACCAAGTCTCATATAGGTGAAAGTTGGAAACTGCAAAAAGATATATCCAACCTTACTAACCACTTTGTAAACTTCATTCGATACTCTTTTCTTTTCAAGAGTCAAGTCAAAAGGGAACAACAGGGGTGCAAAGAAGGAATCTGTGACTCTTCTAAAATGATGAAGACTTTCTCTCAATTTCAATTGATAATAGAACTCATACACAGGTATAGTATGTCTATTTCCTTTGGTAAACAAACCTAAAAATTGCCTTGTTACTGTATCGACATATACCAAAGAGGAAGTCATGTAAAATTTTAAAGTAGTAGGCACATTGATCAATTGATTTCATCACTTATCTGGGTTCCCCAATCAATATGTATGGATGCACTCGTGTATCCAATCTTGAAAATTATATGAAACAAACAATCCTTTAACCCTGATCAGGAGAGTAATCATATCCTTAACTCCTCTTTCAAATCACTTCGAGGAAGCCCTTTAGGCCATCTTGAGATAGTAGGCCTTGGAGTTTTCAACCATTGAGTATTAATCAATGTTTTAGCTTTATTGGGATCTTTATCATAGACCTCTTGTACTTGTTGAATTGAGATATTTGTATATTGTTCCATGTGGGGAACACTGAAAATAATATCAAAGAACTTAGGATCTAATCTCATCATCACTTGTCCTAAGGAATCTCTCACACTTCTATCATCTTAGATGTAATGAGATGAAACTTGGAGAACAATCTCTATGTTATGAGTAGCAGTTGGGAATGTAGATACCAAGTGCAAGTTGCTATGAAAAATAGATCTCAAATTTTCCTCTAATGGTTTGATCTTAGTTTTTACAAAATCTGCCAAGTCTTGATGAACAACTTTGGTGTCTTTTTATTTCATCCACCTTTGAGAGCACAACAGTAGGTGAGAAGATGCCTTGGTATTTATACTTCATCTTTCCTTCCTTTTTAGGAAGTGATGGAGACGTCTCTAATGTCATTTGAGAGTGCCAAGGCCAAGGAATGTCACCTTCAAAGATCACCTGATGAGAGCTTGAGAGGAACTACAAGAATAATGAATCAACATATGTTAGGAGAAAATGTAGTATTGGAAAGCGTGAAGGGAGCAGACAATTTGGAGCAACTTAAAATGAGCTATTTTGCACGAAAAATGGAGCATTGGTGAAGAAATGAGGTCCAGAGTGCAAGTGGAGTGGTTTCAGAGTGCTAGAGAAGAAAACTTATTTTTGTGTAGGAGTGCTAAAAATTAGTGCTCCTACATCTTGTGATATTGATTTGCATGTAGTAGCATTGATTTTCAGTGCTTCTACATGCCTTATTCATTTGGTGAGAAAAAGTGTTGAAGTGCTAAATTTTAGTGCTTGAGCATGTGGGAGGGACATAGCTCATGCTTGGGTCAAGTGTAGAAGCAGACAAAAACACCGCTTTAGCATTTTGAGATAGTGGTACTCCATGTAGGAGTGGTGATTTTCACTGCTCCTACATCTTGGAGTTGGAGAGATCTTGGATGTAGCGGAATACATTTTCACTGCTATGAAAGGTAAGAAAAGGGTAAATCAATGTTTGAGTGGTATGAAATGTCACTCAAACATTGAGATAAATGAGCATATGAAAAGGTTTGAAGGGTTCATCCTTTGCAAAAGCTAGAATCTTTACCACTTTGAGAGGATGAGAAAACTTGGTGAGAAACAACGAAGAAGGTAAAAACATCATGGCCAAAACACCAAAACAAAACTAATCAAAAACCCAAAAAAAGATAATACAATGAATAGGGTTTATGAAAAATAAAGAGTTTCGAAAGCAAACGATGATGATAAATGACGATGAAGAAGAGATATTAAAATGTACCTAGTTAGGAAAATGTGAAACGTCAAAACCCTAGCCGAGATGCATGAAAAATAATATGCAATCTATTGGAGGTTGGAGAGAGATCACACGAGGGGTGAGAGAGAATGTCAAATTAGAATGAAGAAGATTAGCTCAAAAACACCTTATTAAGATATTAAAAAGGGATCATCATTGCATCTCAAGTTGCATTAATGACATAGTACATTAAGGCGAAAAAGATGCACTAGCGGTGAATTTTACCGCTTGTGCATGTAAAAGACAATGGAGCAAGAAGTGCACTAGCGGTGATTTTCACCGCTTGTGCATGTAGGCGACTTGTTAACATGAGAAATAAACGAGCGGTGAAAATCACCACTTGTTCATTCTAGGCTGAGTGGAAAAGTGTAGGAGCACTGAAAAACAACGCTTAAAGACTTGGAGTTGAATTTATAACATAAGGCTCATGTAGGAGTGCTCAAAATTAGTGCTTCGACATGAGTCACAAATTGAATAACTCCCAAGGATTGGGAATTGATGAAAATACTCGTTTCAAAGCTCTTCGAAAGATGAACGGGGGGGGGAGGGGCAATGCTGAAACAAACTGTTTGAGGTTTTGGACTACGTGTCGAGGTGATTTGAAATTTGTCATTTTGCATGCTTGAAGTACACATAACTATGAAACAAATAACTTTTGTAGGGGATTATCCCGTGAATTTGACGCAGTTGGATTCGAGGATAACACAACTATAATTGGGTGGGTGGGAATAGATAAAGTTCCTAGAACTATTGCTTGGGTGGGGGGAATTTGAGTTGTGAGTGAGACTATAGGGTGGGGAGATTCTAGTTGCCACCCAACCCTGACAATAGATGGCCCGAACAATTGTTGGTAGAGATGCAGTGCCCGATTCATGTGGAACGATCTAATCTATATGCTAGAGCCAAAGATGCAGTATATGCCAGAGATGCCTGATTCGGTTCAAAGATGCGAAACAATATGATCTATATGACCCAACTATACCCTCCCATCCTATATTCCTTGGGTGGGAAGCAATAGTTTAAATTTATAGTTTGTATTAATTTTAAGATTTGTTTTGACTAATTTATTTTCCTTATATTTATGCACAATTCAAATATGATTATTTCGTTTAATCATTATTTAAAATTAATACACTTGGAAAGCTCTCAAATCTAACTTGGAGGTTTGAATTCTTGAAAGTAATTGAGATTGAATATTAAATATTAAAATTAATAAGAGAAATAAAGAGTTTATTTAATTTTCTTAAGTTGGTTTCTCAAAAGGAAAAAATAGTCTTTTAATTTTCACCAACAATAAAACAATAATTAAGCACAAATTAACTAAGAATTTAAATTTCCAACTAGAAACTAATTCCCAACTAACTTGAAACTCTATATAATTTGATTTCTTCTTGGATTTCCATTTACATTCTTTCTTTTAAAATTAGTTCTTCAATTTATTGTCATTCATTTGTTTTCTTTTCCACTTGATTGATTATTTGCAATGAAAACTATATTGATATATATATATGTGTGTGGGTTGGAAAGAGGAAGAAGATGAAAGAAACATATGTCAAATCTCTTGGCTTAATATGATTTCATGAAATTCTTACTTGGTTCTACTCCCAAATTTGTTCATCAATTTGTTTTTAGTTTTAAAGTAGAGGATAACAATTTTTTAATCATAACTTTTAATTAGCTTTTTGAGTTGATACAAATATATGTTTTAAATAAACTCTTTAAATTTTATCTTCCTATTGTTTGTCTCATTCTCTATGATCAAATATAGAAGACTATTTTATATGATAGATTATTATTGTAAAAAAATATGTCAATTTTTTCTTAATAAATCCTAATTCGTGATTTCAGTTAGTACAATTTTTGAATGTTTTTTTGAGATTAATAATAATTGAAAAACCCATTAAATTCTATATTTAAATATCATATTTTTCAATTTTTATGATCAAAATTTTGAAACTACTTTATAACAGTTTATTGTTTGGTATAGGGGCAACAATGTTGTAACCTCAACAATTGATTAATCAAGTGGTTAAGTTGATTCTTTAATATTATTTTTCTATAGTTATTATTGATTATTTCTATAACAAAAATACTCTAGAATATACATTAAAAAATTATCAGCCATTTCTTTTGTATGGATCATGCAATAGGATGCCATAGTGTCATTCCCATGAAATAAAAGAGTTTATCTTTTCTTGAAGTTTTCTTGCCTCATGCCCCACTGTGGGCGCCAAAAAACATTTGGTGTTACAATTCACACCTTTGGCGTGCATATTGGCAACATATGGCTATGCACAATATTAACCACTCTTATAATTAGGAGGGGAAGCTCCCTCTTTTGTTCATATGCGTGAAAAGTAAAATATTCTAAAATCATATCTTTTTGACTCAGTTGGTGGAGGCACAAGGTTAAGAAACTTGATACATTGCAGCTAAGGTTTTCTTCTGGTTTTCACAAATCTTAACTACAACTAGGCTAATGCTAAAACTATTCTATCTCCTCTAGATAAATAGAGCAAGAGGAATTAGGAGTAGGGAATTGGTATACAATAAACTTTATATCAAGATTCCCAAGGAGGAGGAACCCCTCTCTGAGGTGGAGGATGAAATAAAGGTTATTGGAAACAACATCAAATGACAAGCTAGTTCTCAGGATTCCCAAGGAGGAGGAACCCTTATCCGAGGTGTAGGTTGAAAGTAACTTATTGGAAACAAACACTTAAATGAAAATATTTATTTCTAAATTCCCAAGGAGAAACACCTATCCGAGGTGTAGATATGAAAGAAAGATTATTATCAACAACATCAAACAATAAAAAAATTATTTCTAAATTCCCAAGGAGGAGAAACCCCTATTTAAGGTATAGATATGAAACAAGCCTATTGAAATAAAATAAAATTGGGACAACAAATTGCATGAAGGACCTATCACACAATGAACAATCAACCAACTTTATATTAAACATAGTGAACAACTACAAAATAGAAATATTGCACGAAAAGGTGGGCATAGCAATTTGTTATCACAAAAAAATTTGAAATACAATAAGCAAAGGTTCTCTGATTTATAGAACCTCAAAGGAGTAGGGAACCCTAAAATCTCCTTGAGTTAACAATAGTCTTGCAAGCATGCAAGAGTTTATTCTTAAGTCTAAATGTATGCAACCTAACAGTTAACTAGAAAAACAACATTAGTTAACTGATTATAAACTACACTAAATGGATGTTGCAACATGCAAGTCCTTATTGATATGAAGATAAATTGATAACCAACATTAATTAATTGAAAACTAATTGAAAGCTCCATATAGGTATCTCCAAAATAGACATGCAATGATATGTGGGACAACGAGTTAACTTGGAAAGAGGCATCAAGTTAACTACTATGTTTAATATCTATCTTAGAAAGGTGGTACATCTTGAATTTGTAGTTCATTGGCCATGATCTCAAACAACTAACCCCTCCTAGAAGTTGTTAACTGTCTCATCATCTAGAGGTCATCACATGTCTCAATTGTCGATTCACTACTTGTCAGCAACTCAAACAATCCTCGAAATCTTTGCACACTTAAATATGGATTTCACTGACTAGTAACTCTAGTGGCTCTCTAATTGGAGTGATGGCCTCTATTTCTTTTGTAGCTTTATGCTTTTGATGCTTTTGAAACTTTTCTTCATTCTTCTAAATGGAAGAGTGTTGCAAGATGAAACTACGAAGTTTTATTGTGAACACTCTAACTGTGAGAAATGCTTATGAGCTTGCTACATACACAAAATTTGAATGGTATTCAAACCTCTAAATTGGCATTGGAAGGCTATTAGCTATACGAGGTATGAAACCATGTGGATTTTAAGTGACTATGCCTGCCAAATTGTCTGAATTAACCCCATGAATGAGCTTGATGCAAATTGGTGTTAGTTTTTCTTATGAAATCATGAATTAAGACCGATTTGGTCTTGAAATTAGTTTGAGTGAAATGCATTTTGAAAAAATAGCTTGTTGATTGTAAACACGGCTATGTTCTGACAATTTTTCTGGTGAGGCTAAAAATAGCATGTCGAGGGGCAATTTTTACAAAAAAAATTGAGATGTGGGTTTTGTAAAGAATGTATTTCTAAGCAAACCCACAACGTTAGAAATTTGAAAAAATGCCTTTTGCCTTGGCATGCAAAGGCTTTTTGAAATAGAAGTAGTAGGGGCAGTGGGGGCTGCAAGGGCAATTTTTCCCAAAAAAAATCTAGCATATGGGTTTTGTAGAGAATGAAATTCTAAGTCAACCTATATTATCAAAAATTCAAAAAAATGACCTTACTAAGGCATGCAAGAGCTTTTCAATAAAAGAAGCTACATAGGGAAATGGGGCTATTTTTTCTCAAAAAACGCTAGCATGTGGATTTTGTAGGCGCTAATGAGTTGAACACACTCAGATTTTTCATTTATCAAAAAGTTGACTTTTTGACCGACATGCAAAAGAATCTTTGGATAAATGTGTAGTACTTCAAAAAGAGAAGTAGCGGGGAAATTTTCTTGAAAATTTTTGGAATATGGGTTTTGCTGCCAATGCTATGCTGAATGAACCTAGATGACAGTATTCTGAAAAAGATTTCGTTTACTTTGACATGTGAGAGAAAACCTAAGACAAGGATAGAAGAATTTAGAGAGAGAAAATATAAGCTATATTCTACCTCTAAAAATGATACCTATGCCTTGAATAAAATTTGTGAAGTCTGGAATGCATGCACTCAAATAATGAAATCTAGAAAATATTTCCTCTAAACAATTTGGACCTGACACTACAAAGAACACTGAAAAATACCACTTGTAGTGCCTTCAGATCTTGCTTGCTCAAGAAAATAAGTGTTTTTCTCAACCTATGATGAAAATAATGGATGCCCAAATTCCTTAAATTATAAATTTTGTGAATTAAGGAATCAATTTGCATGAAAATAACCCTAAAATGAGATGCCAAAATATTATTGGACCCCATTTTTAGTTAATTGAATGAAATAAAACCCTAAATTGGGTGCCACCTTGCATGATAGAGAAATTCACCATATGCATGCAAAAATTAAGTCATTTACAAGTCGACTTGAAGGCAAGACTAGAGTTTAAATATTATTTTAAGTTGAATTCACAAACTCCTCCATTATAGGGTGACCAAGTTCAATTTAGTTCAAAAAATAAAATTTTGACTTTAGGTACCTTTACTTTAGACTTAGAAACTTTTTTGAAAATTTGATTTGCAAATGTCACCGGAGCCTATGTTTGATCATTCATTCTGATTGACTGATGTGTATAGTAGACTAGCTGACAGTTTCATTGAAGAGCAGGATCAAAATTGAAAAGGAGCTCATTGAGGTTGCAAACCCTAATTTTGACTTCTAAGCCTTCAAAATACTAGGCGCCCCTGGCCTCTAGGGGCGCTTTTTCTCCCATAATCAAATTTTCATGCATTTTGAACTTGATTTTGGCCTCCCTTCATCTTGTGTTTCATGACACTTGACAAAGCTTCTGAGCTGGCTGACAGGCTCACTATAGAGCTGGCTCAATTCTAAACATGATTTATTGGAGAGTATAATTCCTAAAAACCTCATCTGGCAAGTCAAAAACTTGGGCGCCCCTGGCCTCTAGGGGCATTTTTCTCCTAGACAACCATTTTTGCAATGTGTTGATTCTTCACTCAATCTCCAACTACAAGATACTATCAAGTCTTATGATCCAACTGAGACATGCAACGAAAATATTGAAGCATCACAAAAAGGATGTGCATTTGACCCAAACAACTATATTTGAGGGCTCAAAACCTTGAGTGCCCCTAGCCTCCAAGGGCACTTTTACTCTAAATTGATATTTTTGACCATGATAAAAACCTTACGTTTGACTCTTGATTTTGGCAGTTCAACAACTTAGATTAACTCGCTGACAGATTCGTTGCAAAGCCTGATCAAGTCTAAGACAAACATCCTAGGTGTCATTTGATCAAAATGTAGTGCCTCTCATGTTACTGATACATTTTGATACTTCTTTGTGTGTGTTTTTATTTTGTGTGGTTTCTAGTTATGTTCTGATGCTTACTGGATACTTTGTTAGACATCTATTTCGCCATGTGTTTGGTGTGGTAGGCAGTTCTGTTTATTTGCTTATGATATTTGGACATGTGTGTTGGATACTTATGTTTATGATGATGTTACTGATTATGTTATGATGATGATGTTGTGTTTAGAGTTGGATTACTGTATATGATTTGGGTGAAGGATATGGTGTTGCATCACTCATCCGTGAGCACCCTGCCTCACCACAATTCTCTTTCACAATGTGTTTGATTATGAGTTTATATGTATATGTATATGTTGTTTGACATTTGATGTTATGCAGGAATGCACGCACCAAGTGTCGACTCCACCTGCATTGTCAGGTTTGAGCGCGCCCTACATACCCAATGGTTGATGTGGTTAGGGAGTTGATAAGAAAGTACCCCCATCTGTGTCAATGAATGGGTTAGTGTTTGCTCATGTCATATATTCATACTTCATTCGTGTGTGTATGATTTTAATTTAAGTTATTTAATTTCATGGGTTTTGTAATGTTAGTAAAGGTTGTGTTTATGGCTATGATTAATGTATTATCATTTTAAATTAAATGTTATCATTTGCTGTGGTTAATAAGTAATTAAATTTTCATTGTTAGCAAATGACATCAATTCTTTAGAAAATATATGTGCGCATTAACGTTACTATTTTATTCATTAAGGGTGTTATTAATATTGCAAGATTTAAATTATCATGAGATTATCATTTAATTTAAATAAATAAAAGTTAATAAATTATTTTATTTTTTATTTAAATTTAAGTCATTGAAATTATTTTTATGATAATTTTATCATCAAGTAATTAATTTAATATTATATTTTAAATTTAAATGTTGTTTGAATTAAAATGCTTATTTATTTAATTTTAATAATGATTATTGGTCTTCGAAAGTTAATTAAATTTTGAAGGAAACATAACGTTTTAATTTTGGGAAGAAATAGTGAGTTTAGTAATTTTTGAAGAAAATGCCTATTTGAGATTTAGTAAAACTAAAATTGAAGGCAAGAGACTATTTTCGACATTCAATGAAATTCTAAAATAATTAGTAATGTTCTAAATTTTGCAATCTTGGGATTTTATATCCAATCTTGTCTTTTTCGAAAAATGAGAAAGAGAAAAGAAAAGTAAAATTTGTCTGCAATTCAAAAAATTGGAAGTTTTTCAGAGAATTGAAATCTCTATGCTTTCTTTCAAATTTTTTTTAGAAGAATCTAGAATTATACATTTTGCTGGGAATTTTTCTTCAAACTTCTCTTCTGGAGGTTGCGGATCTACAAAATTGCTGAAGATCGTGGTTGGAATTCGTCTTCAAATTCATTGCAAGCGAAGGACTCTAGGTAGTTCTGTAACCCGTGAATTGTTCTCTATAAATTCCAGTTGAATGAAAAGGATTGTAAATTGCGAAATTTCATTATGTTGTCTATGAGTCTCAAAATTTTTGTTATGTGGAATCCATTGCTTTGTAGTTGTTATCTCAGCCTTTAGTTTTCACTTCCCTTCATTTCCTGTCCAGTATGTAATTATTATTTTGATACAAGTTTGGCTGGCTGGAAACTCATCCTTTTTATCTTTGAATAAATCTATTCCCATTTCAATTGGTCCTTTGGTATTTCCTTGTTATTTTTATTTGGGCCAGAGATCCTCTTCTTCTTATTTCGGCTATTGCATTTCCCCAATTTAATTCATTTCATCTGAAGGATTTCATGTATTGGGCTATGCCCAATTTTTCCTGTGTTTAGGCATCTGTTATATATATATAATTTATTTATCTATTGATTGGTATGGCAATCAAAATTTATTTATGGTAGTTCATGTTTTAATGCTAGCGAATTTATATTACCAGTGAATTATTTTTTTGTTGTTGGGTGTATGGGGAGTGTGAAAGGAAAACAGAGGTGCATAATCGCTTTCCTAACACTAAAACAATAAAGGAGAACTGCAAGAGACCAGTTTTAAAGCTTCTTAAAACAACTAAGATGAACACATATAGGGTAACAAGAGTAACATAAATACACAATCATAGATAACACCAGATTTATGTGAGAAAACACTTTTGGGAAAAAACCCACCACACCAAGAGAAGACACTTTGTATTACAGTAAAATAAATTACAAACAAAGCTCATAGTCCTCACTCTCTGATAGTTAACTCACATTAGCAAACTTGAGTTTTCATGCACACACAATTACAATACTTCTCTATGTATACCATGAATACAACTCTCTATATGTCTCTATGACTTCACCATCACCCTTAGTTGACTTATATCAATGTAATTGACTATACAAGTCTTACATCACATAATCATTCCAACCAATCACAGGCCTTAATAGTGCACCATTCACCCTATCAAGCAATCCGATCTTCTAACCGATCTGCCCTACAATCACGCATCGGGCCGCCCAGGCATTAACTCTCTTGCCTTAATAGGATTTTGTTATCAACCGAAACATGTCTTGCAATTACTACTTTCACCGCCCTAGACTTCGACCAATCAGATGTTGATTACTTGCCATGTGTAGCCTCTCTATTTGTTCGTTGCTTCCAGTCAAGTGTGACCAGTCAACACAATAGTCAAACACCTCTTACCACGCTACCTCACTGAGCCAAAGAGCCCACTGCGGTATGGCAGTGCCACTGCCCAACCGCAAGTCCATCCTAACACCCTCACAGTATTGAGGTAGTGACATATCTGCTAGCCCATCGCTTAGCACCGTTTCACCACCAAGCTCAGATCGACCTTTCGAGGTATGGCGGTGCCACCGCCCAACCACGAGGCTAGGCAAAGCCTCCCGTGGTATGGTGGTAATCGCCTATGCCGACCATCAAGATCCAACGTGCTACTGTGCCCTAACCACAAGACCTCTGAGGTAAGGAGGTAACCATTATCTTTCACCGCCAAGGCTTACCACACCACTGCAACATGGCCAAGAGGCCATTGCGATGTGGCGGTAAGCGAACTTTGCTTAACTGTCACAGTTCATCACGACCACCGCCACCAATGATCACCCTCCGTTGTACGGAGGTAAGCCTTCACACTAACTATGCCCATCAACCGCGCTATCACCAGCCCAAGATAGAGACCCCGTGGTATGGCAGTAACACCCCCCAATTGTGGATAAACCGACAAAGGCCCGCGGTAAGGCGGTAAACCGCCAGACCGCACCTTTAGAAAAAATCTCAACGGTAGAGAGGTAAAGGCTGATAATTTTGCCAAGTCTTTTCCGAGGTTCAAGCCAAAAGTTGAGGTACCTATTCCCATAGAGTGGATGGCATAGGCATACTACCCCACCCCCCATTCCCTTGAGGGCTGCACTAGCTCTTGGATGGTTGGGTAACAACAACCACAAGGCTGCTGTGCGCAACCATACCAAGAGGTTGTGCCCCTCTCAACCTTGTTTTCGTGGTTGTTAATTTTGTTGTTATATATATATATATATATATATTGGAGTCTACAATTTGTTTTTTATCTCTGGGTTTTTTTAGAATAGAGGACAGCGAATTTGCTTGGAAATTTAATTCATATTTTAAATGATTAAATGATATATATATATATATATATATATGTTCATTTAAATTCTGTTTTGGCATTCAGCAGTAAGGTAAATTTAATATTCTTTTAAATGTAGGCACTTATATATATATATATATATATATTCTTGGATAGGAATATATTAGTGAAATGAGAAAGTAATTTTAATTTGAAAAAAAAATAGAGAACAAAATTATTGCAATTAGATTCAGATTCATTTATTATTTTATTAAATATGTATTTAGAGTGATTTTTGCAAATTAGATTTTATAATCAGAAAAATCAGATTTAGAAGAATAATATGTTTTGGAAAAAGGAAATAAAACTAGAGAAAAGATATTGTTTAGATTAAAATATCTACTTATATTTATAATTATATTTTAATAGTTAAGTTTAAATATTTTAAATTCCAAAGTTTATTTTGTGATTAAATAAATTGTAGATAGTGTAGTTGCCTTTATTTAATTTGATTTTGATGCAATTAAGAACCCTAGATTTTCTAATTTGGTAAAATTAATTTGGTGTGATAATTCATATTAGGTAATTGATTATTTCCAGAGATTAGATTTGAAATATTTAGTGAACTTTATGTTTTAGAATAGATTTTAAATGATGGAAATATTTACTTGGTATGAGATATGTTAATTTGAGTTAAATTTTATATAGCTTGAAAATGTGGCTTAAATTAGTAGAATATGTTATCTTGGTTGTTGGGTGGATAACTGTTTACCTCCAAAGGCTAGGGAAGTGGTGTGTATGCATGTTTATGGTTGCACCTATTTGTCTAATTTGTTACCTTGTGGATAATTGTGTGGGTGGTACCTCTTAGTTTTATGGGTTTTTGGATGCTTTGTGTCGTCATGAGATGGTCATGCCTCGTGAGCCTTGTTGTGAAATAAGGTCCTTTAAGGTTTGTGCATTGAGGTACACCCATTACTTGAATTTTATTTAGGGGTAACCGTAAGGGAGAGTGGCTCTTCTTGGGGCCAATGTACAAGTGGTCGCCCACGAAAGATTTTCCTTAAATAAGTGAACCTAATTAATGTATCTAGTGGGTTGGGTTAGCTAACACATAACAAGACTAAAAACATGCACCTCACCCCTGTCATTAGTGCTCTCAAAGGCTAAGGACGAGTGGGAAGACCTGGTTGGTAAGTTCACTTCCTTGTCTCAAAGAAAGGTAAGTGGCTCTGCATGAGTCACCCTATGGGGCAGTGCCTTGAGATAGGCAATTTGGTTAATCCATATTGATGGAGGCAACTCCTAGTGTTAGGTAGTCTGGTTAATCCACATTGATGGAGGCGGATCCTAGTGTTAGGTAGTCTATTTAATCCATGTAAGGCCATGCGATGAAACTCTCCCACTGTGCCCCTTTTTTTTCCCTCGATCTTGTTGCCTCTAGAGTTGTTTTATTATTGTTGATGTTTATGTTGTTACGTGGTCTTGAGTCATGTGGTGTTAGTCATTTATGTTTGTATTTTGTGTCTGAGGGTTCTTTCTTATCGACTCCTTGCATGGGGGGTGTTCCTTTGGGTTCACAAGGTTGGGTGGAAATGTGCAATGCACACATTGGGTCCCTAGGTGGTGATCGTGGTGTAGTTGTATTTGTAGTGATCTCAGAGTTTCGCACGAAGAAGATTGTACCTTTTATGTATTCATCTCTTCATTATTGCACTATTGTATTATGTTGTACTCTTCCTGATGTTATAAGGGAAGCAACTTTGTAATGTAACTTTGGTTTCACGTTGTGTTGTATCTATGGAAATATATTCCACGAGTGTAACCTTGAACTCTGAAGTTGAATGTAATAATATGTTGTTTATATTTTTAATTATCTATCTTGTTTGTGCTGAAAGGTCTATTTAATAACAACTGGTTTTAAAGGCAAAGGTACCAACTTTGGATTACCTACAAACTGCTGACATAGTTTGCATTTACGCACCCAAGAGTATGCATCTTGAAAGAGTGTAGGCTAGTAGTAATTTTCTCTTAGGATCTTGTGAGTGGTAACTAGCATTGAAAAGTTTCCTCCACATGCTAAGTCATGATATGACTTCAACAATATTTCCTGTTGTTCTTTATCAACACATTGTAAGAAAGTTCCATCCAATGCACGTTTGTACAAATCATTGTCCCACAAGACAAAGTTTGCTAACTTTAGTTTGACGGTCCTTTTCTCCTTTGAAGTCAAATGATCAGGACATTCCCCATAAGTGAGAAAATGGACAATGTTGGAATACCACTCATCAGTAGTATTGATGAATAAAACCATTAGAAGTTCACTTGGATCTACCTCCTTAGTCTTTGAAACTTCTCCATCTAGATTATTTTCAGCAATGAGTTGACACAAACCTCTTCCATGTATCAGCTTGGTACGCTTGATATCCATGTCATATTCTTGAATCTTGGAAATCCAATTGCCTCTTTTTGTTCCAAACTCCTATTATGTCAAGATAGACTTAACGATTGAATCTGGAACCAAGACCTTAACATGGCTATTTAGAATGTAGAACCAAAAATGTTTAACCTTAACCATAGCAAAAACGTATTTTTCCATTTGGGAATATTTTAGTTCATAATTTTTTAGAGGACAACTCATGGATGCAATTGGGGATTCAAAACCCTCACTATTTTCTTGCACCAATTTTTTTGAAAGTGTATGCTCATAAGCATAGCTATTCATTATGAATTCCTTCATGTAGTATGGGCAGACTAACATTGGCACATGAGCAATAGCCTCTTTGATATCATCGAATGTAGCTTTTCCTTATGTCATCCAATGAAAAGTGGTAGTACCTTTCATCATATTAACAAATTCTTTATAAGGGAATTGTTTATAACTGATGGAAAATTCTTGATGGATTTAGACAAATATTATATTTGCAAGGTTTCAATTTTAACCCTAATGATCAATTTTCAATAGATTTGGGAGCCATAACTAGATAATATCAAAGGCATAGGGATAGCTATAGAGTGAAATAGCTATCAAGATTTAGGCCTAGAGGGTTGAACAAAGAATTTGGAATGTTTGATAGTGGGTAGTTAGAGCCATTTAGCTATTATAATTTTTGAAGACTACTTCATAAAGATGTATTTTTCCCTTTGCCAAGTTTCAGAAATAGATTTTAGACCTTAGATGCTAGTGTCTTATAAAAGTAGTTATGGTATATTTGTTGACTGAAGTTCTTGAATTCATCTTGACTCTATACAAATGTATCTATTTTTTATTTGAACAAGAAATAAATAAAGCAACCAATTTGTAAATATTGTGAGATATTTAGATCAACAAACTAAAAAATGAAAAAATGAAGGTCAAGGCCTCTCTATTTTTCTCAGTTCACTTAAACTTTTTAGATGCTTCCAAACATCTAGCAAGCTATAACTATCATGCATATTATATTATTTCTATTTGTTTTATACTTTGGAACAATTTACAAGATGAAATTTTCTCCTCATGTAGAAGTATAAGCTGCCAAATTCCTTCAAAAGTTGGTACAGGAATCAAAAGATGAACCTGTCAAATTGGAAACCAAACTTTTTGTGGTAAGAAGAGTTTATTTTGACATGAATGACATGTTGTAACAGCTTTATTGAGTAATACAATTTATTTAGTTATTTGACAATTTGGTGATTTGTGTTAGATATGCCACCATATGAAGTTGAGTGGAAAAGAGCACTCCTTACCTTATCAAGTAATATCTAGGTAAGATGTTATAAAAAATAACTTGTGCTTTTAGTGAAGCTAGTCAACCTACTCATGCTTTTGCATGCTTAATTTTTTCCTTTTGGATTGAGCTACATATGATAAATTTTTAACTTTCCTTGCAACCTGTGTATTACCCTCTCAAGTTTTTAACTAGTTAAAAGAAATCTCTTATAAAGGATATAAAATTTCTTAGTACTTTAGATTGTTCTTTATGTTAAGGGAGGCATCTGACTATTGTTTATATAATTCAACTTTATTTGAGAGTAAGCATATTTAATCTCTATGTGGTAGATTCAGACACTAAAAGAAAGTATTTGATCTTATTAAAGCAAAAAACGTAAAAGTGCATCACATCTTTGTTGAAAGTGATCCCATATCCTTTGTGATACCTACCCTCTAGCAACTTGACTATCCTTTGTATTTTAGGTTATGCATGAGTTTATTCATTTGATTTCAATGGTCTTGCATAACACTTGAGAAATTAATTCTGGTAAATGCTTGAGATATTGTCCATACACTCCTTAATACACTTGTAGGTTTTCCTCTTTTGAATATTTGCGAGATGGAAATATTTATTAGTTTACCATACTTCTATGAAGAAAATGAACCCTTGAAAAGATTTATGATGTTTTAAAATCCCTCTTGACTACTCAGTTACTTTTCTTTATGTATCTTTTAAAGTTTGTCATACTACCCTATCACTGTTATTATTAATTTCAATGCCCCCTTCATGGCTATGACATGGACTAATCATTGTTTATTTGAATAGTCATGACTGTGATCTCATTTTGGGAATCTATAGTAAAGTGTCATGCCTTTCTTTGAAGTCCATTTCCTTAAATCTTTTCTCTTTGCTCGTTGCTCCTTACCTCTATAGTATCCCTATATTGCATATACATAATAATAAAAATTATGGTGATAACTAGTGGACATGGGTATAACATCAAGCATCATAGAAATATAGTTTATATCTGCATATATAATACCTCGAGATACTAATATTGTAGCACTAGTCAAAAAATCATTATCAAACTATATTTGTTGATCAAATACAATGAAAAAAAAATATATTAAAATATACAACATTGATCTTTTCTATCTACTCCACTGTAAATAATAAAGACTTCCAACACTCAAATTGGAAGGAAATTTGTACAATCTTTATTATTTACAGTGGAGTAGATAGAAAATATCACTGTTTTATATTTTACTATATTTTATTTTGCAAATAGCATTGGACTGTAAACTGGCCAATACATTGTCAAAAATAATGATTGGACCCTATGAATATATAGGTTATCAATATTTAATCAATTCACATGAGAAATCATACTGACCAATAGTATCAATGAAACTTTGATACTATATAACATTGACTAGTCTCAGTTTGATGACCTTTCAAGACCAATGCATGAATATCATTTGGGCCTCATGGCATTGAACATTGTTTTCATTCAGCCATGATATTATGTTCTTACAGGAAGCACAATACTAGTATGATTGAATGTATCAGAGGAAACAAGAGTTAGAGTAGATAAAAAGAGAACAAAAGTATTGTAGTGTAACCTTATTATTATATAAATAAATAGAAAAATAGCAAGAGTAGGAACCCCAAATATCATGTTCATTGTCTATGTGAATATGTGTGGAATAGAGTGACCCCTTATCTATTTCAATTGCTAATAAGGTTACGATTTATTCTTATTCTCCTTTGCATAGTATAAGCTCTAACCAATTTTTAATAGTTAGCTTAAAATTCAAGATAGTATTCCATACTGATTCTATGTCAATAGGAGGGAGGAAGTTGTATATGGATTCTAGAATAAAAATTGTAACCAAAGACATGAATTACATGGATGGAAGAAAATTCAATACAAATGGCAATAGATTTGACATATAAAACCAGAGGATTTCCCTATGATATTTTGAAGCACTATTGTAATGGTGAAGTCAATTTAGATAGAGGCTTGATTCATAAGTAGATGGAAGTGTATGAGACATTTGAAGTTGCTTGTGAGAACAAGATTTACCTTAACCTACAAAACTAGGCAAATGAAGTGTTGTCCTTACAAAACCATTTTGTCGAGAGTGTGGAAGTGAAGGTCTACACAAGATTGTTTGTATGTATTGGATTCTACATAAATATGTTAGGATCGGTCTCAACAATCATTTTAGTCTTTCAAAATGATATCATCCTTATTCAACCATACACTAATTTTTGTCAGACGGATGTAATCATTAAGGAAGACCCTTTCATTATTCCCTTAATGGATTGAACTTTCAAGGAGGCCATATAATGGTGTTGCCTATTTATATCCAAATCAAGGATGTGAATAAGACTGATGACTATGCAGGCTATATTGTAGATAAAATTCATAGATCTTTTAACTTTTTCAAGACATAATAGGGTGGTCCACTTCAAATGAAACTCTTTATTATGCCATACTATTTTATTTCTAGAATTCATTTCTGAAGTCAGATTTGTACTTTCAAGTTTGAAAATCATATTTTAAAGCAACATCTCATCAGATTTCATTTTTAAATTTTGTTGTGCAAGTTCAATATTATGATTTAGGAGTCTAACAGTTGGAAATTATAGTAAAATCAAAATTTAATAATTTCTAGAATTAGCATTTTAAAGTGTTTTTTGGGGTCATTAACTTCAGACTATCTTCTCTTTTATAGGGGGGGTTGCATGCCGAATTTTTTGGTGTAAAATATCATAATTATTAGATTTTATTACCTGTCTATGATTAAAAATTATTAGAGTGTGAGTTTGATATATTTTGAAGATTTAAATATTCAAGCTTGGTAAAGAAAAATCATGTCATATAATATTAGTCCAGAACAAAATGAAGAGTCACTTGATAGATTGTGGGCTAGATTGAAAAGAAAGGGTGATGACAAATGTTATTGTCCTTGCAATAATTACAAGGGCTTAAAGACGAGAAGACTTTTAATCACAACATCCGAGAAACATTGTAGGCAACATGGTCACGTTGAAGGGGGGCATGGTTATCATCCATTGGTAATTTGTTCATTATATGTGTTTATATTGATTGAATTTGTAAATGTTTATATTGTTTTAACATTTTATATATATATATATATATATATATATATATATATAATCACTTGATCATGATCATGGTTTATGTGTGTTTGTCATTATTATAAAGGTGGGGTGCCCTACAACACATGATATGGATTATCACAGCCCGATGAATGTAGTTTTGCAAGCGAAGGAACATGGAGATGTGAATATCGAAGATGAAGTTAATGATCCCCATGGAAGAAGATGATCATGCGCCAGAAAACATAGTTGAAGATGATGCTACAAATACATTGATCCATGACACATTTAGTGGCACAACTGATCATGTTGATCGAGATGAATTTGATGATGTTCATGATTTACCTATACTTCAGAAGGCATACGAGCCCCTTTATGAAGGATCCCAAATAACTCTTCTCTTTGCTGTATTGTTGGTGAACTTGAAGGTTATGAATGGTTTATCCAACATAACAATCTCACGGATGTTAAGGTATGTCATATATGTCATCTTTTTTCATCTATTATAATTTTTGTTAGTTCATCACTACTAAATAAAGGATGAAATATGTACCATCAATATTCTTTATATTAACAAATTATTTTTTGTTGTAGATTGATTGGTGAATTTTTGTTACCACCATCAAATATTTTACTTCGCTCATACTGAGATTTATCTGGCATTATGAAAGATATTGGAATGGAGTATCAAGCAATAGATGCATGTCCCAATGATCATATTATATATCATAAACAACATGAATTTGCAATTGAATGCCCGGAATGTCATATCAGTAGATATCGAACCGATCAACTAACAAAAAAGGTGCCTCGCAAGGTTCTTCGTTATATTCTCATTATTCCACATATGCAACACTTATTTAGGTGTGAAAGCTTAGCACAATTTATGGATTGCCATGCACAGAATAGAAGTGAAGATGAAATTCTTCAAATGCCTGCAGATGGTTCTGCATTTAGGGACATGGAGGAAAAATGGCCACACTTTAAAGAAGAACCTCGTAATCTCAGGCTTTGATTGGCAGTGAATGGTGTCAATCCATTTGGAGAGCTGAGATCTATTTACTCGGTGTGGCCTGTTTTTTTTATCAACAATAACATTCCTCCATGGATGTCAATAAAGAGGGAGCACATAATGTTGGCAATGATTGTTCTAGGTATTTGTCTACATCAATTTTCTTTAACGTAATAGCATTTCATTTGTCTTAATTTTTGCATAATGACTTATTATTTTTTCATTTAATAGTCATGTACATTAATTTATATATATATATTGCAGTAAAATGGTTATAATAATTATGTAATGTTTATGTTCATTCAACTAGGTAAGTACCAAGTTAAAGATATGAATGCATATATTGAGCCTCTTATCAATGAGTTACTAAAGTTATGGAATGGTGTCACTATGTATGACGTATCTAGACCAATATGACAAATACAATTTCAATTCTATGCAATGCTTGTATGGACAATTCATGATGCCCTAGGGCTAACACATTTTTCTAGTGTGTTATAATGTTCAACTGCATGACTTTAAAAATATTTAATTTTATGAAGTAGATATCATGCATGTTTTTAAAATAATCTATTCATTATATATAATTATAGAAATTGACATATTTAATCCAATTATATATGATTTGTAGGTCTTCAAACAAAGGGAAAATTTTCATGTCCAATTTGTGGTTCAAAGATGAAATTTCGTCGTTCAACAAGTTTAGGAAAGCAGGTGTTTGATGAGTATAGGCACTTCCTCCACATAAATCATAAGTATCGAACTACTAAAAAAAATCTTTTCAATGGGAAAGAAGAGACTACATCAAAACCACAAAGAATGAAACCTCGCCTATGGAAGTTGGAATATAATAAAATTAATCGTCAAGGTTATACATCGGATCAATTTTTTTATCTATCATATATGATATGTTTTGAATTTATATTCTTATATTGTGTTGTGTTTACTCATGTTGTAATTGACAATGATTTTTGTTGTTAATTTGTTTAACTTATATGCTTCATGAAGGTCATCAACGCATTAATGGTCGGCTTCCACAGGGATTGAAAAGTTATCCCAGACAATTTAGTAGGTTTCCTTAGTATGAACAACTACAAATTGTGCATTTTTTTGATACAATGCATATCGGAAAGAATATGACATAAACGTTATGAAAAATATTGGATGGAAGGCATGACAAAGAAAAAATTGTCAAAATTTGTAGTGACATTCAGGAAGCCAATCATGCAATGAAAAATATCATTCAATTAAATAGCGATGGAGACCAAATTAATATAAGTGCACTTCCTTGATTATTAATGGAGAAGCAAAGAAATGCTATAAAAGAAGTCATACGAAAAATTTGATTTCCCACAAGATTTGTTGTGAACATAAACAATATCATAACAAAGAAAGGTGAATTTGGGTCAGGGATGAAAACGCATGATTGGCATACCTTCATTAAGGTAATTATTCTAATATATTATATATATATTTGTATACTGCATGTACTTTTCAGTGTATTATGTTTACTACTTTTGGAAAAATAATGAAAAGATCATTTTATAATTGTTACAGTACGTTCTACCTTTATGTCTCCCAGACAACTTCGACAACTATGTCAAGAAAGTTATATATGATCTTGGAAAATACATGAGGTAAGTAGTGATATTTGTTCAATTCGTAGTATATTTTTGTTAAATCTCGTTAATATATTTGTGCTTTGAATCACTTGTAGATGACTGTTATCTAAAGCAATCCATAAAGAAGATATAAATTATTGGAAGAGAAAAATTCCTTATCTAATGTGTGAAATTCAAAAGTTTCTACCTTCAACATTTTTCAATGCACAAAAACACTACCTCATACACCAAGTTGAGGAGATTGAATTGTGTAGACCTGTACACACAAGGTCAATGTGGATGGTTGAGAGGCAGTTGAAATTTTTGAAGGCTTTGGTTAGACAAAGAGCACATCCTGAGGGTTCTATGGTGGAGGGATATATGGTATACTAGACCATGGTGTACATTACTGAATATCTTCTTAATTTTGCAACAAAGATCCATGTAGATCGCATTTGGGATCCCAACTCCATTAACAAATTTGAAGGGGAGTACCTAATGGGAAAAGGTAGATTGAGGAAAGTGATAGGTAATTATAAGATGGTCATGGAGATTAATTAGGATATATTTTACATTTGGTTTTTATGTATATTGTACTTATTTAATTATTAATCTTCAATATACAGATCAATTATAAATTAAGGTCGTATACCATGGTAATTAACTAATTATACGTCATTTGTGAATTTCAATTTTTTTGATACAGTTGGTCGAGATTGGGATCTACATTTGTATGTTGGAAACAATCTTGATTGGATGACGGTATGGATTGAAGGATGTCAACAATCTGGTCGCGCATTAACATGGGAAGGTGTGGCTTCATTGGTTAAAGAAGCTCATCGTAATGGAGATTCCAATGTTACACCAAGGGAAATTGATTTAGCATATGGTTTAAGAGATAAATAGGTATGTATAAATATATTAATCATCGATATTATTTAATTATTTTCAAAAATATTGATGTATATATATGTTGAGATTTTTTTCTTTGCATACATTCGGCCAAGAATAAATATGTTTATCAATTGATGATATTGCAATAATTTTTACATGTTTGACATATTGCAAATGAAACACCACAAGGCTATGTGGTGCAATGGTCATAAATTTTGATTCAAAAAGTTGGATGACACGAAGAAAACTTGTGATTCTAGGATAACTACAGTCTTTCAGGTGACTAATGTTTCATCTAGAAGCGACATACATCTAGAAGTCTCCGAAAATCAATACTACGGGATTTTGGATGATATACTTGAGTGTGACTTTAAGTCCTTCGAATTAGTTATGTTCGTCGTCCTATGGTACAGGCTACGATTAAATGAAAATGATCCCGAGATAAATTTTATCGAACATGATAATGGATTTACCATGGTTAATACAAGGTATTTTGAGCGAGTTGGAAATGAGCCCTATGTTCTTCCAAGCCAATATGAGCAGAAATTTTACTCAGAGGTTCCAAGTAAACCGGGTTGGTCATATGTTGTTAGACATGATCCAAGAGGAAGGTTGGTAAGGTATAATATGGTGGAAGAATAAGATACCAAAGAAATAGAAGATGATGTAGATGATGACCAGGATCAATAGTTAGTTGATGATGTGCCTGACGAAGATGTTGAAGAGGAGGAACTAGATAATGATGATGTAGGAGTTAATGTTCATGAAGATGATATTCGTGTGGATGATGACATTATCGAAACTGATATCAATGATGATGATGATGATATGACCAATCCTTACAATGTTAAATTTGGATAAGATAATACAGACAAAGAGTTGGATAAAGAAGAAGATGAATGACATTGAAATGTATGAGTTATGCGATTGTATTATCTATTTGATATTAATTTCTTTATATAATTATATTTTACTTATGTGGTTACATAATTAATTCATGATGTTTTTAATTTTTATGCCATTACATAATTAATTTTGTGAAGATATGTTTTATCTTTGATTTGAATCTGATTTGAGGGCTTAAGGCGTTGATTTGAGTTAGAAAGCTTCATTTCTTTGCATACAGCTCGATTACCTTGTTTTTAAGGGTTTTGTAGTCCAAACATGATATAAAGGGGCTCTTACACTTTTTGTGATTAGTGTAGCTTGTGTAAGAGGCCCCATGGATACTATTGTAATTGTAGGATGCATGAATAAGGAGTAGGATGAGAAATAAAGAAGGTATAGCTGCTGTCCTCAAGAGTTTTGTGAAGAAAAGCATGTGAAATGAGAAGTTCAAGCCTAGGTTTCAACAAAATATGTATGGGTCATCTGATTTTATGAATTTTTACCCATGTACAGACCTAATGGGTTGTGTGTGGGTTGGTCTTGAGGTCTGGGAGTTTGTGAAAGTAGGAGATTCAATAAACCCTCATGATTTTGGTCTAAAACAAGGGTTTTTGGGTTTGGCAAGAATTTGGTTGTACAAGTGAAATATTTTTGTGGATTTGGAGGTTTGGAGGCTATTAGCTCTCAAAAACGCTGGTAAGAATACCTCAAGAGGTTTACAATCTCTTGATACGTTTTAGGGTAACAAACAAGGCCAAATGATTTGAACCTTCTCTTCAAGTGTTGCCAAACCTAGGTTGGTCTACCTTTGCGAACTGAGCAAACTTAAGTGATGTGATTTTGTTTACACCAATCTATTCACAATGGAAATCTTACAGTGAATAGATATAATCCTAATAAAGTGTATGTGTAATATTAGAATATGTTCAGTCAATAGATGTAAAAAATAAAATGGACAAACAACTTTGCCAATTTAACTATATGTACATATAATTTTAAGCTATTTTTATTTTAACTAAAAGTACTGAAGTTACAACATACAAATTAAATGATATTTATGATTGAAAAATTTATGATTAAATATATCTCTCAGAATCCTTTTTGTCCCAATTTGAAACATTTATTTAAATTTTAAGATGAAAATAGCAAGAAAAAATCACACAAATATATTTATATGAAAGAATTATATTGGCGTGAAATTAAATATGATTTGTATTCCAATGTAAAAACTAAAAATAATGGAAACAATTATTTCAACACATAAACTATTATGTAGTAGTCAATTAAAATGATCTAAATAGTCTAATAATTTGACCATTAGCATATAGCAATTTCTATAGAGTTGTAGATCTCTTCCATTTCAAAACACAAAACAATATTAGGTAGATAATCAAACATCTTTCATTTCTACAGTGACTTATTTATCCTAGAGGAACTAGTATATAGTATACAAAGAAAACCAACAAACCCACAACTACCCCTATTTTGAAGGAGTTTAGTTTTCTCCCCTTCTTGATCTCCCTAATATTCCTAGATTATTGTAATTGACTGAAAGGAATTTAATTCTTCTTTAAAGAACCCAATTAATCATATCACACATATACAACAAATGTGCACTAATAAATTGAAATATACTTGATATTTCAACTTAAATAATCAAGAAACATTAGGTTGGAGACAATCAAACAATTACAAAAATTCAACAAACAACTGATACCAGAATGGAACCATCGAATCATAAATCTTTCATTATCTCCTTCAAAATATTATACATGCAACATGGTCCTTTTGGATATAAACATTCTGAAATATTATGTTTCTTGCTATCTATCTTCTATTCTACTACTACCCTCTTATTCATTTCTACCAAAAATGGATATTTATACATCAACCGTATGAAAGGACATGTCCTTTCAAAAATGTCTTGTGCTTGAAACAACAATAAAATTAAAAAGTAATTAGGCTCTCTTAAGCCATACGTGAACTTTCGATAAGTGATCCAAGTAGGCTTGGCACCCATGCGTATCTGCATCTCCTAATGCATTTCGGATCGTGATATCCATTTTCACCATCTTCTCATTTCGTTCGCATGCTTCATCTAATGTTATATCTTTCTCGGTAGCCATCTTCAAAATCTCCTACAATACTGACTCACTTTCAACTTTCCACCTAGTCATTTCTTTTAATGTCACTCTATCATCAAAGAATGCAGTCAATCCCTTTTTGGTGGCATTGATTAATCCCTGCTCATCTCCTCACAATTCTTCAAAGAATTTTTTATGCTTATTCATAAGATGATTTGCAGCCTCAATTGCAGCTTTATCAGGAGCATCCCTCTGGCTCATTTCCTAGAGCTTCTCTAGGATCCTACCATCCATTCTTTCATGTTCTCATAATGTATCAAAGTTTTGTGAGTGTATTCCCCAAAGCTTATTCAATCAGGTTGTTAGACTGGCTTGTCTCTTCTTAATCACTGCAACAAGTGTGTCATACTTTCCTTGAGAATATGCACTTGACCCTTCCCAATGATCTTTTGTTTGTGAACTTTCACCATGGGTGAGCAGCTTGGTTGACCCCATTATAACTCCTAATAAATATTTCAGGTGCTCATTTTCTCTCAGCATTCTTTCATGGTTAGTTTTGTACATTTCCTTTTCCTTGATCAACGCCTATATTTGAGCTTTGTTTAGTTTTTCTACGTTGATCCTAATCTCTGTTGTCACCACAGGATCAGCCTCTCCAACTTTTAGGGTCATAACATGCCCGAATGCCTTCTCAATATCAATGACAATTGATTTCCTATGAGGTGGATACAAGGCCCAAATCTTTAATCATTCTTCATCTGGATTGTACTTTGATCTTGCATAGACCTTTGTTACCTTTTCTGGGCTGAGCTTGTGTCTAGCATTATTGTTTTTTAGGAAACTATCAAAGACTAGTGCAAAATTGAGATCTAATCCTAGAAAAATCATGACACCAGCAGTTTCTAGCATTTCCCTCCCTTTTCAGGGGTCATACCTCCCATCTCTCTTTCCACATGAGCTAAAGGGGCTCTATAACGAATGGTTCATAAGGCAAAACACTTGCTGAAGGTTTTGCAAATGGGGTAGCAAGCTAAGTGGCCTCAACCTTGGGCGAAACTTCGTGGTTAAGCGTGCTTGAGCTGGAGCAGTACTGGGATGGGTGACCTCCCGGGATGGACCAATGCTTCACCTCTGTGAGCATCACCTGGATGCACTGAGTGCTAAGTGGACCATTCATTATCATGAGAGATGGGTTCTTGGGAACCACTACTCATGAATCATGGGTCAATGAGTTTGACTCGAAAACTACACGGTTGAATCCTGATAGCAATATCATAATTTGACACATTGTGGAAGAAACCTCCTACTTATCAATTTTTAAATTACTCAACAATTGTTCTTCAATACCTACCTGGTGTGACATTGTCAACTAGTTCTCTTATCTCTTTTCCCTTTTGTCTACATAGGAATGTCTTAAATTTTGGAGATTTTATAAATTCATCATCTACTACAAAGGACTTATATTCTACATGCATTGCATATGTATCTAAACTTTCTTCAATATTCAAATCCCTAGCAAGACAGGCGTAATCCTGAGTTCTCAACCTTGACATCTTGTTAGGTAGATGTTGTGGTACATTAGCCTCAGATGTCTCTTCTCCGGAAAATAACAACTCTATATCTTGCAACTCTTGATTATGTTGTTCAACCACCATTTTTGCTTCCTTTGCCTCCAAGTTCCTAATCATATCATCAAATTGGTAGGGCACATGGTGATACCCTCCAAAGTTTATCCTTTGTTTAGCATAATTGATATACCCTTCTGGATCAAAATTCTTTCTTAGTGGTCCTCTTTTCATGTTATATTGTAGTAACTTATCTAGAATTAGATTATACCCTTCCTTTGCTAATATAGTAAAATCACCGAAGCATAGTGTACTAGGCATAAAAGCTCGTTTTCCAAAAGAACTTAAATTCATAACACTAGAAAAATCCATTTGCCTAACAATTTCCAAGTATGCAATCCTATCGGGAACCATTTTAGGAAAAATGAATGGGGTATCTTCAAATCCATAAACCCTAATCATGGTAGCATTCTCCAAACAATACCAATCCCCCCAATTGTGGCTAATTGGTCCATTGAAATTTTTGGGCCTGAGAAACCTCTTTATCTCATCAGACAAAGAATAAGCACATGGATGATTATAAAAATTGTACAATGGTTTCAAAAAACTTTCTTCAAAGCATACAAAACTAGAGTTAGAAAACCTGTTGTCCCAAACAATAGTCCATGATTGAATAGGTAATGACATGCCTTATCAAACTATGAAATTCTCATCTCCTGAGGCCACAAACCTAGTTTCTATCTGAAGTACAACACTATGTGCATCAAAAGTGAGTAATTACTGAGGTGTAAGATAGAGGCTCCACCTTTTATTGCCATCAACCCAGAATCGAGCCCTTTAAAAATATATGAGGCATAATCAAAATGTCTAGAGTTGTGATACTGAATATCTGCTGAAATTACCATGGGCACAATTGCCATATACTCAGGGACTTCCATTCCCAATACTTGACCCACCGATAAATAAGTGTATTTCATATAGGGCTCAAAAAGATCTACGTGGAATGGGGGTCCTTCACTATCTTCTAGCAGAATTGGTTTACCACCATGTCTAATTATGTGCAAGGGCAATCTCCAACCCTTGTAAATGGTGTCCATCCTTTCGAATTCTTTTTCCATCTCTTCACATATAATCTTTTCGTTGCATACCACTTCCAATTTAAAGACTTCGCCTATTGCATCCTCTGATATGTGTATCAATGGTTTCCCAGACAGGTCATAGATAGCTTTAAGTATCAAATTATAATGAGTGGTCAACAATTTCACCATTTCAACATCGATAAAAACATTAGGGAAAACTAACTTTCCCAGATTAAGGTTCCACGGGTTACATACTGGTTCAAAGTGATTCCTCCAATAGTAATGGAAGCTAAACAGTTCATAACCTCTTATTGGAGTCCAAATATATCCTATGAGCTTACATTTTTCATCTAGTTTATCCACTTCTTCCCTAAGTTGTGCAGAGCATCTGGCTTTAGGTCCAGAGCCAAGTAATTGGTCGATAAGATCTTGATTCAGCTTACGCTCAGTACCCTCTGGCTGAATTTCAGTTTTCTTATTTTTCCCTTTCAACTGACCACTTTCCCCATGCTTTCTACCCTTTGATTTTCCTGAACTAGTGGCTTCCATTCTTCAAAATTGCAAATTCAAGGTATGAAGAACTTACTATTTTTTTCCCATGATTTTGAACTGAGATAATACCCTGGTCCTTCACTCGCTCCTCTGCTTCTTCCATTGTCAATTCTGCAATGATGTTTTCAATTGAATTCATCATGATTCTTGAAATTACTTATGCTTTGTGGCGCCATTAATGTTTTAGCTAAAACACGAGCGTAGCTGGTTTTTTCGAAACTCTCACTATCACATCATGTAATTTGTTGGTCAAAAATTTTCAAATCTCACGTGATCCTTTTGTTCGAGCCTTCACCAACGTTCATTAAACACCCGCAAGGACATCTCGTAGTTTCCCCAACACCTTAAGTCTTCTCGATAGTTACCCTTTCGGTCTTAAGTATATCACTACAACTCCCACCAAAGCAACCTATCACTCTGACTTTAGCAAGTCGAGCAGACAATCCTCATCTTACTTCGAAGATGTGTATCTCACCAAGATATTTCCTTCATAAATTCGGATCGATGAGACATAACGATTTTCTTTCCAATGGAACTGCACTCATTGTGACCTTCTTATCTCTCCCTGTTGAAGTTTGTCTCACTGATTAATTTATTCATCCGCGAAACCATGAACCATGTCCTTCTGATAATCATTCTCTCCAGACATGTCACCAAGTCCAATCCTATTGGTGTATCATGGAAGTTCGGCAGGACTCCTCAAATTCTTCCTAGTAACATTGTCCCATTGACAAAATCCTCCTTTGTTTTATCGGCAAGACTAGATGGATGTCTCGGGCTGACTTCGGGAACCTTACTCCGATGACTCTAGTCTGGCCGATATATTTCCTTGTGCTCCGAGCGATAAGACATATGTAAGCTAGATATGACTTCATACCGTCACACTGATGCTCATTATCTTGCCGATAGAGATTGTGAACTGTATTTTCCTGATATATATCCTCAAATGAGATTTCATCGGTATGAAATTATGACCTCTTGCCAATATCGATATGTAAGCTATCATTTGTCGTCGGTCTAGGCGGTGTCCCCTTGTCCATTTAATAAATGTTTTATTTTTGTAAGGAACAATTTTAAATGACCATCGATCAACTGTCGGTTGATCTCAGCCGTTCCCCGCAATCTTGTGATGACCCCACCACAATGTCTCAACTGATTGCGATATCACGGGCGAGTGCCACGTGTCTTAGCTGGTGATGCCAAAAATATAATCAAATTGCTTTAATATATCTGTCGGGTTTTAATGTGTTATACGAAAAGTTACTAAGGTGGCTACGAGATGCACATGCTCAAAATGAATGAAGATGTTATAATCTCGATGAAAAGCTACTCGATAGTTATGTTCAACATTGGTGACTTTCTTGAGCGAACACGATTGCCGATGGTGGAGATCAACGGTTGCCCGCCATCGCGTGATAAGAAGATGCAAGGTGTTTACTGATCGTGATATCACAGGCACGTGCCACGTTTATTTCTTTGGCGATGCATAATGTGGCGGGCCCTTTGTGCTGAGATAGAGATTATGTCAACCTTTTTTAAGGTAGACGTTCGATGATTTGACAAAAGTGAATGATCAATGGTTGGAATTTGAATCAAATGTGATTGGAGTCGTTGGCACAGCATGCAAGTAAGCTTTAATATTTGCATTTTATAAAGTTCATATATTAAATGGTTTTTATTTATTTTATAATTTGAAAAAATATAAAATAGTAAATTAGAAAAATAATTAAAATTGTTTTTAAATTTTTTAGATTTTTTAAAATTATTAATTATCTTTTTAAATATTTTATTTTAAATATGATTTTAATTTTTTAAATTTAATTTATTACGTCGAGAGGCGTAACTTAAAGTGGCAGCACAGATCGGAATGTGAGCGTGTTAACAAAAAAAATTCACAGCATATTAAAAATATCATATGCCGACATGTATATGAAACAATAAATAACCAACAAATATAAATTAAATAAAAATGAATCGGTGCCACCCAAAAATATTTATATAAATAGAGGAAGAAGAAATAAATTATGAAATACGAATTCACAAAGCCGACAATTAACAAGAGTTGTAGAGCAGTGAAGTTCTTGCCAAAAAGTTTTAGAATAGTTTTGTTTGTATTTATTATGTTTTTTGTGTTGTAAGAACAATTGGTCAAGATAAAGAAGTTGTCACCTAAATTTAGGAATTTGATCATTGATAGAGTCAACTTTATCTTCCATTAGAAAATGACCCTTATAACAAAAGAATTTTGCTCACTTCAAAATTATGAGATGCTTTGGTTGTGAATTTCGGCCATGAAGAAAGCACAATTTACATGTTGCCAACCTTATGTAAATATTAATGAGTTCAAATATTTCCTTAACCATTCAATAATAGATAACTTATTTATAAGCCTCATAAAACTTATAATGTGAAGTGTATTGAAAAAGGCCTTGAAGAAACATTGGAAACCTCAATTGAACCCATATGCTTGTTTTACTAATTATAGAGTAATGGACAAAAGCATTGAAATAGTCATTGAACCAAGACCAAAAGGTAGAGGATTAATTGATGAAACTATTCTTGAAGCCTGTTCATAGGAAACATGACTGACTAATTTGCTAATAAATCATAAGAGATAACTCTTTGTAGTCAAACACAAATCTCAATATTTTACAAACAAATCCAATAATTATCACCAATGGATCAAAATAGTAGTATCAATCTTAGTTCAATGATATATGTCAATATCAGATTCAAAATTAACAATAAATTCTGGATACTGCACACTAGGCATTGAAACAAATTGAAAAGTTGTCTTTATTTGCATCTCCTCTAGAAATTCATCTATCTTGTAAGTCAGGTAACATATGTTGTATGTACTGGCTTGTGCTGCTAGAATTGGAAACCCTAATTGAACCTTAATCTAAATGAACCCTAACCCTAACCCTAATTGAACCATAAACCTAACTCTAATTAAACCTTAATTATAAACTTAACTAAAATAAGCCTAATTGAACCCTAACTGTAACTTGAACTTGATCCTAATAATAACACTAATTGAATGCTAACCCTAATCCAAATTGAACCCTAATTCCAAATTTCCAACCATAAGCCTAATTGAATCTGAACACTAACTTTAATTGAACCTTGTTGTTGAGGTTAAATTAGGGTTCAATTAGCATTCTAGTTAAACCCCAATTGTAAGATTAACCAAAATAATCCTAACTATAACTTGAACTTGACCCTAATCATAAAACTAATTGAATGCTATCCCTAACTAGGTAACTAAACCCTAATTCCAACCATAAACCTACTTAAATCCTAACCCTAACTCTCATTGAACCTTATTGTTACGGTTCAATTAGGGTTCTATTAGCATTCTAGAATGGAGATTAAGGTTAAGTTAGGGTTAGAGTTGTGAATATCTTAATACTAGCTTATAAATTAGACCCTAACTATAATCATAATTGAATCCTAACCCTAACCAGGTAATTAAACCCTAATTCTAACCCTAACATTAACCATAATTAATTTCTCACTCTAACCCTAACTATAATTAAATCCTATTGTAATGGTTGAATTAGGGTTAGGTTTAGAGTTCAATTAGAGTTCTAATATAAATCTTGGGGTTAAGGTTATTTATTTCTTGATATTAGTTTATAAATTTGACATTAATGATAAATATATTAAACAAAGAAAAGTTAGTTCATAATTCATTGTAGTGTAAATGTAGTTTTACCAAAATATTTGTGTGATTGTAGTGTGAATAATAAAGTTGGATACTCCTATTTTACCCCTTAGAAAAAAAATAGTAAATAGGCATTTAGAGATAGTTAAAATTTTCTTCCTCATCATATTATGAAATATTTCTTAGATAATATTTAAATTTAAAATATTCCCTAAGGGTCTATAAAAAAAATGATAGTTGTAAATATGACTAGAACATTCTACATTTTTAATACATTTGTTTCTTAAAAAAATATATACTAATTGAGTAGAGTAATTAGAACTAAAATTATTTGTTAGGACTAAAATTACTTGTTTTAATATCTTTTCTATCTTTAGTTTAGGTAAAAAGAGAAATTTTAAATAAATAGCAATGAAAAAAATAAATCAAGATTAATTTAATATATTAGATGTTAATTTAATATAATATATTATAAAAATATTCAATAATATAATATATTAAAAATATATTAAATTATTTTAAAAGATAATATATTACATAATTTAAAATTAAAATATAAAATTAAAATTTTATTTTTTAATATATTATATTATATATTAGATGTTATATATGTTACATATTATATTGTATATACATTATAAT
>CM021104.1:411265315-411337359 GCA_007115665.2 Sequoiadendron giganteum | reverse complement strand
TGTGACTTTAGCAAGTCGAGTAGAAAATCCTCATCTTACTTCGGAGATGTGTATCTCGTCGAGATATTTCCTTCATAAATTTTGATCGCTGAGACATAATGATTTTCTTGCCGATGGAACTGCACTCGTTGTGACCTTCTTATCTCTCCTCGCTGAAGTTTGTCTCACCAATGAATTTTTTCATTGGCGAAACCATGAACCATGTCCTTCCAATAATCATTCTCTCCAGACATGTCGCCAAGTCCAATCCTGTCGATGTATCATGGAAGGTCGGCAGGACTCCTCGAATTCTTCCTGGTAACATTGTCCCATCGACAAAATCCTCCTTTGTTCTATCGGCAAGACTGGATGAATGTCTCAGGCTGACTTCAGGAACCTTACTCCGACGACTCTAGTTTGGTCGATATATTTCCTTGTGCTCCGAGCGGTAAGACATATGTAAGCTCGATATGACTTCATACTGTCACGTCGATGCTCAATATCTTGTCGATAGAGACTGTGAACTGTATTTTCCCAATAATCCTCAAATGAGATTTCATCAGTATGACATTCCCGACCTCTTTTCGATATCGATATGTAAGCTATCATTTTTCATCGGCCTCGGCAGTGTCCCCTTGTCCATTTAATAAATGTTCTATTTTTGTAGGGAATAATTTTAAATGTCCGTTGATTAATCGTCAGTTGATCTCGGTTGTTCCCCATAATCCCGTGATGACCCCACCACAAAGTCTCAACTGATTGCGATATCATGGGTGAGTGCCACGTGTCTCAGCTGGAAATGACGAAAAGATAATCAAATTGCTTTAATATATTTGGCGGGTTTTAATGTGTTATACGGTAGGTTGCTAAAGTGACTACGAGATGCACGTGCTCAAAATGAACGGAGATGTTATAATCTCAATGAAAAATTTGCTCGACAATTATGTTCAACACTAGTGATTGTCTTGAGAGAACACGATTGTTGATGGTGGAGATCAATGGTTGCCTGCCATCACATGATCAGAAGATGCAAGGTGTTTACTGATCGCGATATCACAGACACATGCCATGTGTATTTCTTTGGCGATGCATAATGTGGTGAGCCCTTGGTGCTAAGATGGAGATTATGTCAGCCTTTTTTAAGGCAGTCATTTGATGATCTAACAAAAGTGAATGCTCGACGGTTGGAATTTGAATTCACATCAAATGCAATTGGAGGTGTTGGTGCGGCATGCAAGTAAGCTTTAATATTTTCATTTTATAAAGTTCATATATTAAATGGTTTTTACTTATTTTATAATTTGAAAAACTATTAAAAAGTAAATTAGAAAAATAATTAAAATTGTTTTTAAATTTTTTAGATTTTTTTAAATTATGAATTATATTTTTAAATATTTTATTTTAAATATGATTTTAATTTTTTAAATTTAATTTATTACGTCGAGAGGTGTAACCTATAGTGGCAACACGGAGCGGAATGTGAGCGTGTTAACAAAAAAAACTCACAACATATTAAAAATATCATATGCCGACATGTATATGAAACAATAAATAGCCGAAAAATATAAATTAAATAAAAATGAATCGGTGGCAACCAAAAATATTTATATAAATAGAGGAAGAAGAAAGAAATTATGAAATATGAATTCACGAAGCTGACAATTAACAAGAGTTGCAGAGCAGCGAAGTTCTTGCCAGAAAGTTTTAGAATAGTTTTGTTTGTATTTATTATGTTTGTTGTGTTGTAAGAACAATTGGTCAGGATAAAGCAGTTGTCACCTAAATTTAGGAATTTGATCATTGATAGAGTCAACTTTATCTTCCATTAGAAAATGACCCTTATAACAAAAGAATTTTGCTCACTTCAAAATTATGAGATGCTTTGGTTGTGATTTTCGGCCATGAAGAAAGCACAATTTACATGTTGCCAACATTATGTAAATATTAATGAGTTCAAATATTTCCTTAACCATTCAATAATAGATAACTCATTTATAAGCCTCATAAAACTTATAATGTGAAGTGTATTGAAAAAGGCCTTGATTAAACATTGAAAACCTCAATTGAACCCATATGCTCGTTTTACTGATTGTAGAGTAATGGATAGAAGTATTGCAAGTCATTGGACCAAGACCAAAAGGTAGAGGATTAATTGATGAAACTATTCTTGAAGCCTCTTCATAGGAAACATGACTGACTAATTTGCTAATAAATCACAAGAGATAACTCTTTGCAGTCAAACACAAATCTCCATATTTTACACACAAATCCAATAATTATCACCAATGAATCAAAATAGTAGTATCAATCTTAGTTCAATGATATATGTCAATATCAGATTCAAAATTAACAATAAATTCTGGATACTCCACACTAGGAATTGAAACAAATTGAAAAGTTGTCTTTATTTGGATCTCTTCCAAAAACTCATCTATCTTGTAAGTTAGGTAACATATGTTGTATGTACTGGCTTGTGCTGCTAGAATTGGCAACCCTAATTGAACCTTAATCTAAATGAACCCTAACCCTAACCCTAATTGAACTATAAACCTAAATCTAATTAAACCTTAATTGTAAACTTAACTAAAATAAGCCTAATTGAACCCTAACTTGAACTTGAACTTGATCCTAATCATAACACTAATTGAATGCTAACCCTAACCCTAATTGAACCCTAATTACAAATTTCCAACCATAAGCCTAATTGAACTTGAACACTAACTTTAATTGAACCTTGTTGTTGGGGTTAAATTAGGGTTCAATTAGCATTCTAGTTAAACCCCAATTGTAAGATTAACCAAAATAATCCTAACTAAACCCTAACTATAACTTGAACCTGACCCTAATCATAACACTAATTGAATGCTATCCCTAACCAGGTAACTAAACCCTAATTCCAACCATAAACCTACTTAAATCCTAACCCTAACTCTCATTGAACCTTATTGTTACGGTTCAATTAGGGTTTAATTAGCATTCTAGAATGGAGATTAAGGTTAGGTTAGGGTTAGAGTTGTGAATATCTTAATATTAGCTTATAAATTTGACCCTAACTATAATCATAATTGAATCCTAACCCTAACCAAGTAATTAAACCCTAATTCTAACCCTAACACTAACCAAAATTTATTTCTCACTCTAACCCTAACCATAATTAGATCCTATTGTTATGGTTGAATTAGGGTTAGGTTTAGGGTTCAATTAGAGTTCTAGTATAAATCTTGGGGTTAAGGTTATTTATTTTTTGATATTAGTTTATAAATTTTACATTAATGATAAATATATTAAACAAAGAAAAGTTAGTTCATAATTGATTGTAGTGTAAATGTAGTTTTACCAAAATATTTGTGTGATTGTAGTGTGAATAATAAAGTTGGATACTCCTATTTTACCCCTTAGAAAAAAAATAGTAAATAGGCATTTAGAGATAGTTAAAATTTTCTTCCTCATCATATTATGAAATATTTCTTAGATAATATTTAAATTTAAAATATTCCTTAAGGGTCTATAAAAAAATGATAGTTGTTGTAAATATGACTAAAACATTCTACATTTTTAATACATTTGTTTCTTAAAAAAATATACACTAATTGAGTAGAGCAATTAGAACTAAAATTATTTGTTAGGACTAAAATTACTTGTTTTAATATCATTTTTATCTTTAGTTTAGGTAAAAAGAGAAATTTTAAATAAATAGCAATGAAAAAAATAAATCAAGATTAATTTAATATATTATAAAAATATTCAGTAATATAATATATTAAAAATATATTAAATTATTTTAAAAGATAATATATTACATAATTTAAAATAAAAATATAAAATTATAATATTATTATTTAATATATTATATTATATATTAGATGTTATATATGTTACATATTATATTGTATATACATTATAATATTATAATATGATGTTAAAATTATATATTATACATTATATATGTTACATAAAGTATATATATTAGAATATTAGAATATTTTGTTAAATTAATAATATAATATATTAAAAATACATTATTTATTTGAATTTGTTATTAGATTATTTTATATTTTTGAATTTATTGTTTTAATTATATTTTATTTAAGATATGACAAGTAAATAAATGAATTGAATTGAAAATATAACAAGAACTAATTTTGAAGAGTTCAATTTTTTTCTTAAAAATTAGTTAAATATTTTTTTATTGTAGTTTTGATTATAGTCTTTGTCAATTTTTTTTTCCAATTATATTGCAGAAAATTAATTTTGGATGAATGTTTTGTTATATATTTTGCAAGTTTACTTTAATAATATACAATTTAAATCAAAGTTATTAATCACTAGTTAAAACACAGGTGGTGCACATAGTTTCCTTGGCAGGAACTAATGAAGAAGTGTAGTAATTATTTCAGAAAAACATTTTGCGAATTGTGAGAATTGGATTAATTATTTCAAAAAAAATATTCTACAAATTGTGAGAAGGTGGAGTAATTATTTTAGGAAAAACCAATTAATAAATTTTACAAAATATGTGAAGTATTTGCATTTAATTTTTACTTTCTATGATTGTATATTTCTGACATCAAATATATTTTTTACTTTCTATCATTTTATGTTTTATGATTTGTATATTTCTTACTTCAATTTTCACTTTTTATCATTTACATTTTTTCTAAATAAATAAAATAAATTTTACTTTCTATGATTTGTATATTTTTCAATTTTTTTAAAAGGTAAAAAACTAAATTCTAATGTATAAGTTATAAATAAAATTTTACTTCTATTTTATTATCAAGTTATTATTTGTTACAAAAGAGTTTGCATGTATTTTATTTTTCAGTTGTTTCTAGAAGACATATTTTTTTTATTAAGAAGATTAAATTATTAATTATTAATTATAAATAAATAAGATTTATCAATAAATATGTATTAATTTTGTGATATCTTTTTCTATGAAATTAGTGTATAGTAAAATTTCTCATATTTATAGTGTTTTTTAATTTTTAATTTTACTTTTAAATAATTGTTTAGGATGCCTTGCCCAAGATTAAATTTTGAAAATGAAGAACAACGAAGAGAATATGCTCAAAATTACATGAGACAAATATGTGAACAAATGAATAGTTTACAAAAAGAAGAAGCAAGAAATCATCGAAACCAAAATGATAGAGAAAGACGTGTTAAATGTAGGGCAAATAGGGAGTTGAAGAGATTGAAGAAAAAATGAGACAAAATGCAGATGATATGAGAATACATCGTGTACGAGAATCTGAAGATGGGCAATATATTAAGAAGATTACAAACAAATGAGCATTTAGACCAATTTAATGAGATAGAAAAACAACAAATACAAGTATGCAACCGTGGATTAATTGAAAGGAATTATGAATCTCATGAGAATATAGAAGGTAAATTTGAAGGAATGAATTCAATTACAATAGATCGTGTGTTACAAACACCAGATAATAGAGTTCAAGATGCAATAAAAGTTGAAACTGAAAATCATGAAGAAAATAATAGTCCACAATAGGAGTTAACCTCTCAATTGAGAAGATGAAGACGACTACAAAGAAGACAAAAATGAAAGAGATCTAGGTACATGCAATAACAATAGAAATGTGCAAATTGATTTGAAAGATTTACAAATTATATTTCGACATGGTTTGGATAAACTTGCAGCACCAAGCATGTGTTACATTTGTCAAGAAAGTTACCCTACAATGAAGGTTGTATGAGTTCCTGAAGGCCCAATTTGAAATAGATGTCGACAAGAGAAACATGAACATCAATTTTTGACATTAAATAATATGAATCCTAGTCCACAACCATAAGAACTTGCAAACTTAACACAAATTGAGGAAATGTTGATAGGGCATGTAAATCCAATACTTCAAGTCACACATGCAACTAGAGGTTAGTACAAATATAAAGGACATACCATAAGTTTTCCACAAGAAGTAAGAGAAATAGCTAAAATTTTACCACATCGAATAAAAGATTTACCAATTATTATTGTTCGAAGGAAGGACCAACACGGAATAAATAACAATTCTACAGTCAATATAAAGAGGGTGTACAAGGCATTGAAATATAAGATAGAACATGATAATTTTTATAGAGATGTGCAAATTGACTAAAGTGCTCTTAGTGAATTCACATGAAATTCAAATGAAAATATTTTTGATAAATTAAACTCTATTCATATGGAGTTTGATCCAAAGATTTAACTAAATACATGCACTACGATTCAACTAAATACATGCACTACAATTCAAGTTTTATAGAGATTTAACTAAATACAAAAAGCCTGGGAAAATGCACAGGGACTACGATTCAGAGGCAGTCGGGACTGACTAAAAAATCTACACCTTACAATTATTCGGATTCATTAATATTATGCAAGAGCTTAGAAAAGACCATGGCACGATGGGCTGAGTCAGGTTTCCATTCCTCCCTTAGATTCTTTGTCCTCAAAGTCTTATGATTCCACCTGCTTCTTGTATGCAATGTAATTTGCAATCACCGGGTAGTCTGCTCTGTAGTTCTGGTGAGTTGGCCCCTTCGCTTTCTCCTCTGGGTCCCTGGAATCGATTGGTATCCATTCTTCCCTGGAGCCTAAGTCCCTGTCGATGTCGTCTCTTGATGCTAACTCCTCTGCCAGCCCTTCATTTTGCACATATCGCATTACCCAGCCATGAGGTTGGTTGGTGGTTAGCTTGGCTTCTTTGAGCAGGAAGGTGATGCTTCGGTCCCTTTCATCCCATTGTTTTTCAAACCCTTCTGGGTCAATTGTCCTGACCAAAGGGAATTTAATGACCTCCCTTCCTCGTATGCTCAACACCTAGTAGTTCTGGGGCATTGGGATGAGATTATTTTCATCCACATTATCCAAGTTTGCATCAATGTCTCCTAGCCATGCGTGAATGAAGACCATTTGGGTCAGTTTCTTTGTGATTTCCTTTGGCACACCCATGTGGAGGAGCGCCACCAGAAATATTACTGGTATTTCTGCATTGGACCAGAAGCTATCATATGCTTTTAGGAACTCTGGTCCTACAACCTTCTTGGTTGCCCAGAGTATCAGCAGATGGGACGATGCCAGTACCCCATTCAGCCTTTTGTCTATCACTTATCCTTAGAATTCTTGTAGTTGCTTGTCAGTGTCCAGGGACAGAGGAGTCTCCATCCCTTTATCGCCTACTTCTATCACCAAGTAAAAATCTTGAGCTTCTGCACGCACACACTATTCCTGCAAAGACACTGTTTTAAATGACCTAGGCTGGCCTTTTTTAACTGCGGTGGCTAGTAGTCTTCATGATTAATTTTCTATGATCCTGGTGGTTGGAGCATGTAAACTTGTGGGCATTCTACTGGAGGTACCCGACGTGATTAATGCAAAGTATTTTGAGATCCACTCAATCTTGCCTTTGCCTTGGAACTTGTTCGATTTATTTGCATCTTGCCCTCTACTGTTGAGCCCTGTCACATCCGATTAGACCCAAAGTTTGTCTTTTCTTGTTAATATAGTAGGTTTATTTTTTACCTTTTTATTTAATTATTGATTAAAAATTAATTATTTTTAATAATATTTAGATTTTGATATATTTTAATTTTTAATTTAGATTTAAGTTTTAATTTTTTTTAAGTTTTAATAATTACAAATAATTATTAAAATAAATTTAATTTACAATTATTTGTCTTATTAAACTTTTAATTATTGTAGAATAATTATATTTTAAATTATATAATAAAATAAATCTAAAATCTAAATTAAAAATTAGGGAGAGTCACAAAACAACTTTTAATTAGATATAGTCACATAGAAAGAGTGAGAGAGATAAAGAGAAGTAGGAGAGCTAAAGAGAAATAAAGAGGGAGAGGGAGATAAATAGGGATATCAAAAGAGAGTAAATTGTATAAAAAGACACTTCTATTTTACTTGTAAATATTTTATTTCAATTATGATTTTAATATTTTAAATGGGAAGGTATATTTGAAAGGCTTTGTAAAAGCCATATTGCAATATGTTCCCAAATGAACTGTATGATATAATTATTATTTTGAGTGTTTTTATGTGCAGATATAAGTTCTCTTGACTTTTCCAATATATTGTGTATGCTCTATTATCCATGATTTCATGATTAATTTTCCACTTTCGACACTACTTCTTACTAACTTTGCCATCCAAATTTGGCTCTTAGACTAAATATTTCATAAAGGTGCATTTTAATTTTCTTACTATCACCTTTGGCTGAATTTTTAAATTGGTTCAACCATGCAAAAAGTGTGGTTACTTTTAATTATTTCCACTTAAATGTTGGTTACAATTTTTTAATTTTCTTTCCATTTAGCTAGTCACAATTTCATACTAGCATTAAACCTTGAAAATGGCAGTTTACTTCTACTTAAAACTTGTGGTAATTTCATTAATCTCTTGCTACCTCTGGTGTTGAATTGGACTAGTTATGTCATCTAGTATTTGTTCCTCAATTTTTATTTTTATTTTACTTGTATTACCATGAATGGACATAAATTTGAGGATTTTGGGTGTTTTCATTCAATTTTTCATGTTTTCCCCTTAGCTCCTACTTTATGTGTGATTTTTATGGAAGCCTTTGGATATATTTTGGCTAATAGTATTTCATGGAACCTTATTCAAGGTGATACTTTTCCTAACTCTATAGCCCAACTATTCAATGGTCATTTTTCTAATGACTCCTTTCTCACTCTCTTGGAAGACAAACATGACATTATTTAGGATATTCAATGCCTAGATATTTTTTGGAAAGCTTTAAGGTCAAATATATAGTGGCATAAAACTCAATGTTATAGGAAATACTTCTTAGCCAAGCTCAATTGGTTCAATTCCTATGGATAGAAGGGAGTTGATCATAAGGAAGTGTTGAGATTCCTAAGCATCTCTTTTACCTTTTAGGTTTCTCCTTCCTCTTTAAGGAAACATATCATTTTTAGAGATGAGAAAAATTATCATATTAAATTATGAAGCCCCTTTCTTTGGCAAGGAGATTCCATGTGTGTTCAAAAATTCTTGTTACACACATTTCCATTACTCATGTTGCTAATAACCTTGCAAATCCTCATATTTGAAGATTGAAAAAATCCAAAGGTATATTTTATAGCCTCCCTTTAACCAAGGAAAATGATTTCACAAAGCATCCTAGGAGTTTAATTATTTCCCTCATGACTATAATAGGCTTGGCTTGCTTTATATTCACTACACTAAATGGTGCCATAATTTTAAATTTAATTAACATACTTTAAAACCTAACGAAACCAGGTTGTAGCTCATCAAATTGGAGAAGTGAAAGGTCAATACCAACGCTGAGGAAGAGTTTGGAGGAGTGAAAAAAAGGTCAATACCAGCGTCGAGGAAGAGTTTGGAGTTAAAACAAGGTCAATACCAGCGTTGAGGAAGAGTTTGGAGGAGTGAAAACAAGGTCAATACTAGCGTCAAGGAAGAGTATGGAGGAGTGAAAACAAGGTCAATACCAGCACCGAGGATGAGGTTGAGGGCACTCAAGGAAAATCGACGACCAAGGGACAATGAGTACTGTAAGTTTGGCACCCCCATTTTTGTAAAATGGTATAAGATAAGACAAAAAAAATAAAATAGCTTAGTCTTTCACATTTTTTTAGTGATTACTAGAGGCACATAGACCAATTCTTCATAATAGAAGAATTTGATCATACATTTCCAATGATGGCATTATGAGAAAACCTTAGGTTAAATGAGTAATTCCTAGCTAAGTTCTTTAAATCATGTCCAACCGTATAAGAGAAGACCACTGCTATGTGTACTTGGATACCATGGAGAAAGGCTCTTTGGGCTCTTTCATCAATCAAGGTAATGTTAAATTTTAACACCTAAAAGTGAGAATGAATAATCTTTCTTAGGATGGTGGCCAATTATGCTTCTCAACACTTAGATTACAAAATCCTTGTCAATATCATTGCCATCACAATTAAACCTATTGCTTGAGATATAGTCATAGAGGTAAACAAATTGGCTTTCTTGATAGTAGATACATTCTAGATAGTTCAATCCTTGCATTGGAGATTGTTGAATGGGCCCAACAAACTACTCATGATGCCCTTACTATTAAGTTAAAAGTTTGACAAGGCATATGATTGCATAAAATGTCCTTTCATTTATAAAAGGCTCAAATGGATTTATTTCTAACCCTAAATTATTACCACACATTCAAAATTACAAAATATCAGTTGAATGAAGAACCTTCATTTGAAGGTGATGTTGCCATGACCTTTGAATGAAGAACCTTCATTCAAAAATGATTCCATGTCAAGACTTTCAAATGAAGGTATTTTTTATTTTAAATATTTCATGTCCAAAATGCTTTATAAAAGGAACCTTGGCATGAAGGACCTTCAAATGAAGACCTTAATTCAAAGGTCCTTCATTAGAAGATCCTTCATATGAAGGTTCCTTTAATGCCATCCCATTATAGCTCTTAGAGTTGTTAGAGATATTTTTGTTTCAAAGTAGAGATTGGACCATCAAATAGTGTCACCATGACTCTACTAGGATATCGATCAAATTGATAAACCCTGACTTAACAACCACAAATTCACAAGAAAATTGCCCCTGTCAGCCCTAGGGCATCGATTCAATGCCAAGTTTCTTGCTTTAACAGACCCCTAAATGCAATGAACCTCTATCATACCATGATGCACACCAATTCACTGAGTTACAGTTCCAAGACATTGGGTGGATTGGTGGATGACATTTCTATTTAGCCCTCAAACCCTTACATAGGCAAAATAGGGCAATCCCTATATTTGATTATTTTCTCCCACAAAACAGTGATTGAACACTTCAAAACAAATGAAAATGAAAGGGAACACATATATTTATCTACACCAATGATCTCATAGCATTTCAAACTTGTACGGATCTGTTGGTCATTTTTACTGTAACCAAGTTTATCTTCTAATCTACCTATGGAATTGCCAATTCCAATTAGGGGCAACTCGAAGGACCTGGACCAACTGATGAGGGTTTTAATAAAACTCGTACTATTTGGGCTCTACAAAATCGGAGAGGGTGATCCCCTTAATGTGTTTATAACCTCTGCACCAAACTTATAAACAACATCTATAATAATAGATCATCTCATTTAATAGCTCAACATAACAGGATAATACTGAAACAAATTGGTTGTTCATCAATAATATCAACTATTTGGAGCATGAGATACTACAACAACATTACACAACTTAAGATAGTCATTGATTTGCAATTTTGTAGCAAGATCTAAGCAAAGACAAATGAATACAGAACCTCACAAACAAGTACAATTTAGACCAATGCCATATACCATTGGAGGAGTCAAATTCATAAGCACTTAAGGGTTCATGACAGATTCAGACACATAACATATAAAATCTCAGATAATATTGCCTTACAATATCATCAATTTGTATTCTAACCCAATACTAATTATCAGATCCTTACATAAACATATCCACCTATAACCTCAGTCAAGCATTTTAATTAATTCCTTGAATTAAAGCCAAAATGAGAATCATACACACCCCAACAGTGAGATGAACAAAATAATCCTTGATCATTTTATTCAAGATAATGATATGTTCATACAATGGAGAGACATGAGCTCAAAATGAGTAATTTCCATTCAAATGCTAGTACTGTCTTGAAACATTAAACATTCATGAGTTTAAAACCTACTACAGAAATGACAAAAAACCTAAAACAACATTTTCACTATGACATCAAATTCTTTACAATTCGCTCTGCAACCTCACTTAGACTCGACCTAAAATTGTCTAACTTGCTAACTCATATTTCTGGCCTTGAAATCCTTCTTATAGAGAATGAAGGAGCAAACAAGCATCGGGCCATAAATACACATGTCACCGGTCATTTGGACCGCCTTATGAAATTTTAAAAATTTGTTACACAGCTGAGTCCTTGGAGAATCTTCCTGTTTATCCCATCTACTTGGAAAATACATATTGCATTGGCCAAACCTCAAATACTTGTGCCAAAACTGCCATCAAGACATAACCAAAATCTGTTCTAACCAAAACTGCTAAGTTGTGAAATGTTGGTAGTAGACTCTGTCCTATTCTTCTTCAATTAAATATTTATCTACCCATCTCTTATATTCCTCATATGTTGGCCAATCAAAATCTACTACTTCATTCACCTTAGCACTGTAAGGTGTGTACTTGACTGCTACTCGATTCACATATCTTTCAAAAGACTCCAAAAATGTGTTGGCGTTAATGATTTTATCCATACAACTCGTTAGTATATCATAATCTAAGTCATCACAAAAAAATTTGATTTGTGCATTTATGACTTCATCCACCCTATCCTGCCACTGCTACAGTGATCTAACATTTCCATGGGCATCTACTAAATCTAGTAAAGACATGCCACTCCAGTCATCAAAATATTTTACCAGTTCCTTAATCTTCCTACTCAAATCATCAGGTAAGGCTTGAAAACCTTGCAGTGATTTTACAAAAACTTGAGTAGGCCTTAATGATTAGGCCATGTTGTTTGTATCGAATCTAGAGACCTTATACATAACATCTAGGTCATTGGCCCTAGGGATCCACTTCTCAACTAAAGGCAAAACTAATTCTTGATCCCTAGTAATGTTTCTTATTGAATCTAAGAATAAACAATATAAAGAATAAACTGATGGTAATCTACCATCAACTCCCTCATTCAAATGCCTCAAAACTGTGTCTGCAACTTCATTTTGCTTAGCAACTGCTCCCTTCTCACTTGATTTTAGAGCTTCCTATAGCTTTGTAATCTTATTAAGCATCTTCTTTTTGGTGGGATCTAGAGAGTACTCAACCTCCTCTTCAATTGGCTCTAATGAAGGACTAGGAGCAAGAGTCTGGATGTGGAACCCAGGAGTAGAAACAATTGGAGAAGTTGGAGGTACTGATTTTGATGTAGAAAGGTAAGGCCAGGGTACCAGGAGCACTTGAAGAATCCCCCACATGTCTATACTTCAACCTGACTACCTCAGTTTGTAGCTCAACATTCCTTTGATGCATTCTACTATACTCTCCAATAATGGTGTTATACTTCTCCATCAAACTTTTATTCTCAACTTCTTCTCTTTCAACTGTCTTTTGGGCCAATTTGGCCACATTTACAGTCAAGTTTGTAGCTTTTGTAGTTGAAGTTTCAAAAGCTCTTTTGATTATTAACCCTCCCCTTAGGTTTGGGCTAATATCAGTAACATTTGGCTTTCTACCTTGGGGTGCCAATGCCCAAATAGCCAAGGTCTCATATTCCTCACTAAAGGAAAAATCTTGGAGTGTTGCCTTGACCTCCTCCTCAGTGTTCTGCATTGGATGTTTGGACTTCATAATAGCATTGAATGCTACCGCATCTACTATGTCCCACTCAGCTAAAATCAAAACACTAGCCTGGGTCACCAACTTCCTTCCCTCCTCGGGAGTGATGCTTTTGAACTCATTCATGAGTTCAACCTTCACCTCATCATCATTCTCCTGATCAGACCTATCAGGTCTTGATTCTCTTCTCTCCTTGAACTTGGCTTGGTACTTGTTACCTATTTTTCACTACCAACTCAAATAGGTAGAGTTGAATTGTAAATTCAATTCAAGGTACACAAGTTGTTTTAAAAATTTCTGCTGAAGTTGTGCATTGTTTCATAATAGTGTAAATTTCAGTGATATTATGCAAAAACATTTCAAAATGATATCATAAGTTTGCATAATACTTGTTTTATTCATAATGTATGAACCAAAATCCCACACAAGCCATGGGAGTAACTCATTTTAATTTTTAAAATCAAATAAAGGGTGCATAAGCAAAGGTAAGCTATACAATTGAAAATAACAAAAACATAGGGTAGAAGGTGATTCGTCATTGCCTCGAATGATGAATCATTGACAATTGAGGAATGTTGTGATGCCAGCTCCAGCTCCAACTCCATTTCCAGTTTTAGCTCCAGCTCCAGCATACCTACAAGTTGAGGGAAATGTTGTTAGAGAATTGTGAATCAAATCCAATCATATGCCTACGCTACCAACAGAAATATAGAATACAATCGATCAGGAATCCATCAGATGATTACAGAGATTCAAAGAGCATAAGGAAAAGGAAGCTTTTAGTTTCTTTTATTTTTCTAACATGTTTGTTCACTGTGCAGGAATAGGTTCATTATGTTCATGATCATTTTATCAAATATGTGGAATAAAATGGGCTCCCACAAGGGTTGAGCTCGGCATATCAAGAAGGAAACACTCTCAAGTTACATACGAGAGTTCATTAACATGGATAATAGTCATTAAGAGAGCTGTTGAAAGCTACAATTTCACAAGCAGCTTTATTTCAAAGAGATTCAGGAAAAACAATTTGAGCATACAGCATAATTTTGCTCTTCATGTCAAGAAAGTATCAAAGCATATAGAAATTCATAGTTTTCATTGATACCCCTATTCTCAGCTCTACTTTACATTCACATTACATACAAATGAAGTATCGAGCCTCTTTACACTAAAGAGAAACTGAAACAGAATATCAAACACTCACCTATTTCATGGAGTTTTGAATTTTATTTCACAAGATACAATGATGATTAACTGTGCTTGCACACATATGTTACAACCAGTTGTTATTTTTCTTTTTGAAATTTAATAGAGCGAGAGTATGTACAACACATCATTAAATATCATACAATTACCGATATTGAGTAGCTTTTCACACTAAAAACACTTCCTAGGTCAGAGGTTGTATTATGGTCTTAAAATGCAATAAAAGAACTCATCAATTTCAGATTTAAAACATCCAAATGCCATTATCATGATACCTATAGCAGCAATTATTAAGAGCACTAGAAGGAAAAGAGCTATATAAAGAGCAATTAGTGAAATCCTTTGCTCAACATTTACCAGTGCCATTGTTAAGTTAATTCTTGACAATAATGTTCTTACTCCTCACGGTTTGAGTAAAGAATGTTCATCAGAATCAAAAAGTTGCAAAGGGAAAGTAATGAGCAATACAAATTCAAAAGTGATAAGCAGAAAATTGCAAGCTCGCGGCCATGAGCAATGGATCAGCATCACATTTGAAACAAGAGATATCAGATGCCAGGATAAACTAAATGCAGTCCTAGTAATGTAAGGACAGTGAAGCTTGTAAAGGAGCTCAGACTCTCATTAGAATGGAAGATAACAAGCTCAGTATGGTGACCAGTATGCGAAATCCAATAGTCAAACTGCCAGTTTCATTTTTGCATGAGAACAGTCTCAAGGATTAGAAGACAACCAATGTCAAAAGTGGACAAGAACAAAAGGCCAGTTTAAAAATGATTACTATTGTCTACAGTAAAATCTTCACAAGTCAAAGCATCAAAATCACATGTTCATAAAGGTCACTGTAAGTGTGTTTTTGACTTGAAAGGAAATAATGATTTTTGAGGTGGATCAGCATTTTATTTGAAACAAGGGATGGCAGATTTTAGTAATGAAATAAAGACAGTCATATCAAAACGCATGTTTGAGAGCAAACCTTCCATTTATAAAGCTCCAGGTTTAAGTGGTGAATGTGGAACGGGTGCCGATGTAACAACAATGGACTAATTAAAGACAAGGCAATCAAAGTGTAACTATGCACAGTCAATCGCTGAAGCTAATAAACACCAGCAAATAACCGTGGATAATCAATGGAAAGATTTGTTGTTTCAATAAACCACTTTCAGTTGAACAACCATTTATAGAGTGAAGACAAGTGCATTTAAATGAAAAATCTCCATTCATGGCAACAATAGCAAAGAAAGGAGAAAACTCGGATACATGAGGGAAGTCAATCTTCTTTCAATCATATCTCGAAAACTATAAACTAAGTTTTCATAATTTTTGGACAGAAATTAGGAAACTGTAAAATGAAAAAACCCATTAAATTTTGTAAATACCCAGTTTGTTGATTTTGAGAAATTTTCACCAGTCTGAGGCAACGCTAATGCAAGAAAATAACAACTAGTGGTAACTTATGAATTAAATGACAAACGCATTCAAGAAGCTTGGAACAGAGATTTTTTAAGATACTTTGTTGAGGACAGTCATCAAAGTCACATGAGGGCAAAAATTTCTTCATTTATAATATTAAGTAAAAGAGCAGCAGGTGTCTGAACCCACATGGGAGTCAATTGCTTTGTGAAGCCACAAATAAAGAAACCCCAAGACCCAGATGAGTGAAGAGGCTCACCCTTTCCTTGTAGAGCTCGAACCCAAGTTATAATCTCGGCCATTAAACTTAGGAGACATAAACACATAATATGAGCAGAGGAAATTACAAGAAAATAGGAGCTCGAATGGAGATAATGAGCTTACCTATTATCCTACAAGGAAAACTTTCAAAGCTCGTAGAAGAATCTTCATAATCTTCAGATGACAGCCACAAGATGAATATCAAACAAAGCAAAATGGTAGGAAAATGTTAAAGTTTCAGCTCCAACCCTTGCTTATGGTGGCACAACTCCTCTCCAAGCAGAGTCAAATGCAAAGTGATGATTAGGGTTTGCTCGTTTTAGGTTTCTTTTATTCTTCCCTTCATCATTTCTTTTGAGCAATGAATATTGACTTCTAAGTCAATTAAAAAAATCATGCAAATATTGAAGGGGCCGAGAGTGCATTTGGAGAAAATATATGTATCATCATATAATATATGATATGTATTTGCATGAAATGGCCAAACACTATGTTAAGGAATAATAATGCCATTAGATCAAAGATATGCTAGGTATAGTGCATGGAGCATCGAAGGTGTCTATTAAGGTGATTAGTGAAGTAATATATCATGATTTTTTGTGATAAGCATAGGCTAGGGTTGCAGTAACTAAATTTGGTTAATTTAATGTTATTTTTGCTCACCCATGTGAAGTTGTATTAATTAAATGATAAAATTATAAATCATTTAATTAATACAACTATTTTTAGGCAAAATAACGTTGAGTTAAATAATTCCAATCATGCAAATATAAAACATTAAGCAAAGATGGGTTCAAATCATCTTGGGCGGATTGATACAAACGAGGTGGTTTTCGCATGCTTGGGCCCACCTTTTCAGGGATTTGCAGTTCAGTTGGAGTGATGCATGTTTCAGTTATGACTTGACAGTGAGTTTGGACCATCATGTACTCATTTTTGCATGGTTTTGACTCCTTTTTTCAAAGATATTTGCTTATGCTCATAATTTGACTTGGAGTTATCACCCTCCCACTGAAGTTTGACTTTCGGTTCTTTTTCCATGCCTTTTTGAAGGCTTTTTGTATATATTGGAAAAACTTAACTATTTTTTCCTGAGTTCTTATTTTTCTCCTTTGCATTCTGCAAAGCGAATTATTTTATAACTTAGCATTATTTTCAGATTAATACAGTAGTAGGTTTATAGGTCAATTAGTGTGTTTTTGCAGAAAGACTCCTTTCATTACCATCTTTTGAGAATTCGCCTTTAAGTTTTCAAGTGTCATTATCATGTAGGATTGATCGAAGTGATTATTGTGTTTGCAGTTTTGAAACCTTTAAATATTTATGTCTCCTTAATGAATTTTTGTATGCATCCAAGTTTAAATCTACTGGTTAAACATTGTGCTAATCAACAATCAAACATTCTAGTTGTGGGAATCATATTTTTCTTCTATGATTGTTTCTTTAACAGCCTTGTTTTAGACATTCAAGTGTTTGAGCTTTTAGATCAGGTTGTGCGAATGAAAATAGTGAGTAATCATTCTGTGAGTTAAGTCTGCATATTGAATTCTTTGGTGCATCACCATAGTTAAGTTTCATAGCTCATAATTTAGATTTAATCTTTTATCCTTTTCCCAACAAGATAGCCAAATATTAATCAAAAAAATCCATAGGAACCAGCCTAGAATCTAGAGGTCTAATTCCTTATAGGTTACCCACAGCTTGGAATTAGTTCCAATGTGTCAAAAGATTGTAGAATTTAATTATTCAAGCATACGGGTGCAATCTATTTGAAAATAGTTTTTGACATGCCCAATGGGACAGATTTTAATTATTCAAGCTGTTGTTTTGGTATGTACAACAGGTTACCAGCTTTTCAGAAGAGCCATGTCAAGTACCTAGCGACTCCGTATTCAAATTTCAAGCAGATCAGTAGCAAGCTTATGAGAAATATCCAGACGAGAAGAAGCTCTTCTCCGTTCGAATATCTACAGCTATCTTCACCAAAAAGAAGAGGAAGGACAACAAGAAGAATATCTGAAAGACCCTTAAGAAATCTATCGGTTTCTCCAAGTTTCAGAAAAGAGCCAATTGTTTACACATCAAGGAGAGGCAGATTATCAACAAGGCAACAAAGCTCACATTCAGCTTCACCAAGCTACCGACAATCTACCTCACCTGTACCTGTTTTGCAACCTGTAATTTTTAAAACACCAGCAGCTCCGATGGCCAGAGCGCATGCGTTTGTACCATTCAATGGGGGGAGCCCATTGAATCTAGCACAACATGATGATATTCCTGTTGCAACACTAAAAAGTTTACCTTTTTTCACTGGCAAAGATCAAACAACACCAATAGAGCATATCAGAGATATGGCTTCACTGTGTGGAGTTCACCATGTTATGCAAGAGAACGTCGCATTGAGGCTGTTAGCAGTGTCTTTCAAAGGTAAAGCGCTTCATTGGTTTCATGGCTTACTAGTTAATACGATCACCACATGGGATGATCTAGGAGACAAGCTGAGCAAGCAATTTTCAGACAAGTCCGATCATCTGTCTCTAGTTGAACAAATGATGACTATCAAGAGAGCGCCACAAGAACAGATGATGGGTTTCAACTTCAGGTTTCAACGAACCTGGAATAGGATTCCGGTAATGGTAAGACCTACTCCTGATTATGCTTTTTTGTATCACCTTAGGTCATTAAATAGTGGCATAGCTTTAATGATCCAGTCAATGGGGGATTTAACACTGCCAACAACCTATGATATTGATATTAGAGCAGAAAACAACCTTATAGAAGCTGGTACAATTGCACCAAGGTCACCTATGTCTATATTTCTATACATTCATCCTATGATGCCTATCAATTTACCTCCTATTGCTGCAATTCCTACTGAACTAGCCTTAGGCTATCAGCCAATTGTCCAAAATAGTGCTTTTCCAGCGCAATCTGAGTTTCAAGAGCTTAAGGGCAATCAACAAAAGATGACAAAGTTATTGCAGACAGTTAGCAATGACTTAGTCAGTATCAAGAGGCAACAAAACCAGAATTATAGGCCTTACCAAGCACCTTTTTAGCCTAATAGAACTCCCTATCAGGCTGACAATCAAGGACAACGTAGGAATTTCAATCCTAGACCATCATATAACTAGAACCAGCAACCTGCCAGCTCATCAAAGGAACTCGTTCCAGTTCAAAACAATTTAGCACATGATTACATATGGTGTTACCCATGTAATCAGCCTCACAATCAGGCTACTTGCATGAATGGCGTTATTAATCAAGCTTTGATGGTATAGAGCACATATGCTGCAACAGAAAATACAACAAAAGATGCCAATGATCAGAATGATCAAACACAACAGAATGATATGGATGTCGCCATGATGAATTGGCAAGGCAACAAATTCTGTGGAGTAAATCAGTTAGAAGGTAAAAAATAGTCAAATGCATCTATTGCAGCGAACACAAGATCCAAGAAAAGAACAACAAATTTGAGACAACAAGTTGTTTCTGACAAACAGCAGCCAGAAAGTGACAAACAACAAGTTGTTCAGTGAAAATTTCAAGTTTCAGCAACTGATAAAGAACAGTCACAGCTTCCCTCCTCACAAAATGTTCAAATTTTACCAAGGAAGCAACTTGAGACTGCTAAAGAATAGTAGAAACAAGCTGAACCAGTTAAAGAGTAGCAAATAACTCAACCAGATCCAGTGCTAAAGGAAACTGTTGTTCCTAAAGCCCAACATAAGGTTAGCTCTCCCACTTTTAACATTGTTGATCATATGAAGAAAGCAACAGTTAGCATCACCATGTTGGATGCATTACACTTACCTAGGTAGAAAGAAGGTCTGCAAGAAGCTTTGGCCAAGATTTCTATTTTTGACGAAACAGCCAAGAGTTCTTACAAACAGTTCAAACAACAAAAAGGGGCAATCAACTCAAGAGGTAAAATCGCCACCTTTTTACATTAGTCTGATTATTGATTATAGCATAGTGCATAATTGCATGATAGATTCAGGAGCTAGCAGCTCAGTCATGCCTAAACAACTTGTAGACAAGTTAGGTTTCGAGTACGAGCCATTGTCAAAAAGGGGTAGTTCAGCTAGACGACACAACCATTAAGTCTGTAGGAGTTATCAAAAACCTGCCCCTTACATTGCATGCCTGTCTAAATTTTCAAATTCCACAAGACATTTATGTTATTGATATTCCACCTTATTTTGCCATTTGCCTATCTAGAGATTTCACTGCAAAATTAGGTGGTTACCTATCATTAGACTGGTCTCACATGTTTTTTAGAACCAGGTACGGTACCAAAGTTACCATTAAGTCAGAACCATTGGCCAAAGACCATATTGAGCCCTATGTGCCAAATCCTATAAATGCAAACCTAGCTTTCCATGATTAGGAGGACCAATCCATGACCCTCGACCCCACTGTACCTATAGAAGGCATACCAGATATAAATTTAGACGAGTGGGCAGCCGAGAATCGCGAGATTGACCCATTCAGTCTCATGGACGAAGTAGGTTTGGGCGTTTATATGATTCAGGAGCCCGATATGACCCTTCCAAATCTGGTCAAGGAGGAAAAAGAGTTAGAACAACAAACTGATCAACTTTGGAAGCTGTACTTTGATGGATCCAGAAGTAAAATTGGTGCTGTGGACGAGCAGTGCTCATATCACCTAAAAATGACAGGTATTATTCAGCTTTTAGATTTTCTTTCAGTTGCTCTAATAATGTTGTTGAGTACAAAGCGTTGATACACGATTTAGAGTGGGCCAGAAAGAGAAAGATTAAGTGTTTACAGGTGTTTGGTGATTTTGAATTAATAGCAAATCAGGTTAGAAATCTGAACTTAACAAAAAATGGTTTGCTGAAACTATACAAGCATCATGTTTGGGACTTAATTGAAGAGTTTGATGCATTTAATCTGCAATCAATACCCAGAAATCAGAATAAGCACGCTAATAAACTTGCTGCCATGGGATCACAATTTGACATCCTAGCTAAAGTTCATAATGTGCAAGTACAACAATATGTGAAGGTAGTAGTTAGACCTTCAGTACTTGATAGTAATTTAAGCTCGCAGATTTTTGATAGTGATGAACATATATGCCATTTTCTGATGGAGGAGGTAGAGTTTTCTGCTAGAAACCAACGCAAATTCGATTAGCAATATGGCGATCAAATCATGCAGTTAAAGTCTAATAAACTACCAAAAGGTTTGGTGACTCTTGAGTCCATTTTCAACATTGATGACCAAGTTAGAAAAGACAAATCCGACATCACAGTGAAGCAAGAACAACAAGCTTTTATCTCACTTTTTCAAGAATTCAGTGACATCTTCCCTTGGGAATATGGAGATTTGAAAGGTTTTAACCCTGAGTTAGCTCAACACACAATTGAGCTAGAACCCAATGCAAAACCAGTCAGACATAAGCAAAGGCCCCTGAATCCGAAACTAGAACACTTGATGAAAACAAAATTGAACAAGCTCATTGAAGGGAGTATCATATTTCCAATCAAGCACACTTCTTGGGTATCTAATCTGGTGCCCGTCAGAAAGAAGAACGGAGAGATAAGATTGTGCATTGATTTTCGTGATCTAAATAGAGCTTCACTTAAGGATCACTATCCGCTGCCTTTAATGGAGCAGATACTGCAGGTTGTTTCAGGTCAAAAAGGTTCTCATTACTGGATGGATATTTAGGTTATAACTAGATATTGGTTAAGGAGGAAGACCAGTAAAAAACAACCTTTACCACCAAGTGGGGTACTATGGCTTACAGAAAAATGCCGTTTGGATTGTCAAATGCAGGAGCAACCTTTTAGAGAGCAATGGATATGGCTCTCCAAGATTTGATAAATAAATTTGTTCTTGTTTACTTAGATGATATCACGGTTTTCTCACGAAAAGCAAATGAACATTTTGGTCATCTTAGACAAATTTTTGAGAGATGCAGAGAATATGGAATATCTTTAAATCCAAAGAAAATTATTTTTGTTGTTCACAAAGGTAAGCTGCTAGGTTACATTGTTTCAAAAGACAGTATTTCTATTGACCCATAACGAATTATAGCCATTTTGGCTTTACCACTTCCTGCTCACAAAAAGGGTTTGCAGAGATTTTTAGGAACAATAAACTTTGTTAGGAGATTTATTCCAAACATTGTAGCATTGCTACAACCTCTCACATCCATGTTGAAGAAAAACATGCAGTTCAGTTGGACAAAGGAGGGTAAGAACAGTTTTGAGCAGATTAAAGAGGCACTTGTAGCAACCCCGACACTAATAAATCCAAACTTTGATAAAGATTTCATATTATATGCATTTGGTAGTGTTGATACAATTTCTGCTATGCTTTGTCAGCAAAATGATCAAGGGCTTGAACAACCCATTGCATTCTTTAGTCAAATTTTGCATGATTACGAAACAAGATATTCATTTGTTGAAAATCACGTGCTTGCTGTAGTAAGGAGTCTCAAAAAGTTTAGACATATGTTGTCTAATAACAAAATACATTTGCTAGTAGCTCATCCAACAGTCAAGGAATGTTTGCTGAATAAAGACATTAATGACAAGTGAGCAGGCTGGATAACCAAGGTTATGGAGTACAATATCAGCATAAAGGTTACCAAGCTTGTTCGAGGTAAAGGACTGTGCGAACAGCTTGCAGAAAATGAACAGAACAACAATGAAGAAGTCATAACAGTTCTGAATAATGAAGAGAAACCTATTGTTTCAATTGTTCCAATTGATTGGATTCATCAAATGATCCATTACTTGCATACTCGAGATTTCCCAGAAGGTATGGACAAATCTAAACGAAGGTATTACAGATTACAAGCAATTCCTTATGTAGTAATAAATGATGTTTTTTATAAAAAGACTTCAATGGAGTATTCCTCAGATGTATAAGCCCTGATCAGATTGAAAGAATCTTAGAGGAATTCCATGATGGACCTGTTGGATGTCACTTTGCACCATGTACTACAGCTTTAAAATCATGAAAGCAGGGTATTATTGGCTAGACCTTTTCAAGGATGCTTATGCTTATGTCAGAAAATATGCTAAATGTTCACTATTTGTAGGCAAACAAAAGTTAGCAGCTCTGCCCTTTAATCCAATTCAGGTTGAGCAGCCATTTGGAAAGTGGGGACTTGACTTCATCGGTCCTATTAACCCACCATCAAGTGTAGGGCACAAGTGGATTTTAACAACAACATATTACTTCACGAAATGGACGGAAGCAGTCGCTCTGAGAGATTCAAATGAAACATCAGTCCTAAATTATTATCAAGATATAGTTTCTAGGTTTGGTACACCTGAGTCCATTATTTTAGATAACGCTTTAGCCTTTGTTGGCTTAAAATTTTCAAATTGGTCAGTAAAGAATAGCATTTATTTGAACACTTCGTCCAATTATTACCCACAAGGTAATGGACAGGCAGAATCGACAAACAAGAATCTGATTAAGATCATTAAAAAGACAATTGAAGATAATCAGAGGTCATGGCATGACAAACTTAAATTAGCCCTTTGGGTTGATAGAGTTACACCAAAGCGTTCAACAATTTTTTAACCATATGTTTTGGTTTATGGTAAAGAGGCCAAGCTGCCTATATCAATAGAATTCCCAAATCTGAGCTACATAAAGGAACTGGAGTTACTTGAGGAGCAACCAATGCAAGTTAGGCTTGCTGAATTAACATAGTTGGATGAAACCAGGAAAGAAGCTTTCAGAAAGCTTCAGATTCATCATTCTCAGATGAAAAAGACATTCGACAAGAAAGCAATCACAAGAGTCTTCAACGAAGGTGACTTGGTTTTCAAATGGGATGAGTTGAAAAGCAAGCCTGGAAAACATTCTAAGTTTGATTTCATGTGGGATGGCCCATACATTATAACAGCAAAGAAAGATCATAACGCTTTCCAGCTCTCAAGGTTGGATGGAGAAGTGTTGCCAATCCCCATTAACGGGATCCGTCTCAAGCAGTGATATTAAGCAATTTTTAGTCACTGCACTGGGGTTTCATATTCTGTCACAAATAGAATTGCAATAGTTTCTTTCAATTTTTTGTGTGAAGCTGAGTTACAGAGTTTTTCAAAGGAGGTTAAGAGAAAAAACATACTCCATGCCCAATGGATAAGCTACATAACTGGTCTATGGTGTTTAGCAGGCAAACACTCCGTAGAGGTCGCCAATTTGTTACCTATTTTTCACTACCAGCTCAAATAGGTAGAGCTGAATTGTAAATTCAGGCCAAGGTACACAAGTTGTTTTAAAAATTTCTAGTAAAGTACTCATATTGTGCATTGTTTCATAACAGTGTAAATTTAAGTGATATAATGCAAAAACATTTCAAAATGATATCATAAGTTTGCATAATACTTGTTGTTTTATTCATAATGTACGAACTAGAATCCCACACAAGTCATGGGAGTAACTCATTTTGATTTTTACAATCAAATAAAGGGTGCATAAGCAAAGGTAAGCTATACAACTAAAAATAACGAAAGCATAGGGTAGAAGGTGATTCATCATTGCCTCGAATGATGAATCGTTGACAGTTGAGGAATGTTGTGATGCCAGTTCCAGCTCCAACTCCATTTCCAATTTCAGTTCCAGCTCTAGTGTACCTGCAAGTTGAGGGAAATGTTGTTAGAGAAATGCGAATCAAATCCAATCATATGCCTACGCTACCAACATAAATATAGAATACAATCAATCAGGCATCCATTAGATGATTACAAAGATTCAAAGAGTATAAGGAAAAGGAAGCTTTCAGTTTCTTTTATTTTGCTAACATGTTTGTTCACTGTGCAAGAACAGGTTCATTATATTCATGATCATTTTATCAGATATGTGGAATAAAATGAGCTCCCACAAGAGTTGAGCTCGGCATATCAAGAAGGACACACTCTCAAGTTACATACAAGAGTTCATTAACATGGATAACAATCATTAAGAGAGCTACTGAAAGCTACAATTTCACAAGCAGCTTTATTTCAAAGAGATTCAGGAAGAATAGTTTGAGCATACAACATAATTTTTCTCTTCATGTCAAGAAAGGATCAAAGCATATAGGAATTCATAGTTTTCATTGATACCCCTATTCCTAGATCTACTTTACATTCACGTTACATACAAATGAAGTATCAAGCCTCTTTACACTGAAGAGAAACTGAAATAGAATATCAAACACTCACCTATTTCATGGAGTTTTGAAATTTATTTCACAAGATACAATGAGGATTAACTATGCTTTCACACATATGTTACAACTAGTTGTTATTTTTCTTTTTGAAATTTAATAGAGCGAGACTATGTACAACACATCATTAAATATCATACAATTACCGGTATTGAGTAGCTTTTCACACTGAAAACACTTCCCAGGTCAGAGGCTATATTATGGTCTTAAAATGCAGTAAAAGAACTCATCAATTTCAGATTTAAAACATCCAAATGCCATTATCATGATACCTAAAGCAGCAATTATTAAGAGCATTAGAAGGAAAAGAGCTATATAAAGAGCAATTAGTGAAATCCCTTGCTCAACATTTACCAGTGCCATTGTTAAGTTAATTCTTGACAATAATGTTCTTACTCCTCATGGTTTGAGTAAAGAATGTTCATCATAATAAAAAATTTGCAAAGGGAAAGTAATGAGCAATACAAATTCAAAAGTGATAAGCAGAAAATTGCAAGCTCGCAGCCATGAGCAATGGATCAACATCACATTTGAAACAAGAGATATCAGATGCCAGGATAAACTAAATGAATTCGTAGTAATGTAAGGACAGTGAAGCTTGTGAAGGAGCTAAGACTCTCATTAGAATGGAAGATAACAAGCTCAGTATGGTGACTAGTATGCGAAATCCAATGGTCAGACTGCCAGCTTCATTTTTGCATGAGAACAGTCTCAAGGATTAGAAGACAACGAATGTCAAAAGTGGACAAGAACAGAAGGCCAGTTTAAAAATGATTACTATTGTCTACGATAAAATATTCACAAATCAAAGCATCAAAATCACATGTTCATAAGGGTCACTGTAAGTGTGTTTTTTACTTGAAAGGAAATAATGATTTTTCAGGTGGATCGGCATTTTATTTGAAACAAGGGATGGCAGATTTCAGTAATGAAATAAAGACAGTCATATCAAAACGCATGTTTGAGAGCAAACCTTTCATTTTTAAAGCTCCAGGTTTAAGTGGTGAATGTGGAACGGGTGTCGTTGTAACAACAATGGACTAATAAAATACAAGGCAATCAAAGTGCAACTGTGCACAGTCAATGGTTGAAGCTAATAAACACCAACAAATAACCATGGATAATCAATGGAAAGATTTGTTGTTTCAATAAACCACTTTCATTTGAACAACCATTTATAGAGTGAAGACAAGTGCATTTAAATGAAAAATCTCCATTCATGGCAACAATAGCAACGAAATGAGCAAACTCGGATATAAGGGAAATCAATCTTCTTTCAATCATATCTCACAAACTATAAACTGAGTTTTCATAATTTTTGGACAGAAATTAGGAAACTGTCAATTGAAAAAACCCATTAAAGTTTGTAAATACCCAATTTTTTGATTTTGAGAAATTTTCACCAGTCTGAGGCAATGCTAATGCAAGAAAATAACAAGTGGCGGTAACTTATGAATTAAATGACAAACACATTCAAGATGCTTGGAATAGAGATTTTTTAAGATACTTTGTTGAGGACAGTCATCAAAGTCACATGAGGGCAAAAATTTCTTCATTTATAATATTAAGTAAAAGAGCAGCAGGTGTCTGAACCCACATGGGAGTCGATTGCTCTTTGAAGTTGCAAATAAAGAAACCCAAGACCCAGATGAGTGAAGAGGCTCGTTCTTTCCTTGTAGAGCTCAAACTCAAGTCATAATCTCGGCCATTAAACTCAAGAGACATAAACACAAAATATGAGCAGAGGAAATTACAAGAAAATAGGAGCTCGAATGGAGATGATGAGCTTACCTATTATCCTACAAGGAAAACTTTCAAAGCCCGCAGAAGAATCTTCATAATCTTCAGATGCCAGCCATAGTATGAATATCAAATAGAGAAAAATGGTAGGAAAACGTTAAAGTTTCAGCTCCAACCCTAGTTTATGGCGGCACAGCTCCTCTCGAAGCAAAGTCAAATGAAAAGTGATGATTAGGGTTTGCTCGTTTTAGGTTTCTTTTATTCTTCCCTTCATCATTTCTTTTGAGCAATGAATATTGACTTCTAAGTCAATTAAAAAAATCATGCAAATATTGAAGGGGCCGAGAGTGCATTTGGAGAAAATATATGTATCATCATTTAATATATGATATGTATTTGCATGAAATGGCCGACCACTATGTTAAGGAATAATAATGCCATTAGATCAAAGATATGCTAGGTATAGTGCATGGAGCATCGAAGGTGTCTATTAAGGTGATTAGTGAAGTAATATATCATGCTTTTTTGTGATAAGCATAGGCTAGGGTCGCAGTAACTAAATTTGGTTAATTTAATGTTATTTTTGCTCACCCATGTGAAGTTGTATTAATTAAATGATAAAATTATAAATCATTTAATTAATACAACTATTTTTAGGCAAAATAACGTTGAGTTAAATAATTCCAATCATGCAAATATAAAACATTAAGCAAAGATGGGTTCAAATCATCTTGGGCAGATTGATACAAATGAGATGGTTTTCGCATGCTTGGGCCCACCTTTTCAGGGATTTGCAGTTTAGTTTGAGTGCTGCATGTTTCAGTTATGACTTGACAGTGAGTTTGGACCATCATGAACTCATTTTTGCATGGTTTTGACTCCTTTTTTCAGAGATATTTGCTTATGCTCATAATTTGCCTTGGTGTTATCACCCTCTCATTGAAGTTTGACTTTCAGTTCTTTTTCCATGCCTTTTTGAAGGCCTTTTGTATATATTGGGAAAACTTAACTATTTTTTCCTCAGTTCTTATTTTTCTCCTTTGCATTCTGCAAAGCGAATTATTTTGTAACTCATCATTATTTTCAGATTAATACAGTAGCAGGTTTATAGGTCAATTAGTGTGTTTTTGCAGAAAGATTCCTTTCATTACCATCTTTTTAGAATTTGCCTTCAAGTTTTCAAGCGTCATTATCATGTAGGATTGATCGAAGTGATTATTGTGTTTGCAGTTTTGAAACCTTTAAATATTTTTGTCTCCTTAATGAATTTATGTATGCATCCAAGTTTAAATCCACTAGTTAAACATTGTGCTAATCAATAATCAAACAGTCTAGTTGTGGGAATCATATTTTCCTTCTATGATTGTTTCTTTAAAAGCCTTTGTTTAAAATATTCAAGTGTTTGATCTTTTAGATCAGGTTGTGCGAATGAAAATAGTGAGTAATCATTCTGTGAGTTAAGTCTGCATATTAAATTCTTTGGTGCATCACCATAGTTAAGTTTCATAGCTCAGAATTTAGATTTAATATTTTATCCTTTTCCCAGCAAGATACCCAAATATTAATCAAAAAAATTCATAGGAACCAGCCTAGAATCTGGAGGTCTAATTCCTTATAGGATACCCATAGCTTGGAATTAGTTCCAATGTGTCAACAAATTGCAGAATTTAATTATTCAAGCATATGGGTGCAATCTATTTGACAACAATACTCTTCTAACTTCATCCTCCACACTAGTTGCAAGAAAAATGGAGTCTTCACAAATGCATCATCATCCAAGAATGCCTTTCATGCTTCCATTATGGCATCTTGTACACATTGGCCTTTCATGTTCATATCAGATAATACTAATTGAGTTGATCTAGGAGGGGACGAAATACCAACCCTCATGTCTTGATCAGTAACAATTATTTCATCCATCAGAGCTTCTTATGTTTCCTCAACTCTTTGCCTCTTAGGGCTTGGCTTTGATGTTGGTAATGTAGGATCAGCTTATGGTGGAGAATCTTAATCAATTATCTTTATTCCTCCAGGTGCTCTAATCTTCGGCCCTAGGTGAGCTGAGGTCTTCATAATTTGTTTTCCCTTCTTATCCTCTTCCTCCTCACTACTACTATCATTCCTCTTTCTCTTGTAAAGAGGCCAGCTCACTGTAGGTTGATAAGTTGGCTTTGTTTCTGCAGGCCTCACCTCTGATCTCTGTATACCAAAATCCAATTCCAAATTGACCCTGTTGGTCATCAAAGTGCCCATGATCTCTCTGAATTTATCCATCAAGAAATCAATTTTCTTGTGGAATGGAGTGAATTCCATTAATGGATCATACTTGGGATTCATTTTGTGCACTACAGCTAGTAATTTTTCATATGCTATCCACTTCTCCTTATTCAATTCTTGTCTATTCAAATCAAATTGATTTCTGATTAAGTCCTTAGGAAAATTGAACTCATGGGTAAACTTTCCACCCTTAATCTATTGCCTAAACAAGGCAAAGAAACACTCTGGATCATGCTGCCGCCTGGAACCACTCCTCAAATGAAAGTCATCAAAATATCTCTTGAAATGGACCCATCCTCCCTAAGAGAAAACAAAACCTGGTACAACAGTGTAATTAGGGAAGAGAATCCCTTTTCCCTTTTCCCTTCCCTATCAAGTTATCCTCATGGATACAACCTATTTGCCACATGACTTCAGCAAACCCCATTCTGGATGGCACATTGAAAAGGAGGATTGTGGGGCTCCCTGGAAGCCATACACTCTTAGAATAATGTTGACTGGGTACAAAATGATGTCACCCCAGTTGTGACAAACCTTTAAATCAGGCTTCCTCCCCTTAGGTCTAAGAAAATCGTGAAGATCCTCAGGAATCTTGGGAACATTAACAATTAATCGAGCCTTGAGTTTGGAAGCAAAGCAATTATCAAATTGTACATAACTGGGGCTTTGTAACACCCTGTCATGTGAACCCCAAAGGACAACAAACACCACACAATTTTATTTTATTTTAAAGAGAAATATTCATAAGATGAATATGCTTATACATTACATGAAAATCCATTTTACATTTAAAGAATCATCTACATCCTCTGGGGTACATGTGGTAGCATTACTAAATGTAAAACCCATACCAAAAACATCGTTAAAGATAATACCAAGAAGATAACAACATATACAAACAATCACAAGATATAAATAATGGTACATGCAACCAACCGTGAGAAAAAGGAAGTAAGGATACATCATATTATTACAATTCAATTCATAGTTTAATATAACAATTGTGGAGCATATCTCCATAGATACAACATATCATGGATTCAACTGAACATTACATGATGCTTCCCTTATATCAACGAGAAGATTAAATGAGTACAAGAATAATACACAATGGAGAATAAGGTACAAAATGTGGGATAGTCTTCAACCAAGTGAAGCTCTGGAGACTACATCCACTTTTGCATCACGAACACAACTTGGGAACCCAATGGGGTGTATAGAACGTTCCACCCAACCGCGTGGACCCGAAGGTCCACCCCCCGTGCTAGGAGATGACAAGAAAGGACCCATGACCAAGATAGACAAGCAGAATGATCACAAGACCAAATCACAAGGTCAACCAAAAATATTACATACCATAATCTCAACGACCACTTACAAGGTGACTGCTTCCAAAGGCATATGAAGGAAAACAAGGAATACTATGGGAGAGTGTCATTGCATGGTCATATCATGGGTTATCATGATTGCCTCACAATAGGCGTCGACCCCCATCTATGGTTATCCTGATTGCCTCTCACTGGCACCGGCCCCATAGGGTGACACGTGCGGAACCACTAGCCTCTCATGAGGACGAGGTAGCGATCTTGCCAACCATGGCCTTCTCAGCCCACCCTTATTCTATGAAAGCACTAACGGAGTGGATGAGGTATCTTACTATCTTAATTAATGTGTTACTACCCAAACCCACTATTTTATTTTATTAGGTTTTCACTTGTTGAACCAACTCTTTCATGCGTTATCCTAACTGCCCCTTTGTGTGCCGACCCCCATGAAGAGCCACCCACCCCAATAGTTCCAAAACAAAACTCACAACAACAAGGGTGTACCAAACATAGAAGTCACAACATGAGTGCGCGTGCGAGGCATGAACCATCTTGTTCATAGTCAAACTAAGGCAAAACAAATCATAAAAAAAGTACACCCATGAGAACTTAAATTAGAAATAAATTCAATGGAACACAAAGGTTTAATCATGGGAAAATTCAACACAAACGGGTTTCCCATCGCCTCTGGAAGCCTAACAACTTACCACCCATGACTATCAAAAAAATAAAGTGACTTACTCCTGGAAGCCAAAATACAAAAAAGGAAAAGATTCACGAGAGGCACTACATCCTCCCCCCTAGAACTAGGCTTACTCTTGGAAGCTAGAAAACAAAAAAGGAAAAGATTCTTGAATACAGGATGCATCCTCCCAAGATGCTGATGAATCATCATTAGGGTCCCATTGGACCCGCACCTGCTCAATCTCTCTGCCCTTGAGAAAGAGCCTCATGTGCTGAAGCACGACGATAGGCTTGAGTGCCAGCTGCCTGTCCTTGACCTGCAATGCATTCCAATCAAGCACGTGAGAAACATCTGGATAATAGGGCCTAAGAAAAGAAACATGAAACACATCGTGTGTGCACGATAGACTAAGCATTAACTCTAGGCAATAAGCAACAGGGAAAATTCTCTCCAACACCTCAAACGGTCCGACAAAACGAGGTGCAAGCTTAGAGAATTTTCCATAACTGATTGGACTCTTTTGCGGACGCACTCACAAAAAACCTGATCACCAACAAAAAATTGGCGGTCGACCCTATGAGCATCAACATACTTCTTTTTTCTATCCTGAGCTGCTACTAAGTGCTCTCTAATGCGAGCAACCTGTTGCTCCATATCCTGAAGCATTTCAGGTCCAAGCAAAACTCGGTCCTCAAGACGGTCCCAACTCAACGGGGTCCAACAAGGATGGCCATATAATGCCTAAAAGGGTGCCATGCCAATTGAGTTGTGATAACCATTATTATAAGAAAACTTTACTAGATGCAAATAATCCTCCCAACGTGACTGCTGATCCATCACGTACATACAGAGCATGTCCTCAAGAACCTGATTGACCCTCTCGGTTTGACCATCTATTTCAGGATGGTAGGCAAAACTAAAGTTTAGTTGGGTTCCTAAGGAATGCTGCAATGATGTCCACAATTTAAAATTGAACACTGGATCTCTGTCAAAAATGATCCTTCATGGAATTTCGTGTAGTCGAACAATATCCTCCATGAAAATTCTAGCTACAGAGGAAGCAATGTAGGAAGATCAGACATGAGAGAAGTGTGCCACCTTGGTCAACCTATCAACAGTGACCATGATAGCATCGTGCTGACAAGAAGACATGGGTAAACCAACAATAAAGTCCACTAACATGATATCCCACTTCCATTCAAGAACGAGATGAGGTTGTAAAAGGCTTACGGGATGTTGGTGCTTTGCCTTAACTCTCTGACATTCTAAGCATCTTGCCACAAAGTCTGCTATGTCTCTCTTCTTTCCATCCCAAAAGTACAAAGAACGAAGGTCTGCATACATTTTCTTGAATCTTGGATGAGCAGAATAGGGAGCCCGATGTGCCTCAGTCATGACTAGGGTACGAAGACCCTCTGTAGGAGGTACATACATACAACCCAAATATCGCAAAATCCTATTAGATTCCAAAGCATAACCAACAAAATTTCCTTCTAAAACCCTATCTGACTCAATTTTTGCCTTCACTTCCTGATACCAACTATCCGTAGGAAGTACTGCGAGGATGCAACTTCTCAAGTCCACACCAATAGTTATTGCAAATATCTCATGCCTCCGCCAACTCAAAGCATCCACCACAACGTTTTCCTTGCCTTGGATGTACTTAACCTCAAAATCATATTCGCAAAGAAACTCCATCCATCTCCTTTGTCTAGCATTCAGGTTCGATTGTGTAAAGATATACTGCAGGCTGTGATGATCGCTATGAAGCTCAAACCGATGCCCTAATAAAACGTGTCTCCATCTCACAAGGGCATGCACAACAACGGCTAACTCCAAATCATGCATGGGATGATTCAGCTCATGATCCTTGAGCTTGCGGGACTCAAATGCAATCACACGACCTTCTTGCATCAAAATGGATCCTAGGCCATCCAAGGAAGCATCTGTACATACTACGAATTCCCTAGTAGGATTAGGGACTGCTAAGATCAGGGCACTGGTCAAATTTTCCTTAAGGGTCTGAAATGTTAACTGACACTGTTTTGACCAAACAAAAAATTTCCCTTTCCTCTAAAGGGTAGTGATGGGATGTGCTATCCTCGAAAAGCCCTCCACAAGCCGTCGATAGTAGCCTGCCAATCCCATAACACTACGAATCTTAGGAACATTTGTGGGTGCAGGCCAATCAACTATGACTTGAATCTTTGAAGGATCCATGGAGATACCTTCACTAGAGATGATGTGACCCAATTATTTCACTTCAGTCTTATTAAACTCACACTTAGCCAAATTAGCATACAACTAGTTGTCTCTCAGGCACTGTAACACCTGTCTCAAGTGTTCCTCATGATCCTCCATAGTTTTTGAGTAGATTAGGATATCATTGAGGAACACCAGAACAAATTTTTCCAAATAGGTTTGGAAGACTCCATTCATTAGGCTCATGAAAACTGATGGTGCATTTGTCAACCCGAACGACATAACAGTGAATTCATAATGCCCGTATCGAGTGCGAAATGTTTTTTTATGATTATCAGCTTCAGCTATCCACAATTGATGGTATCCTGACTTAAGGACTATCTTTGAAAATACTTGAGCCCCTTTTATCTGATTGAATAGATCATCAATTCTCGGCAAAGGGTATCAATTCTTCACTGTCACCTTGTTTAGCTGCCTGTAGTCGATGCACAAATGGACGGAACCATCCTTCTTCTTTACAAATATAACTGGTGCTCCCAATGGGGAAACACTAGGACGAATGAACCCCTTTCCTAACAACTCTTCTAACAGCAAATGGAGCTCTTGAAGCTCCTGAGTTGTCATCTGATATGGAGCCCGAGATATAGGCTCAGCCCCAGGTACCAAATCAATTCTGAAATCAATGTCACGCTTAGGTGGCATTCCCGGAATTTCACTCGGAAAAATATCTGTAAATTCCTTAAGGAGAGGATAGTCATCCAATGATACCTCTTGAATTTCTCCCAAATTCAAGTCATTGACTGACACAAAAAACAACTGACAGCCCTGACGAAAACACCTCTTTAGTTGCATCACATAAATCATCCGCAGTGAGATGGGTCTTTGTATGCCGACAATCTCCACTTCATTTCCTAAATCATCTACACATTGCATAGCCTTGTTGTGACAATATATTATTGCTCGGTGAGCATTCATCCAATCCATACCAAAAACGGCATCATAGGACCCAAGAGGTAGGATTCGAAGGTCCACCGAAGTCACCAACGGCCCAATTTTCAAACCACAACCTTGAACAAACGATTCAACTGCTACCTTTGCCCCAGAGGCCAATTCAACCTGCCACTTAATGCCTTGCCTTGTTGCTACCAGTCTACAATGCTCTATTATTGAAGGGGAAATAAATGAATCTGATGCACCAGAATCAAAGAGAATAGAAATACTAGTGCCTTGTAACACACCTGATGTATCAACCACAGTGCTCTGATGGTCAGCTTCACGGTTGTCCACTGTCACAAAGACGCGATGAGATCTCCCTACATCACCCACTGTTGGCTCTAAAGTGGCTAGCTCTGACTAAATCCTGAAGTCTTCTTCTATGGACATTGTCTAGCAATATGTCCCTGTTGTCCGCAGGAGAAGCAACCTGTACCACGTCCAAAACCTCCACCACCCAATGGTGCATTAGATTGTTGAAAATTGTTTCAACTGGGGATCAACTAAAAATTCTGAGTAGGTTGCTCAAAACGGCACTATCGTGCTCGATGCCAACTCTGATCTCTTCTAAACTGAGTTTTGCCACTCTGCTGAGATTGAGAGTTTTTATGTTGGGTCTGCAAGTGTTGCTGCTATTGACCACCCTTAGAAGTTGTATGATGACCCTTAAAAGATCCTGTAGCTTGAGGCTGCCCACCTTGTGAACCAGATCCAAATGCAGGTGCATTGCCAATCTGCACACCTATCTGACCTTCCCAAGCCATGGCCAAATTTTCCTCTACCAGACGAGCCTTCTCAATAGCTACCTCCATTGTCTTTGACACGAAGACCCGGACTCCACCACTAATTTGGGTGTTTAAGCCCCTGACAAAGTGTTGTACTAGTATGGCCTCATCATTACCAATTCCTGCATATTGTTTCAACTCAAAGAATCAACACTCCTACTGCTCAAAGGACATTGCTATTTTTCTTAACTCATGAAACTCATCTGCCAAACGTTGTCTCCAAAGATCTGAGAGGAAACAGGCCCTAAATCTCTCCCAAAAAAATTCCCAAGTCACCATTTTGATGTCTAGGTGCAGTTTTTGCTCTTTTAGTCGCCACCATGTAGATGCAAAGCCTCTGAGGTGCATAATGGTGCACCTAGCCCGAGTATTGTTTTCATAAGGATGCATCGCAAAGTAGCGATCCAAGTCTATTAACCAAGTTTCCGCCTCTAGTCCTCTGCCAGCACCATCAAAAGTGGGAGGGTGAGCTCTCAACAGGTCCCTCATGTCACTTGCCACTACTGCATCCTGCTTTGTTGACAAATCCTTCCGCCTTGGACACCTCTCTCTTTCTCTCTCTACCTGCTGCTCCTTCTCTGGCCTGGGGCCTAAACGGCTAAGAATCTCCTCAAGGAGGTGTCACAACTGCCCTCCTTCCTGACTTGACTGCTCTGGGTTTTGCCTTCCACCTCTCGGATTATTTTGGGAACTCTGGCATTCCTCACTTTCTAACTCATGGGAGATCAAAGAAGATGAACTTTGGCAGTCAGCTCCATGGCCACAACCTCGGCCTCTTCCACGGCCATGATCTCTACCCGGAGGTATGTTCCTGGGTGACATTAGAGAGGAACATGTGAGTTCAAGAGTTAAGCGCAAAGGTTAACCTAATGGGCATAATTAACCTAGAGTACCAAGAGTTGTATACCTTTGCTCTGATACCAAAGATGTAACGTCCCATCGTGTGAACCCCAAAGGACAACAAACACCGCACAATTTTTTTTTTTAAAGAGAAATATTCATAAGATGAATATGCATATACATTACATGAAAATCCATTTACATTTACAAAATCATCTACATCCTCTGGGGTACACGTGGTAGTATTACTAAATGTAAAACCCATACCAACAACATCGTTAAAGATAATGCCAAGAAGATAACAACAGATACACACAATCACAAGGTAAAAATAATGGTACATGTAGCCAACCATGAGCAAAAGGAAGTAAGGATACATCATATTATTACAATTTAATTCATAGTTTAATATTACAATTGTGGAGCATATTTCCACAGATACAACATATCATGGATTCAACTGAACATTACATGATGCTTCCCTTATATCAATGAGAAGAGTAAATGAGTACAAGAATGATACATAATGGAGAATAAGGTACAAAATGTGGGATAGTCTTCAACCAAGTGAAGCTCTGGAGACTACATCCGCTTCTGCATGACAAACACAACTTGGGAACCCAATGGGGTGCATAGCACGTCCCACCCGACTGCGTGGACCCGAAGGTCCACCCCCCGTGCTAGGAGATGACAAGAAAGGACCCACGACCAAGACAGACAAGCAAAATGATCACAAGACCAAATCACAAGGTCAACCAAAAACATAACATACCACAATCTCAATGACCACTTACAAGGTGACTTCTTCCAAAGGCATACGAAGGAAAACAAGGAATACTATGGGAGAGTGTCATCGCACAGTCATATCATGGGTTATCCTAACTGCCTCACAATAGGCGTCGGCCCCCATCTATGGTTATTTTGACTGCCTCTCACTGGCACCGGCCCCATAGGGTGACACGTGTAGAACCACTAGCCTCTCATGAGGACGAGGTATCGATCTTGCCAACCACGGCCTTCTCGGCCCACCCTTAGTCTATGAAAACACTAATGGCGTGGATGAGGTATCTTACTATCTTAATTAATGTGTTACTACCCAAACCCACTAGTTTATTTTATTAGGTTTTCACTTGTTTAACCAACTCTTTCATGGGTTATCCTGACTGCCCCTTTGTGTGTCGGCCCCCATGAAGAGCCACCCTCCCCAATAGTTCCAAAACAAAACTCACAACAACAACGGTGTACCAAACATAGAAGTCACAACACAAGTGCACATGTGAGGCATGAACCATCTTGTTCATAGTCAAACTAAGGCAAATCAAATCATAAAACAAGTACACCCATGAGAACTTAAATTAGAAATACATTCAATGGAACACAAAGGTTTAATCATGGGAAAATTCAACACAAACGGGTTTCCCATCGCCTCTAGAAGCCTAACAACTTACCACCCATGACTATCAAAAAAGAAAGTGACTTAACATTTATGGGTTCCCAACAGATCTAGAACATGCATTTTCATAAAGATTACCTCAAAGCGAAATAAAGCAAGTGGAAAATATAGACAACATGGAATCCACTAATATACATAAGAAATTAGTTCCAACAAGCACTCGAGATATAAACAAAATAATTATCTAAACATGTTCAAGACAACTATAAATACCCATTCATTTAAACGTGGTCATAATCCAATCTTATTAAAGATAATGTAATAAATAATTAAATAATCCACTACAATAAAAAAATTCTCATCATAATATCTTTTAAATAAATAAGCATATGTATACCACTAGATTTCTCTTGATTTTAAAAATATAGCCTATGTATATTTGCTATTTTAAAATAATAAATTTAACTCAAATATAACATGTTTGTTTACTACAAATAATTTAATCAAAAATATTACATACATGCATGTATTCACAGATCAATAAATGAATTTGTAAATAAGTTTAATTTTAACTAAATTTGTAATTTAAAACCAAATTAAATGTACTTGTACATTATTCCCGACACTCATTTTACAACGATCCATTTAAATCACTTAGGTTATTTCCCTATTTAACTAAAACATTTTATCTACATCAACACTGAAAAGCTTTAATCTACAAAATATAGTAATTTAAGTTAGATTTCCTTAAATCCATAATCTAACTAATTTATTAATCTTCATGTATATTCCATTCTATGGTGTCAAGTAGTTTTTTATTTTTCTTATCATTTCCCGGCAAAGATTAAGAAATCTACCCCCACTAAGGTGCCGATAAGGGGAAAATAAAATAAAATAATTGTTATCATTCTATTATGTTTATTTAATTAAATCAAATCTTGGGTAAAAAAAACTTTTCATATACATATATACGTATACACCTAATCATTATTTATTATTTTATTTTATTTTTAAAACTTTACTTTAGAGGTAATATTTTATCAAATAATTTTAAATTTAAATTTAAACTTCAAACTTTGTGGATCATCAATCCACTTTATTTTAAATTAAAAATAACCATCATTTATAAATGCAAATTTGTGTTTCATTTGCATTTCAATATAATTATAATTTGTACATTAATTTAATATTTTAATTATTAAGATTCCCTTAATAAATTAATAATTTAATTTATTAATATAATTAAATCCATATTATAAAAATAAGCTACGAAGCTCAAAACAAGGCCTAAATGAACATAAACAATGACTATACCCTATACTAAAACACATTAATTATCCAATTATCAATAATGATACGCATCCAAATAAAACAATAAGCACATCAAGATTTACGAATTGAAACAATCGACATAAAACAATACAATACCATACAAGATGAAATACTGACGGATGACATCGTCAAATATTGACGGGACGACAGACACAGACGGGGACACTTTCTTGTCAAATCCTTAAACCATGTCATATCCATTGGGTATTTATGAGGCTTGCCTTGTCCTACCAGTGCAGGTGGAATCGAGGCTTAGGTACCTGCAACCCTACATGATACACAAGTGTCGAAGCAATATATATATATATATGTCTGATGCCATACACACCGTGAGAGAGAATTGCAGCGTGGCAGGGCGTTCACGAATGAGCGATGCAACATTGTCCCTCTCACCCAAACCTCAAGCAATAGCACATTCGTCATAAATATCATGAAATGAGTATTAAACAATTTACATAAGCACACAATATTGCAAAATCAAGTAAAGACGAACATGATGCATCATTATACCATAAACATCATAAAACAGTATCATGTGCATCCAAGCAAAACACATGAGTCAAACAGGTGAAACAATCACCAACGTAATCATGAGTATGAAATAAACATAACAATATCATAATAGAGCAGTATCACGAGAGGCACTACACGCTTCCTCTGTTGTATGACAAGTCTGCAGTCCAGACCTGCACTGGTAACCTTTCTCCATTTATTTCCTGCCTTAACTCCATCTTCTCTAAGAAAAGTCAACATTCTTATACAAAAACATGTACATTAGCAATGAGTACCAAAAGAAAGGATTGCTAGTATCTCCTACTTGAAATTTCAGCAATCCATCATGTATCTTTTTTGCCAGAAAAGATGCAAAGTCATATATCACGAGAAATTGGGGTGTTGTATCTGGGCCCCCATGAACATGTATGCAATTGGCATAACAGTATTCAGGCTAAAAACTAGAATTTGGCATAGTGAATAGAAAGTGGCCAAAAAGTGATTGGCAAAGCAGCTTAGCCTACAAGGCTCCTGGTCACTTGGGCTAATGTAAACTGTTGAACTGCCTGCCCTAGCCAGATGTGGAAGAAGTAGCTTCAATCTGAATAGCGGCTTTGATCTTGCATATTCTTGCTTCATCTCCTCAAGATCAATTTGAACCAAAAACGAACTAGTTTCACTCAAGTCAAATACTTGTTGAATTTCCTCTTTGCTTACACTCAACAAAACCTCTCCATCACTATCCCTAATCACTCTCGTGACAGGGTCATATCGTGCTGCCACTGCCCTAAGCAGGTCCACGTCAGGGAACACGTTTGGCACTACTAATTTCCCCATATCATATCTCCAGGCATTAGAGAAAGGGTGAGGTAAATTTCGCTGCCCATACCAGAGCTTGAACATTTCCAAACCTTCCATAGGAACCCTAGCATCTACAATGTTATAATTTTTGCATACTAGCCCCTCACCTAGGGTTCTTCCATTCATCAGAACTAAACCCCTCCTCTTATCATTTGTTGATAATGGTAATTGGTCCAAGAAATCATCATAAAAATTTCTCTGTAAATAATCCACGTGGCAGGAATGCTACTTTGGTGGCGCCATCTTAAATAAACTAGGGCTTCCTCTAAAACTCAAACTTTGAACAGACTAGGGCTACTCAGAAAATGAAATCACAATAAAACCTTGCATTTTCCAACAATTTTGATCAAACCAGTAACCCTACGACAATAATCAACAAGCCCTCTAACCAGCACACCACAATTCTTCACAAAACCACAATCAAATTAACTAAAGCATCATAGAAAACAACACACGGGATTACGTTCTACAGAAGACCAAATTTTCACTGTGATTGCTCGAAACTTCGTCTCTAGCTCTGAAACTGCTTCGCGAAGGTACTTGAATGCTTTGTGGTGAAAAAAGACGAAGGAAAAAATCTTTGTCATTTGAATTGAGCCAATAAACGTCTCCTCCGCCATTAAAGCTCACTTAAATGCCGCACCAACAGCTTCAATCGCATTTGATGCGAATTTAAATTCTAACCATAGATCTTTTACTTTCGTCAGAGCATCAAACGACTACCTTCAAAAAAGGTTAATGCAATCTCCATCTCAGTATTGAGGGCCCACCACAGTATGTAGCGCCAAAGGATACATATGGCACATGCCCATGATATCGCAATCCATAAACATCCCGCATCTTTCGATCACGCAACGGTGGGCAATCGTTGATCTCCACCATCGGCAATCACGTTCATTCATATCAGTCACCAGCGTTGAACTTAACCGTTGAGCAACTTTTTCACCAAGATTATAAAATATTCATCGATTTTGAGCATGTGCATTCTCTAGCCGCTTTAGTAACTTGCCACATAATGTATTTAAACCTCAACACAAATACTAAAGCATTTTGATTATTCCTTCGGCACCGCCAACTGAGGCACGTGGCATCTGCCCATGATATCATGATCAGTTGTAACCTTGTGGTGGGGGCATCGCAGGATTGCGGGAAACGACTGAGATCAACCAATGGTTGATTGACGGTCAATTAAAATCACTCCCTGCAAAATAAAACATTTATTAATAAGAACAAGGGGACATCGTCTAGGCTGATGACAAATGATGGCTTAATGTTGTTTTTAAAACATAGGGCACGTGCCAACCTAAACTTAGGAAGTAATAAAGTTAGGCAAAATATTTAACTCAATTTATAAAAAGGGGCCCGACCTAGATGAAACAATGAGACATAAGTCATTTTAATACCCACTCCAAAAAGTTAACGGCTGAATATATCTCACCCAAGGTTTTACATGGAACATTAGGATTTTTATGAAAGCCAAGGTAAAACCCAGCCTTAGGTTCCTCCCAAACAATGTAACAAGCCAAGACAAGGGCAAAACATAAATGGAATTCAAAGAACAAGATTTGTAACTCCATCAAATCCACCATGATGCACACCAATCCACCGAGTTACAGTTCCAAGACAGTGGGTGGATTGGTGGATGTCATTTCTATTTAGCCCTCAAACCCTTACATAGGCAAAACAGGGCAGTCCCTATATTTGATTGTTTTCTCCCACAAAATAGTGATTGAGCACTTCAAAACAAATGCAAATGAAAGGGAACACATATATTTATCTACACCAATTATCTTAGAGCATTTCAAGCTTGTACAGATCCACACAACACAAAAGAACTTAAAAAAAATAGTACAAACACATAAAATTGCTTCAAGAACGTGGTATTTGATATGAAATTTTGGTATCAACTCCTCCAATAATTGCAATGGTATGGGAATACAATATGATAGAAGTCAGATAAGAAATGCATCGTTTGAAGGATTGAACCAATACGCAAAGATGAAAGAAAGTGCTAACCCCTTAAACTGAAAAAAGTTTCTTTTAACTATAAATTTGTTGGGTAGCCAATTATTTTAAGCTATCAAATCCTACCATCATATATAATCAAAATGTTGTTGTTTCAAATTACTATGAGCACTAAATTTCAATATTTGAATAAGTTGAAACCTTGTCATAGAGAATTAGAACATTGATGCGACCACTCATGCCACCTTAAAACATACCAAAAGTCTCCTAGCAGTTAGACATAGGAAGATTTAAGATGACCTAAACAATTTTTATTGCCAAAGCATAAACTTATGATGACTTTACCAGGCCTAGTACACACTCCCTCCCCATTAATCACTTAGACATATGGAAATTAAATGTAAATTTTTTGCTATTTTTAGTTATGTAGGTGTCCAATAAACCACTTGGTGGTGTATCCCTTCAATTTTATTTACTTGAATGAAGAGAACAATCCTTTGATTACAATTAGAAAATACATTTGAGGCCTTGGTTGTGTAACTGGTGGACCATAGTCACATTTAACACTTGTTACAAAGTTTGAGAGTTAAAACATTAAGTAGATTTGATTTGTGATAGACACATTTGGACGGTAGTAACAATAACTTGCAATCTATCAAGACTTGATTACCTTATAACCTATCAAATTCTAGCGATGAAATGATATATTACTCATAATGTCACCTTAGGATCACATCACCATGAAAGAACTCCATCCAACATCCTTATGAGTGCAGGTACCACCAAATAGGTATTTTTCAGATCTGTCTTCCTCGAGCGAGGGAAATTCAGGAAGAGAAGAGGAAAGCGATACATGTAGTAGGTCTAAAAGAGGGAGATCAACTAGAGGTCAAAATATTAAAAGAAAATTTTGTAAACGCTTGGAATTTTTTCTTGTTGAAGGGGGGTCATGTTCTTATGATGATGAGAGCATAGGCGACATCGAGGTGCCCTTGAGGTACAAACATCTATGGAAACAATGGGTACCCAAGGAACTTCCTCCAGTAAACACTAATTTTTGTGTCAATGAAAGGATATATCGCATAGCACCATCGTCATTACATGGTTTGGGCCTATTTTGCATGGACGACATAAAGGTCTATTATAAAAAATTACTGAATTGATGGATTATGTTGGACCTTGTTACAGTTAAAAAGATTGGATGTAGTTGGTTCAATATACACGAAGTATGCGTAGGTATGCACTGTCAGAAAATTATATACAGCTAAAAGATAAGGATCAAAATAAAGGAGTGGCTAGGTACATTGACAGAAGGCCAAAAGCATCAAAGAATATTGCATGGTTTATAAATAGTACACGACTTGGGTCAACAAATAAGCAACCCAATTGCATATTTGAGGAGCAAGAGGGAAACTATGTATTCGTATGTGCGATAAAACCAATAACTGCAGGGGAAGAGTTGCTAATCGATTACAATTTGAATTGCTTAGATACAAACACAATTACTATGGGGGTGGTATGTACTATATACCATTTTACCCAACCTCCAATTAATGACTCCAATATACCATTTTATTATTATGTTTTTTTTCGTAAGTCTATTGGTTTCATTTCGGTAATGTTTTTTATATTTAATTTTTGTCATAGCCAGACATTGATAATACGAGGAATGCTCTAGCCCAGAGCACAGATCACGATCCATCTTCACATGCTTCTACCCAACAGGTTTACCTCATTGTAATTTTATAAATTAGATACGAGCAAAATATTTTATTACTATGTTCTTTTCATGAGTTTATTGGGTTAATTTCGATAATATTTTTAATATTCTTGTTGTAGTCGGCTGATCGGGGAAAGGCACCAGCAGTACAGGAGAGCATCCATATGGAGGTACAGTCACTATTATGCGATGATGACATCACATTTTCCGTAAACCCTGTGGATATGATGAGGAAGGCCCAAAATAAATGCAATGAAGAAATCCTTCAATTGGTATTCATAGTGCCTCAAACAGATGAGATAAGAGAAAGGGTTAAAATATTGTCTGAGAGAGCACATAAATTGCAAGTAAGTTGTCATGAGATCTTTAATTATAACATAAGTTCATTCATGGTTTTATATTTTGTACTCTTTTATGTCATGAACTAAAATATGTGTTGTTCTTATAGGATTATTTGTGTCCTCATCATGTTGTTGGCCATGATCAGGGTACTGCAAGTGTTGCCTGGGAAGTAGGGGTCGGTACAAGTGTCAATCTTGATCTTCCTGTGCATACATCACATCATTCGACCCCATCATACGTGCCTATATTGTCAACTGAAATTTCGGCAACACATATCATGCAGGCATTTGGTAGTGCACCCTCTGGCAGCGAACACATGCCACTACATGTGCAAGTACATGTACTTGGGGATGCAGAGGCCACTAGTACTGGTAACATCTATTTTAGCAACATTTGCTGGATCTTCCCGTATTACTAGTACGGGAACATTTCCGGTCACATTTGTGGTGACCGAAGATTTCGTTCCCATAAAGATAGAGAAGGTCCGAGGTACTTTAAAATGTTTTAATTATTATTATATATAATCCAATTGAAATTTACTTATTGATCACTCTTTTAGATTAATGATCCCATGATCATTTTGCAGGAAATGATGCTTTTTATAAACATCTAAGTGATGTTACATTGGAGCTCTTTGGGCCCACCATACGTACATGGTGGAATGCCCATAATCAAGATTTAAAAGATGAGCTCAGTAACCGTTTAGTTGTGTTGTTCGGTGATAAAACATTCAACCGAACCAAGGTCTTTAAGAAAGCTGGCACCTATCTAAAGTATGTGAGGGACCAATATAGGTCACATTTAGAGAAGAACAAAAAATACGAGCATCCCCCCATGATTTTAGAGAGGTAGTGGAAGGACTTGGTGTTGAATGGAAAGGAGAAGGCTGAAAAAAAAAAGGAAAGACACTACCGGGCCAAGGAAGGTATGTGATACTATCAACAATGCAATTATATACTGATTATTCTTTCTTTTGACATAATCTAACGTATTTCAAATTTTTCATAGGCTTCCCGACACATCGAAGGAAACAAAGAAAAGACTAGAAAAACACGGGCAACACAAACTTGGCTCTAGTGGTTATATGAAATTAGCCGCACAATTTGTAAGTATCAATAAATGAAATATTGCATCCAAATAATAAATTGTAAACAATTTTGGTTTTATCACACCATAGAAGCAAAATTCATGATCTTATGCAAAAATGCAGGGCTTTGATTTCAACAGAGCACCCATAGAAGAGGACCTGAAGATTGCCTTCCAGCAAGGCTATGGAGCTCTAGCTGAATAGCTAAGAGTCTCAACTGGGCAAACACGATCTTCTTTTGCATCCAACACATAGGTAAATAAACTCAATAAATTTTATTTAAAATTGAATACTTGTGCAATCTATTCAATATTAATTTCCACCATAATAATGTTCCTATTTGTTTTAAACAGATAAGCAATGGTAATACTGCACATGACATTGGAATGCAACCTAGTGAGGGTGGAGCACAACCTACAGATGAAGGCCATGGTGTGCATCCCAGTACTGGATGTATTCATGTGCTAAAAAAAATGCAGTATGGATTAATAAAATTAAACATCTTTAATTGCATTTGGTGTATTAATCAATGTAACCTTTTGTGTTTCAACTTTAGAGAATGTAGAGCGTGATCAACATGTTGAGCATGATCAGGCTAGACAAGATCAGGAACATGATGTGGCTCCATCAGGTAAAGAGGACCACTCTAATGTTCTTTTAAACATATTTAATTGCAATTGGTATATTAATTAATGTAACCTTTTGTGTTTCAACTCCAGATCAGGATTTAGAGGGTGTTCAGCATGTTGAGCATGAGGCTATAAGAGAATATTAGGAACATGATGTGGCCCCATCAGGTAAAGAGCACTACTCTAATTTTGTTTTAATTAATGAAATACTTGTAACAATAATAATAAAACATATCAATTCAACATTTCTTTGCTATTGCAGCAGACCCCCCCTTACAACGGCGTCCACGTTGTGAGTACATGACTAGACATACATTAAGATCACAAGTAGCACTCAGAACAACTGAAGGGGGGACATATGATTTTGAAAACAATACTCCACTTCAGCTTTTTTTAGCTACAAAAAGAAAACAAAAAAAGAAGTGATTGTAATCATATTATGACAACCATTTTTTTGATAATATGTAAAAATTGAAAAAATGAATGTTATATGTTATCAATGGATGAATGAATGAATGTTATATGTTATTAATGGATGAATAAGTGAAAGTGAATATGTTAATGAATGAATGTTATATGTTATTAATGCAGAATGAATGAATGAATTTTATATATTATTAATGGATGAATAAATGATTAATGTTATATGATCAGGTATGGGGAATTGAGAGTGATGTGGGCGGTGGGGGGGGCGAGGGGGAGGGGCCAAATGAGTTTCCACCTTCACGTGGTTGGCCCTGTTAAGTAGAGAATATTAAACTATTCTCAAAACAAAGAGTAGCTCAATAAGGTAATGTACTTTTCAATAAAAGAAATGCATCGATTGAAGCATCAAACCAATATGCAAAGATGAAAGAAAGTGCTAACTTTTCTCTATGAACATTGTGTTGTGTGTGGATTTTGTTTCAAAGCTTTGTTTTTATTTTATTTTAGTGGTATCTAAAGTTTGAATTTTGTGCATAACAGGTTAGTGGAAAATTTGACAGCTCTGAAGGGTTTAGAGGCTCCATTGAGATAGATACATAGATATTTGGATCTTGTTGTTGATGGGAGGCTTCCACTTAACCATGAAATTTTGTACCATCCACAGGTATGCGAAACATTCTCTACTTACATCCATTCAACTTACTGTAATATAATATCTGACAAAAATCTCCTTTTCATTATAATTAAATGGATTTTCATGCCCTGTTCCAAAGCACATGTTTTAGAACAGGCAAGAAAGATGCTGGAAAGGGTTAAGGAATTTGGCTCTACACCTGCCAATTGCATAGTTTACTTCATTCATCTAGCATATTGCCAATGCGTTTCACAATTGTTGGAATCATATCCTATAATTACAGAACTAGTAAAATTAAAATATGTAAGTTTCAAATATGGCATTACATATCTTTCTATGAATTTTTGAAAGAAAATATCAAAATGGAGAAGTATTAACAAAATAATCTGCATAATTTCTAAGAGATCAGGGAATTTTTTTGTAGAGTTATCTTAAATATATTTAAGATAAAAGTAACTTATAGAGATTCAAGCAGAATATTGGTAGTCTAAAATCACCATTCAACACATCTTAGTAGTATCTCAATTCAAGAGAACTAGGTCCACTATCCATTAGCTAGTACAACAAATAAAATCAATTCACAAGATTATTCAGTTCTAATAGGGTTGACCAGTTTCTTGTTTCTTTTTGATTGTCAAGAAGTCATCAATATACACTTGGTTTTCTCGCCTTCTCTTGCCTCGTGGCTAGAGAGTTTCTATAGAAGGCATCAAAGTAAACTTCAAGATTGGCAATGGCAATGAGTATAAGGTCAGTATAAATTAATGCTAATTGGGTATGATTTTATTTGTTCAAGACCAATTTAGATTCATTTTCTGCTCACACTACTTTTATTTACTTTTTTTTATTACTAATATCCATTTTCATTTACATTCTTGAATTCTTCTATACATATTGTGTTTACAATAATATTTTCCTTAGATCATTTCATAAGATTATTTTGTTCTAATAGGGTTGAATGGTTGCTTGTTTCTTTTTGATTGTTAGGAAGTCGTCAATATACACTTGATTTTCCCGCCTTCTCTTGCCTCGTGGCCAGAGAGTTTCTGCATAAGGCATCAAAGTAACCTTCAAGATTGGCAATGGAAATGAGTACAAGGTCAATATAACTTAATGCTAATTGGGTATGATTTTATTTGTTCAAGACCAATTTAGATTCATTTTCTGCTCACACTACTTTTATTTACATTTATGTTTTGCTAATATCCATTTTCATTTACATTCTTGAATTCTTCTATACATATTGTGTTTACAATAATTTTTTTGTTAGATCAATTCATAAGATTATTCTGTTCTAATAGGGTTGATTGGTTGCTTTTTTCTTTTTGATTGTTAGGAAGTCGTCAATATACACTTGGTTTTCTTGCCTTCTCTTGCCTCGTGGCCAGAGAGTTTTTGCAGAAGGCATCAAAGTAACCTTCAAGATTGGCAATGGAAATGAGTACAAGGTCAGTTTAACTTAATGCTAATTGGGTATGATTTTATTTGTTCAAGACCAATTTAGATTCATTTTCTTCTCACACTAATTTTATTTACATTTATGTTTTGCTAATATCCATTTTCCCTTGCATTCTTGAACTCTTATATACATATTGTCTTTACAATAATGTTTTCCTTAGATCAATTCATAAGATTATTATGTTCTAATAGGGTTGACTGGTTTCTTTTTCTCACCAAATTGCTCATTTTCCACAAAATTAGATTCTAGTGTGTAGTTTAATACTCACTCATTTGATTTTTTATTTTTTAGTAAAATTAGAATCCAGTTCTTAGGTTGTGCTTATTGTCCATGACAGTCCCCTTGATCTCATGACTCATCATAGGTTTTATATTTTTCTCCAATTGTTGATCAACATCAAATGTGGCCATCATAATATCATCCATAGCCTCCATATTCTACAATTATTCATTGCTCATTTCTCATAATAGTAACCAAATAATGCAGACCTAGAGCTTGGACTGTATATGTATGCAAAAAATGATAAATCCCTGCCTCTATAAGCCTAATTAAACACAAAAACTAACATGTTTGATATTTTAAAGAGTCATATGATTGTCCTTTTTCTACCTTGTAAACACTTACTCAATGCATGCAATAATTTATTGAAATGCAAAGTTGAATGGCCTCTTAACTCTTGACACTAATGTCATTGCATTTTTCAAAATAGGGTTAATCATATTGTGATCTAACTCTTCCAATCTGTCCTTTATATCTGAGCATTTATGACAATCCATCTTGTCTTTTACTACCCGTTTTAAATGCTCATGGTCTTGGCACATCAACTTTCTCTCTTTGATTGACCTGTCCTTATGTCTGTCATTATCCCTATGGATGCACTTTGGAGCCTCCTACTTTTAAATATCGCCTAGAGTCACCCCGATAAGTATTTCAATCCATTTGTATCTTCATCGACAAGATATCATGTATCGCTAGGATATTCTGCAGTTTCCCCAACGTGGTGAGTCTCCCCGATGATTATTCTTTTGATCTCAAGTATATCGCCAAGATTCTTGTCGATGTAATCTTATCAACATCACATAGCGGGTTGGGTAAACAAATTCATAACTTACTCCGATGGTATAGGTCTTGCCGATATGCTTCCCTCGTGCTTCATCGATGAGACAAGATGAGTATATCGCTGATGAAACTTCATCCTTGAGACCACATGCCAGTCCTCTCGATATATCTTCTTAGGCAATTCTGATTGCTGTAACATTCTTGATCTTTCACTGATATGCCTACATTTGAACAAATAGTTTTTTTTTTAAAAACTGCATTGTTCCGTCAGAATTTCAACGAACCTCCAAAAGTGTCTGATGAATTTACAATACATCCGACAAACTTTTGTCGTAATGACTTGCCTATTTTGTCATGAGTTCGATGAACTGCTATCATTTTTTCGATCTGAAGTATGTCGCCAAAACTCCTGCCAATGTAATCTTATCGGCGTGACATAGCGGATCAAGTAGACATTCATAACTTACTCCGATGGTATATGTCTCGCCAATATGCTTCCCTCGTGCTCCATCGATGAGACAAGATGAGTATCTCGCCGATGAAACTTCATCACTGAGACCACAGGCCAGTCCTCCCGATATATCTTCTTAGGCAATTCTGATCACTGTAACATTCTTGATCTTTCACCAATATGCCTACATTTGAACGAATAGTTTTTTTTTTTTAAAGTTGCATTGTTCCATTGAATTTTCAATGAACCTCCAAAAGTGTCTGACGAATTTGCAATACATCCAATGAACTTTCATCATAATGATTTGCCTATTTCGTCGCGAGTTTGACGAACTGCTATCATTTTTTGATCTGAAGTATGAGCCAAGACTCCTGCCGATGTAATCTTATCAGCTTGACATTCAGAACTTACTCGGATGGTATATATCTTCATCACTGAGACCACAGGCTAGTCCTCCCGATATATCTTCTCAGGCAATTTTGATCGTGGTAACAGTCTTGATCTCTCACCGATATTTTCAATATGTCTAACCTTTCATCGTAATGGCGACAAACTTCTGTTGTTAATCTGACGCTTTGGCAAAGGAATGTCGCTTGTGTTTTGGCTACTGTTCATCGCTAGATCAACGAAATGGCTATCGTCATTCTGACGAATGTTTGTCGTGGTTCCGATGCTTTTGCAAAGGTATGTCGCTTGGGTTCTGGGTATGGTTCATTACGCGATCAACAAATTTTTCGTCGCGGTTCCGACGAATGGGTGTCGTGAGTTCGACGTTTAAAATTTCGTCTGAAAATCGACGAAAATTGAGCGATGACAGTAATTTATGTGATTCGTCAATATATCGACAAAAGATCGTCGGAATTCCAACAAACTATCGTCAAAAATTGGAGTCCAATTCAGTGAATTATCTGAGGGATATCTGGGCAACATGTATGGACACCCAGTATAGCAACCAACTCTCATATAGGTGAAAGTTGGAAACTGCAAAAAGATATATCCAACCTTACTAACCACTTTGTAAACTTCATTCAATACTCTTTTCTTTTCAAGAGTCAAGTCAAAAGGGAACAACAAGGGTGCAAAGAAGGAATTTGTGACTCTTCTAAAATGATGAAGACTTTCTCTCAATTTCAATTGATAATAGAACTCATACACAGGTATAGTATGTCTATTTCCTTTGGTAGACAAACCTAGAAATTGCCTTGTTATTGCAGCGACATATACCAAAGAGGAATTCATGTAAAATTTCAAAGTAGTAGGCACATTGATCAATTGATTCCATCACTTATCTGGGTTCCCCAATCAATATGTATGGATGTACTCATACATCCAATCTTGAAAATTACATGAAACAAACAATCCTTTAACCCTGCTTAGGAGAGTAATCATATCCTTAACTCCTCTTTCAAATCACTTCGAGGAAGCCCTTTAGGCCATCTTGAGATAGTAGGCCTTGGAGTTTTCAACCATTGAGTATTAATCAATGTTTTAGCTTTATTGGGATCTTTATCATAGACCTCTTGTGCTTGTTTAATTGAGATATTTGTATATTGTTCCACGTGGGGAACACTGAAAACAATATCAAAGAACTTAGGATCTAATCTCATCATCACTTGTCCCGAGGAATCTCTCACACTTTTGTCATCTCAAATGTAATGAGATGAAACTTTGAGAACAAAATTTGTGTTATGAGTAGCAGTTGGGAATGTAGATACCAAGTGCAAGTTGCTATGAACAATAGATCTCAAATTTTCCTCTAATGGTTTGATCTTAGTTCTTTTTACAAAATTTTCCAAGTCTTGATGACCAACTTTGGTGTCTTTGATTTCATCCACCTTTGAGAGCACAACAATAGGTGAGAAGATGCACTGCTATTTATACTTCATCTTGCCTTCCTTTTTAGGTGGTGATGGATACTTTTCTGATGTCATATGAGAGTGCCAAGGCCAAGGAATGTCACCTTCAAAGATCACCTGATGAGATCTTGAGAAGAACTGCAAGAATAATTAATCAACAAATGTTAGGAGAAAATGTAGTATTGGAAAGCGTGAAGGGAGCAGACAATTTGGAGCAACTGCAAATGAGCTATTTTGCATGGAAAATGGAGCATTGGCGAAGAAATGAGGTTCAGAGTGCAAGCGGAGTGGTTTTAGAGTGTTAGACAAGAAAAATTCTTTTTGTGTAGGAGCGCTAAAAATTAGTGCTCCTACATCTTGAGATATTGATTTGCATGTAGTAGTGTTGATTTTCAGTTCTTCTAAATGCCTTATTCATTTGGTGATAAAAAGTGTTGAAGCGCTAAATTTTAGTGCTTGAGCATTTGGGAGGGAGATAGCTCATGCTTGGGTCAAGTGTAGAAGCGGACAAAAACATCGCTTTAGCATTTTGAGATAGTGGTACTCCATGTAGGAGTGGTGATTTTCACCGCTCCTACATCTTGGAGTTGGGGAAGATCTTGGATGTAGCGACATAAATTTTCACCGCTTTGAAAGGTAAGAGAAGGGTAAATCAATGTTCGAGCTGTATGAAATGTCACTCAAACATTGAGAGAAATGAGCATATGAAAAGGTGTGAAGGGGTTCATCCTTTGCAAAAGCTAGAATCTTTACCATTTCAAGAGGAAGGGAAAACTTGGTGAGAAACAATGACGAAGGTAAAAACATCATGGTGAAAACACCAAAACAAAACTAATTAAAAACCCTAACAGAGATAACACAATGAATAGGATTTATGAAAAATAAAGAGTTTCGAAAGCAAACGATGGTGATAAATGACGATGAAGAAGAGATATTAAAATGTACCTAGTAGGGAAAACGTGAAATGTTGAAATCCTAGCCAAAATGCAGGAAAAATCATATGCAATCTACTGGAGGTTGGAGAGCGATCACATGAGGGGTGAGAGAGAATGACATATTAGAATGAAGAAGATTAGCTCAAAAACACCTTATTAAGATATTAAAAAGGGATCATTAATGCATCTCAAGTTGCATTAATGACAGTACATTAAGGCGAAAAAGATGCACTAGCAGTGAATTTTACCGCTTGTGCATGTAAAAGACAACAGAGCAAGAAGTGCACTAGCGGTGATTTTCACCGCTTGTGCATGTAAGAGACTTGTTAACATGAGAAATAAACGAGTGGTGAAAATCACCACTTGTGCATTTTAGGCTGAGTGCAAAAGTGTAGGAGCACTGAAACACAATGCTCAAAGACTTGGAGTTGAATTTATAACGTAAGGCTCATGTAGGAGTGCTCAAAATTAGTGCTTCGACATGAGTCACAAATTGAATAACTCCCAAGGATTGAGAATTAACAAAAATACTCATTTCAAATCTCTTGAAAGACAGAGGCGCTCAAACAGACTGTTTGAGGTTTTGGACTATGCGTCGAGGTGAATTGAAATTTGCGTCATTTTGCATGCTTGAAGTACACAGAACTATGAAACAAACAATTTTCATAGGGGATTATCCCATGAATCTGGCACAGTTGGATTCGAGAATAACACAACTATAATTGGGTGGGTGGGAATAGATAAAGTTCCCAAAACTATTGCTTGGGTGGGGGGAATTTGAGTTGCGAGTGGGACTATAGGGTGGGGAGATTCTAGTTTCCACCTAAACCCGACAATAGGTGGCCCGAACATTTGTTGGTAGAGATGCAGTGCCCGATTCATGTGGAACGATCTAATCTATATGCTAGAGCTAGAGATGCGTGATTCGGTTCAAAGATACAAAATGGTATGGTCTATATGCCCCAACTATATCCTCCCATCCTATATGCCTTGGGTGGGAAGCAATAGTTTAAATTTATAGTTTGTATTAATTTTAAGATTTGTTTTGACTAATTTATTTTCCTTATATTTATGCACAATTCAAATATGATTATTTCGTTTAATCATTATTTAAAATTAATACACTTGGAAAGCTCTCAAGTCTAACTTGGAGGTTTGAATTCTCGATAGTAATTGAGATTGAATATTAAATATTAAAATTAATAAGAGAAATAAAGAGTTTATTTAATTTTCTTAAGTTGGTTTCTCAAAAGGAAAAAAATAGTCTTTTAATTTTCACCAACAATAAAACAATAATTAAGCACAAATTAACTAAGAATTTAAATTTCCAACTAGAAACTAATTCCCAACTAACTTGAAACTCTATATAATTTGATTTCTTCTTGGATTTCCATTTACAATCTTTCTTTTAAAATTAGTACTTCAATTTATTGTCATTCATTTGTTTTCTTTTCCACTTGATTGATTATTTGCAATGAAAACTATATTGGTATAGATATGTGTGGGTTGGAAAGAGGAAGAATATGAAAGAAACATATTTCAAATCTCTTGGCTTAATATGATTTCATGAAATTCTTACTTGGTTCTACTCCCAAATTTGTTCATCAATTTGTTTTTAGTTTTAAAGTAGAGGATAATAATTTTTTAATCATAGCTTTTAATTAGTGTTTTGAGTTGATACAAATATATGTTTTAAATAAACTCTTTAAATTTTATCTTCTAATTATTTGTCTCATTCTCTATGATCAAATATAGAAGACTATTTTATGATAGATTATTATTGTGAAAAAAGATGTCAATGTTTTCTTAATAAATCCTAATTCGTGATTTCAGTTAGTACAATTTTTGAATGTTTTTTTGAGATTAATAATTGAAAAACCCATTAAATTCTATATTTAAATATCATATTTATCAATTTTTATGATCAAATATTTGAAACTACTTTATAACAGTTTATTGTTTGGTATAGGGGCAACAATGTTGTAACATCAACAATTGATTAATCAAGTGGGTTAAGTTGATTCTTTAATATTATTTTTCTATAGTTATTATTGATTATTTCTATAATAAAAAATACTCTAGAATATACAGTAAAAAATTATTTTACTAAAACTAAACATTGTTGAAAAATGTATGTGTTAAACATTTACACAACAACAACCTATACACAAAATCTTTCATTAACAAAATCCTTTCTAAATTAATCTTATCAAATTTTAGAATCCTCCACGATAACAACTAACTTTTATTCCTATTTTATTTCAATAGTAAATTATAACACCTTCAACCACAATTAAAATTTAAATTACAAAGCATCCCTAGGATCTTAAAAACTATGTAAACACCCACAAGACCAACATGTTTATCTCTTGAAGTCCATAGGTTGAAAGTCCCAAGATAATCTTCCTTATTTAATACATGTACCTAAAAGAGAAATATCAATAAAGAAACAACAATCTTGGCCAATGGACTCTTCATCCAACCATAGGGTTGTAGCTTCAACCCACCCCCGATCTAGGGTCACACAACTTTTCCCATGCACACACAACCACTATTCACAGGTATTCCTCAACAAAATTACACCCTATAACATTCACAAATACAACAATTTGCATTCACATATTTTTATTTCTTCATGTTAACACATAAATAATTATTTATGTAAAACCTAAGCAAGGTGGGAGCTCACAACTGAGATAAACCCCAACACACAACTTAAAACAATTATCACAAAGGATTCAATATTGAATTTCACAAAAAACAATCAACATTCCAACCATTCCTTTTTTAACACATTAAACAAAGATCTAACAAAAGGGTAGACCTTACCAAGAAATTAGTTATCCAAATTGTGGAAGACTCTCTCCAAACCCTCTTCCATTTTTCTTCCTCTATCCTTCTTCTCTTTCTTCACCTAGAATGTGGTTCCACGAAAGAAAAATATTCAAGAGACTCAAGAACAATTCAAAAAGAAAAATCCCCCTCTCCACTCAAGGAGAAAGAATAAATAAAAGAAAAAATAAACTACCTCTCTTTAACCACCTAAACTACCCAACCAACTCCATTTTTTGTCACTTTTAAGAGTGGGAAATAAAAGTGGGTTATAAACCCCATTTAAAGTGTTTTATGATAAAAATGAACTCCTAACATATAGACCCCACACCTAGACAACTTTATAAATGTGCATAAAATCACAAAATATTAAAACTAGCCCAAGAAAAATATTCAAAAGAAAATTAAATTAATTTTCACATTGACACAAAATTTACATAATATACCAACACCTATTTCACTACACGGGCCAAAAAGACCTTAGTACTCTATATGAGTCTAGATTCATTGTTACACTAGGAAGGCACAAAATTAGCTATGTGACCCCAACCACCATTGGAAACATTCACCCGTTCACTAAAAAAAAGGTGTCACTATATCATATAAATAATAAAAACCGAAGAAACTATTAATTAACACTTCAAAAACAAATATTATTTTCCAAAATTTCTTATCTAAAATAATCATCAAGTTACCTAGAAATGATCTAAATCAATAACCATCACAAGTAAACATTAACATATCAAATCTCATATCCATAATAACACCTACTTGCACACCCATATTGGTAATCATCTAAAAATAATAAAATCCATCATCTCAACAACCTCTATCAACATAACATAATCCATCTGATAAACATAATAAAACTACCACTAACAAATAATCAGCCAATAATCCATCATAAATGAACAGCCCAATCAACACATACTTACATAATCAACGAAAGGAACTCATCTAGTTATCACAAAGAAAAAACAACCATTAGTTAGATAAAATCAATCAATTAACCACGTCCAATAACAAGCAAGATATGAACACAATTGATACACCATTGATGTATAGGAACAACCATCACTCATTAAACTCATGTATAATGTCCAAACATAGAATTGCATGAAACATTACACAAGAAACATCAAAGGAAAGACATATAAAATCAACAAGATCATGAAAAGGTGGGGTCTCACAACATCTTCTCCTCCTTCATCTCCACCTCCCCTACCATCTCGTCCTACTCTGTCTCCACCTCTTCCACCATCTTGTCCTCCTCCTCCTACTCTATCATCTCCACAATCAACTTGTCGACAAAATCTCCTTTCATCTCCTCTCCTCTCCTCATCTTTCCCTTGCCTCACTTCTCCTCTGGCTAGATCTATCAATTGGGTCAAATTCTGATCGACCCACCAAGTATCATGCTTAGGCATGGTCCCCACATCCACCACATCTAGTTGTAAATACCATTGTATGGGTACTATCCCCTCAAAATAACCTATGGTTGTGTTAAGACTAATCATGGTGGCCCAATGTGGAATGTATCAATGCAACCTTGCATATATAGCCTCCCCAACTGGGACATCGTGTCTTTGACCAAACTGTTAGAGTATATGCTCTAGTGGATATAACTCTATGATATGCACAGGTGTGCCCAATCAGATATCGTGTCTACTTGTAGCATGGTAGGTGTTCTCCATCATTTTGATCATACCTCACATTGTCTCCATGATCTAAAGGTGAATGAAACCAAATCATCAAATGCTCATCTCCAATATGGCACATCACCCAACTTTTGTTGGGTAATAACACCATAATAACATCAAGAATAAGGTAGACCTGGCTTGTTCCCTATCAACCATTGGTCTAGTAACAACGATGTGCTCCCATGCCCAAATGTGTAGTAGGTACCCCTCAACCTATACTAGCTCCAAACCTATAGGCCACTTGATGCAATTGATGATATAATGTAGCCAACACACAAGGACCCCATACATAGGTGATTCCCTCATCCAACATCCTCTCTATCACTTTTCCATAACTAATAGGTAAGCCCCAACCTCTCCTATTTGGTAGTAACACTTGATAAATCACTACTACATTCACAATGGTAGTGCATTGAAGTAAGCCATCAAATAACTCAATTTAATCTCGTAGTCTTCAATACCAAGATCCTTTGTTAGAAACACTCGGCTCAATATACTCTCCCCAATGTATTTCATACACAATATGTGCACCATGGATTAGAATCTTGATGATCCTGTAGATGTCCTCAAGAGTGATAGCCTCGCTAATCAATAATAAGAATACACTATACTCGTTGTACCATCTCTCTACTAATGATGTCATCATCCCCTATTATCCCAAAGCTCGAGCACATAGGTGATGTGGAATAACCCTATTGCTCCTAGGAATGAACACTCATTGTCTGTCAACTACCACCTAAGCATGAGCACCTCTAGATGTGTCTACCGAGACATCAGTGGCTCTAAGACATCCTATAACCATAGTGTGCACTTTTTCAGTCACATTTTCTAAAAAAAATCAACAAGAGCCTAACATACATGCATGCTTTTACACTGCCCAACGGCTTGATTTTTCATTTGCACCATTTGTCCAATATTTGCGAACTCATTTCTCAATTACATTGTTCTTGGCGTCATTTACAACACTTTATTCATTTGTTTAACATTAGCCTTCAATTGTATTTAAAATTCATTTGTGTATGCTATAATCAATGTGAGCTTATAAAATGCATGTGCCAAAGTATGCCATTTGCACCAAATCATGTGTTAATTACACCAAAGTACATTATTTATGCCATTTCTAAAACCATTTACATTGAACCATTTTTGGGTCGCAATTGATAATTCTAACTTTCTAGGCCTAATGAATGCACTTAACGCTAAACTCAAGGGTCAAGAGTCACGTACATATTGCAAGGGGACTCCAGTTGGTCACCCATAAGTCAAGACTCACTCAACACAATGATTTGGTTCTAGAATGCCTCCCATCACATCAACTACTTCACTCTTGAGGGATCTAGAGCTTTGAATATCTATAAACAATAGATGTGCAAATGGGGAAATTTTACCACCAAACATTCTATTTATAACCATCCAAACCCTAATTCTTCCCAGTTTGAACCCTCCTATCCCTCCTATTTACCATTTTCTTCACCTACATCAAGTTTATCTAACCTTTTCGAGCGACTAACTTAAAAATCTAATTTTTTCGCCAACCTCTCAAGGGGGCATCCAACCTCCATTCCTTGGTCCATTGGGGCAAACTGAGACATGTCATCACCAATTTTTTCACACTTTCTTTGAAATAACATTATAAAAAAACACTATCTCAAAGAGGAGAAAATTGTAAACACAAAAAAATGACTAACATATTTTTCCATCATTTCTCAACAATTCTTGTTCTCATTTTAATTAAATAGTTTTATTATTTAATTAAATTAACATCATTTCCCCTTCATCATGGATAATGTGACACCCCGCCATGCAAACCCCAAAAGACAAAAGAAACAACAAATTACCACCAATTTAATTTTTTTTTTGAAAGTAGAACAATACATAAGATGAACATGAACATATATTACATATAAGGAAATTATCCAATTACAATGACCATTACGTCCTCTGGGGTACATGAGATGACATCACGAAACCCTAAACTAATACCATAACGATAACGAACGAATCATGATTACATAAATATAACATACAACCATCCATGATCAAAAGAGATGAAAAGATATATACAAAATTTTATATTACATTTCAATTCATAGTTCAATATAATAGTTGTGGAGTCTATTTCCACATATACAACACATTAGATAATGGCTACAACATAAGGTTTACAAAGGTAAAATAATCCATTACATCCATTTCAGAAGTACATTACATCACTTTAGGAGTTCATTACATCAGGTCAGAAGTACATATGCATCTTGTCGTGCAGAGGAAAAGATACATCAAATACAAGAATGTTACATAATTGAACATGGTACAATAGAACTGAGGTGGATTTTTGGATTAGCTACATCGACACGAACTCAGACTGGGGACCCAATGGGGTCCATAACATGTTCCACCCAACCACGCGGACCCGAAGGACCATCCCCCATGCTAGGAGTTGACAAGAAACATCCCCATTCCTCAACCAAAATAATCAAACGAACCAATAGCAAACTAGACTCCACAACAAGGATAACAACAACATAAGATAACAACCCATAACATTTTCGTCACATAGCCACAACAAAATAATGGGGAGTCCAACAAAACCAAATGCCAATATTATAGATCAACACTAAATAACCATAAGAGGTGCCAACAACAATAGGATCCAAAGCCTTCAAAAGAAATCATAATATCAACCAACAATAAAGGTCATGGGCACCTTTCATTAACATTAATCAAGTTGCCATGAGGCATGTGTACAACACTAAAAGATAGAAAATGGAGGCTTCAACAACAAACAACAAGAACCAATTGTCTCAACAACATCAACAATTCAAACAACACTCCCAAAGGCAACCAAACAAGGGAAAATAAACGGGTACTGTAGGAGAGTGTCACCGCATGTCCTTACATGGATTAGCCAGACAACCTATCACAAGGTATCACCTCCATCTATGGTTATCTTGGATGCCTATCTAAAGGTGACGCTCCATAGGGTGACTCATGTAGGACCACTTACCTTTCGTGAGGACAAGGCAATGATCTTACCAACCAAGTCTTCTCATCCCATCCTTAGTTTGTGAAAGCACTAACGACATGGGTGAGGCTCATAATTAATGTTGTTTAGTGATTAACTACCCAGACCCAATAATTCATTAATTACATTATCACTTGTTTAGGAAACTCTTCCATGGGTTACCCTAACAACCCCTTTGTGTGTCAGACCCCCATGAAGAGCCACTCCCTATGGGTACCAACCAAAACACGCAAGGGGTGTACCTCATCTCACATAAAAATCAAGGTGTACATAACACACAACACACGAGGTAAGAACCATCTTGCAAACCCATTCCATATCAATGAAACAAGAACAAATGAGGTACCACCCACAAGAACTCAAAATCAGAAATAGGATCAATGAATCACAAAGGTCCAACCATGGAAAATCAACATAAATCAAGTTTCTTCATTGCCTCTAGAAGTGAAAAACACCGAAAATCCACAACCTTCACTGAAGGTACTTTAGATTTCAAGTTCCCAATCATCTCAAAATATGACTAAAAGAAAGTAGTTGCATAAAGTCTCCTCAATCAGAAATAACACAAAAGGAGTACTCACAAAATGGCTAAACAACTTTCATGATCACAAAACGACAAGTGTAGAATAAGTGTAGTAACAATCATAACAAAATCTTGAAACTCAATCAGAGCTAATGTAACCAACTCTATACAAAATCAACCACAATAATCAACGTACGACACGATATTCAATTCACACAAATCCTTGCAATACAAGCACAATTACTCCAAAGATTAAACATTACTTCCATTTGGCACCATTACAACTCACCCAAACTCCACTAATCCAACAACGAACAATCGACAATACAACCAAACATCTTTAAGAATGACCTAATCATTCATATCGTAGACTCGTATAATCCTTACTAAAGAATAATAATAAGAATGCTACTCACAACAAACTATTGTCCCACCATCAAAATACATTTCTTTTCTATAACATATTTAAAGATTACTCCATAATGAAATCTATCTAATAAGATGTTCATTAACTACTTCTTAATGATCTTATAAAAAAAACAAAAAAGAATAACATTCTTTAATATAAGCAAGGAAATCTAATCCCATCATACTTAATCAAATCCTTTTTAATTGTTTAATTATATCTAAATCAATATTTCTTTTGTTTTGGTTTTTCCAAAAAAATCACTATCTACACAATCAAATAATTTCGTGAGGGTTATTTTATATCTACATGTATTAAGAAATTATTAAATCTTTAAATACAATTATATATACATACTCTTTCCCGTTCACATCATAATCCGAGGACATTTCTCATATTTAATTCAAAACAATCAATTTACATTTATTTATATGTTCAATATGAAATTATATAAAAAAAATTAAAGAGAACATATTCTTTCCTTTCTAACAATTTCAAATTTACCTACTATATAATTGCTACTTTTCTAACTCCCCACTATAATCACATTTACACATACACATATATATGTAAAAGTATAAGTATATCTCTGACATACATTATTACCACTGAATTCACTTAGCATATCTTAATACGGTAACACATAATTTGCTATATAACAAATATTTTAACTAATTCTTTTATCAATCCATCCTCTAACTTGCTTAGCAACATTTATTGCTACTATGGATTCTATGCTTTGTTAAATCTAAAGATTAATAAATAGTTACTCTAAAGTCATTCTATAATCATAATAAACTATTTTTGATCAATTATGCATTATAGTCATTTTAGATGCCAACTAACTTTTATCTACAATGAGAGTTGACATAAATAACTTAACCAACTATAAATAACTCAATTTCTCTTTTAAGCTCTTCAACTTATTTACCTACAAAAATCAAGAAATTACTAAGACGAAAATATCCTTTTACCTTACACCATTTAAATACACAAATATAAGTAGGCGTATTACAACTTAATAAATATTAAGATATGATCAATAAGTTACAATTTTAAATATGCTAAATGCTTGTTTCCTTACAATATATTTGTGTACATATATATAAATGTACATATACACATATTTATATATATATATAATAACATACCCATATATAAATATTTATATATATACATATATATATTATAAATATATATATATATATATATATATATATATATATATATATATATATATATATATATAATCAAATTTGTATTCTCATTACAACACAATATAACATATTATATTATAATTACACTCAACATAGACTTCAAATAATCTGAATTCTAACATAAGGACGAACCAGTGCTCCATGCAATTTATCAGGCTGATCCCTATCTTATAGGAGCATTGAATAGCTCAGATAGAAAGAGGATTGAAGAGAGATAGAGGAATTTAAAGGATGCTCTAACAAAAATGATCATTTAGCTGCCACGATATGAAGAGCTAGCAGTTGCATTTGATTTTATATTTATGGCGAATATGTTCAGATTGCCACGCTGCACCTAAATTCATCTCCAAGATCGCTGCAAGAGAAATTGTTCTAAGAAATGTGTAAGCATAGTCAAGGCATGTGGAATATTCGATAGAATGCTCCAAAAGAATGTGGTCGCATGGAATTCCGTCCATATCAATCACCCATCGAATGATACTGAATATGCTCAATAACTAATACCTAACAAAGAGATTGAAGCGTCATGCAAGCATTAATTTATCAACATGCAAAATAGCTATCAAAACATACATCAAAGTACTCAATGATAGAGTGAAACGAGGGAAGAGATACACAGGAAAAAATGTGTTGTATGCAACCAAATACGCAGGAGCAATTCACACTCTCAGAAAGCATAGCCATGCAAGGTGACGTTTCTCATGCAACCCATATGCATAATGTAAAAGTGAAATCAAGAATTCCACCAGGACAAGGATAATAGTGACGCCATAAGAGCAGAATCTTTAAGAAAGTCAGAGGTCTTTGATAAGAACTCCTATACAAAACGCTTAGAGCTCAAACAAATAAAATTAATTCGTAGCATAGAAATAAGTTGATGGTTGACATACAAGCCTCAGACCAAATATACATTGTAAGGTATTTCGCCCCGAATTATTGCATGAGAATGGGGTCAATCGACATTACAAGGAATACTGTTGTTAGTAGATGAGATACATTCTGATGGAGAAATGGGTCAAGAGACAGACGAATTCTCCATCTCTAATTTCATCAGGCAGAGTACAATTCGGATGCTAGCATGATTTGAATGCTAAAAGTATAGGTTTATGAAATCGAACATTGAGAGGACTGTATTCAGTGAAATACAGGATGCTTTAAAAATTTACAGCAGTCCTCATATTAAGTCGAACTGCAAATCAAACGGGGTTGATCCATAATAAACTTAAAAAAAGAGCAACAATGAATCTTGCAAAGAATATAGGCGAGACTGTGAGAAGAAATTAGGAACATGAGCCTATACTATCACAAGTGACAGCTGTCAGCAGGTTGAGAACCAAGTTCGCACCCCCATACAATCACCCCGCTGCCTGAGCCAAGTCAGGACCCTCAAAAACAGGTTATTCGCATCCCTCTAAGATGGATGATAAGGAAATTTGAAGGAAGATGCAACGACGTAGGGAGAGGCGTATGCAAAGGTGAAAGCATGGTCATGACGAGCGACATGATTGAAAGAATGACACAAAGAGATGTCGTCTCAAAGGCTGCAGTGAATACAGATTACGTACTAACTAGGCTTCAGTGAGGAAACTCAGATAAATCTTAGGATTAATGAAACACCTTGGATCACGTCAAAACCCATATTTCATTGTTTCAGAAGATGATCATTAGCGTACATGAAAGGCCTTGCTACTCGCTGGTCATCATTAGGACATTCTTAGCATTATCTCGGAGATACCATTCCAATTCGTGGTGCATGAAGGTCAAAACCAGGGAGGCAGATTTTGGAGGAGCGAAAAACCATAACATAAGTTAAAGCTGAAAGATATTGTAAAAGTGTTGGTAGACATGTATGTTGGATGAGAATAACAGAGACAAGGCTCAGGAAACGTTGGACAGAATGCCTTAAGAAAAGTGGTTTTAGGGGTTATCTCAGTATTAGATAGCTATTAAGCAAAAAGGATCACAACATGCCCAGGAAAACATACATGCAAGTAGTGGACATAAGATTAAGCATGCAACTAGTATACTGCTATACACAGAATGGAGGATTTGAAACGAACATTTCGTTGTATCTTTATTTACTTTATTCTTACCAGTGAGCTCAATATAAGCAGATGGAATGTTAAACAAGGGGTCAAACTGAATACCTGGCATCTTATGGAGGGCGACAAAAGCAAAACAAACCTGTGAAAAATGTAAATACGATCTGCCAATGGAGGACGTGCCCATTGCTTCAGTGACCGCGACAACCGAAGGGAACTCTTTAATCATAGTTTGCGCCAGTCTACAAGCGTTGATGTCTATACATTGTTTTTGGCTGCCCCTTAAGGAGCTCGAATCCATTTCTTTACAACTTTCTGCCCACCATAGACGTGTTCTCCCCAAAGCAAGCGCTGAAAAACTCCCGGATATCACCGCTGTTTGGTAGATACGCATGCAGAATGTGAACGCTTAGACAAGAGATGTGAACTATTTGACAGAATGTCTCTAAGAAATGTCAACTCCTGGATTGCAACGAATGCATGGTATGCCAACTGTCCAAATCTTATTTTCTAAATTTATTTAAAAACCTCTTTTTTCATAGTTAAACAATTATCCTCACAAAATAATAAATTATTAATTATTATTCAATTATAATTTAAAACTGTACTTTTATCAAAATAATTTAATCTATTTATTTAATACTAAAACATTTATTATTATTATTATTTAACAAAACAATTTAATTCAATCATTTGTTACAACCCATATCATTTATATTTCAAAAAATTAATTTATTTACTTCTTATATATATATATATATATTAATTTCCAAATGTATTTAGATCACCATGTAAATCAATTTTAATTTAGCTAATTGATTAAATAAGGTTACTAAAATATTACATTTATCACATAATTCAATAACACACGAAACAACGAAACCACAAATAAACACTTACACAAATGCCTAGAAAGACGAATTCGGAGGGGCACTACATCCTTCCCTCCTTAGCATCAACTTACTCCTAGAAAATGCAAGGTGACATAAAATGCACACAATCATATGCACAACAACACAATAAACTTAACAACTATATCAACAATTGAAATGACATTAATTAGGCAATTAAAATTAAATGAATCAAAAGGGTCGATACCAAAAACGGGATGGGATTGCAAACGAACCACATCATCAAACACAATGACAAGGTGACAAACACGGATGGGGAACTTTCTTGTCAACTCCGGTTTTCCACATCATATCCATTGGGTTTTATAAAGCATGCTCAGACCTGACAATGTAGGCGGAGTCGGTGCCCGGTATTTGCATCTTGCATCAAACCAAACGTCAAGCAATATATATCTTACCACAAGCACACGTGAGAGGAAGTCACAACGTAGCAAGGCACTCACGAACGAGCGATGCTAAACCATTCTCTCACCCAGACCACAAACAGTAGCCAGAACAACCAAAACAACCCTAATTATCCATTCAACTTGTAAAAAAATTGCTACTTAACAGTCAGAATAATAATCACATAATGATCATAACCATGAATCTATATCATGTACCCATGAATCTATATCATGTACTATGTCAAAATGGATCACTGCTTAGCATTATAAGTATCTACCTCTAAATATCCCAATTACTTAACCTTCACCACTGTGTTTCCAAAGCCAAATCCTTGGAAATCACACACTAGGGTGGAAACATAACACATTAGTACCAATCATTCAAGTTGATTCATTATCTTGAAATGCTACACTTCCATAAAAATGCAACATACTCACACATAGAGAGCACACATTTTCGTTAATATCATCATTTACACACTAAGCATTCCCCTTTATTCCTTATTCAACACACAAATCTCTCAACTTATTCAGCAAAGACCAATATTTTACAACTTTTCAGAATCTAGAAAACACAATTTATCCCTCCATAAACACAAAATTCCAAGTTTAACACCCACTCAACACATTCACACACAAATTCACATGATTGGGAAACACATCACAAGAAAACACAAAAGGTCCATAATGCATCTCCAATAGGAAGAATATTGGTGCATTGTGCACTACACTGAGGGTCCTATCCTTTCCACCGATTTTTTGGACTATTGAACCGACACACCTATAGAACAAACTCGGATTGCTAAGTGAGGTTGACTCAAAAGAAAGACGTGCCCTCGAGAGTTCAAGAAACTAGGTCAATATAATGGGCTCATAGTTTCCAGTGTATGAACCTATGCTCTGATACTAAGCTGTGACACCCTGCTGTGCAAATCCCAAAGGAAAACAAAAACAACAAATTACCACACAATATTTTTTTTTTGAAAGTAGAACAATACATAAGATGAACATGAACATATATTACATATAAGGCAATTATCCAATTACAATGACCATTACATCCTCTGGGGTACACGAGCTGACATCACGAAACCTTAAACTAATACCATAATGATAACGAATGAATCATGATTACATAATGATAACATACAACCATCCATGATCAAAAGGGATGAAAATATACATACAACATTTTATTACGTTTCAATTCATAGTTCAATATCACAATTGTCGAGTATATTTCCACATATACAACACATTAGATAACGACTACCACATAAGGTTTACAATGGTAAAATAATACATTACAACCATTTTAGGGTAAGTGCACCAATCTGTGACACAATTTTGGCTCTTAAGATGCCACTTTTTTTTTTTTCTGAAATCAGGGAAATTTGATTTGAACAAGAAAATGAAGATAGTTACGCTCAAAATTTCAAGATGCGACAAAAACAAAAGTTGAAGTGCTCCGAGTCTAGTTTCTAAGCTACTATTGTTTTTTGAAATTAATGAAGATTAAGGGTCTCAAAAAGGGGGGGGCCCAAAACAGGTCCTATTTTTATCAAAAAAATAGCATAGCGCCTAAGGCTCCCCCTTTTTTGGTTAGCTTTTTTTTAGAATTTCAAAAATCCCAATGGTGAGAAATTAGCTAACACCATGTAGTTTGTCCTCCTTCTTTTAGATAATTTTTTTAATGAATATATAATATTTTATGAATTTTCAAAGTAGACACATCCTGAAAAGCTAAAATTTGAGCGTGCTTCCCCCCAATTTTTATGCAAACTAATCGAAAATTGATTTTTATTTTTTTCATCATGTGTAGAATGGAGTCCAGTTTCAAAAAACGTAATTTGTTTCATGTTCCGATGAACATGTAAAAATCTATCCTAAACCTAGCACATTTTGGTTTTTGACAAAAAACGAAGGCATTTACAATAGAAGCCATGGATCAAAACCTTAACTAGATCAAAATGAAAAATATATATATATTTAGATAGTTGAGATAGAGGTTAATGCTATCACAATTTTTTTTAAACTTGCACTAAAATATGTGCAAATGAGATGGGGAGCACGGTAAAAAATATGAGAAAATTTAGCAAATCCTGTTAATTAACACATCTAAAGCAGGCCTTTTGGCGAGCACCAAATGTGATGAGTCATTTGGCGTGCGCCAAATGTGATGAGTCATTTGGCGAGCGCCAAATGACCTGCTTTGCACAAAACTAGATTTTTGCTTTCTTTGTCAGGGAAATTATATACATGAAATAAACATTTCAGTATAAATTGACATTTACACATGGACATTTACTTTCTTATACTTTAAGTTATATTTCATGTATATATAGGCAGGATGTTTGAGAGTGGTTTTAGATCTCTAAGAGTTATAATGCAAATTCTAGTTTTTGGAAGATCTTAAAAATTTCAGACTTAGTCAAATTTCAGTAATCGGCATATCAAATTTCAGTAATCAGGAGATCAAATTTTAGTACTCAGGAGGTCGAATTTCATCTATCTCACTCATTTTCATCTCTTATTCTCTAGACCTCTCTCTCTCTCACTATCTCCATCCCTTTATCTAACAATATCTTCCTTGAGCTCAAGAACTATGTCTCTACATGTCCATCTCTCTCTCCTTCCTCTCCAATATCTATCTCCCTCCCTCTTTCCCTCTCTACATTTTTCTCTCTCATCCCTCTCCTTTAATCTCTATATATCTCTCTACTCTCTACACCTACCTATCCCTCACCCCCTCCATCCTTCCCTACCTCCCTTTCTCTCTCTCTTTGCTTCCCTCGCTCTCTCCTCCCCTCTCTACTCTCTATCTTGTCATTGTCTCTCTCCTTCCCTCTCTAGTTCTCTCTATCTCGCTTCTCTCTCCTTCCATCCCTCCCTCTCTAATTTTCTCTATCTCCCTCTCTCTCTCCTTCCCTTTCTACTTCTCTTTATCTCACCTCTCTTTCTCCCCCTCTCTCTTCCTTTCACCCACCTTTGCTCTCTACTTCTCTCTATCTAACCTATCCCTCTATACATCTCTCTCTCTCCCCCCTCCTTCCATCTCAATCTCTCCACCTTCCTCCTTATCTCTCTAATTTTAAGCTCCATCATACATCTCTATCACCTATCTCACTTCTCTCTTTCCCCTTCCCTCTCTAATCTCTTTCTCTCTATCTCGCCCCTCCTCTCTCTTATCTCTCACCTCCATCTCTCCATCCCTACCTCTTCCTCCCTCTCTCCTTCCCTCTATTTTTCTCTTTATCTCCTCCTCCCTCTATCTACCTAGACCTCTCTCTATTTTTGTCTCACCTCTCTCTCCATCCCTACCTCTCCCTATATCTCTCCTTTCATATCTACTTCTCTCTACCTAGTTGTCCCTCTATACCTATTTCTCTCTCCCTCCTTGCCTCCTCTCTCTCAATATCTCCACCTTCTTTCCCTCTCTAATTCTCTCTCTATCACCTCTCTCTATCTCTCCCTCCCTCTCTCCTATCTCTCTCTCTCCTCCCCTCTTTCATATCTCTTTTGCCCTCTCTCTACCTATATCTCTCTCCTTCTATCTATCTCAACTATCCATCTTTACCTATCCCTCCCTCCTCTCTCTCTTCCACCAAAATTCACTCTACATCTCTCTATCTAGCCTACCCCTATATACCTCATTTTCTCTCCCTCTCTCTTTCCCTCTCTCAATCTATCTACCTTTCTCATTACGCCTCTACTTCTCTCTATCACCTCTCTTTCTCCCCCTTCCTTCTTTACTTTCTTTCTCTCTATCTCACCCCTCTCTCCTTAAATATCCCTCCCTCCCTCCTCTCTCTCTCTATCTCACCTATCTCTCCCTCCCTACTTCTTCTTCCCTCTCTCCTCCATTCTCTACTTCCCTTTATGGGTATGTGCAAGATCATGATGGGCCAAAAAGTGGCAATATGTAAGCCATATGATGGTCCATGTGGCTGACGACTTTTTTTTTACCTAAACTTGATGAAACGAAAAAGGTTTTTAGAGGAAATTTTCAATTTTCCACCAATATAAATTATGCTTTACTTTGAATTTAATAAATAATTATTATTCATTTTTTATTAGAATTGCGAATAAAGTCCTGATTGATAAGCTGATTGAAAAACATCTATAACTTTCAAATGGTATCACATTTTTTGAATCCAAAACATCTGTCACATTTTATGCTTTTCATACTATAAGATTAAAAAATAAAAAAATGAATTTCATGAATTTTTGACCAAGTTAAGGTGGTTAGACAGACGAGCTTTTATATTTTTTAAAATTTGTAATAAAAAAATAAAAATTATTAATTATTTACTTAGAAAAAAATTATAAAAAAATACGCATCACATTGGGACATGAGTCGTCTACTTATATCTAAAGAGCAAAAATATTATCGTTTGTTGTGGTTGAGGTGAATTAGGATAGACACCTATATTTTACGCTTGAATTTAAATCTCTGCATTGGGTACTAATTGCACCAAATAGATTTTATTTTTTTTAATAAAGGATCTAAAATGGTTTAAACTAAATTCCATTTTCTAGGATTATTTTTCATTTTAAAATAATAGACCGCTTATTCAAATTTTCTGATGAGTTGTCCAACTTTCTGATTTTTGTCTTTTTATTGCTTCTGTGGGACCTATTTTTTTTCATGATGATTGCTTGCCTCCCATCTCCCCTCCTCTCCTTTACACCTCTCTCTATTTCACTCTCTCTTTTCTCTCTCGTCCTTATCTCTCCCATCCCCTATCTCTCCCTCTCCCTCCTTTCCTCCATTCTCTCTTCCCTCCACCTTCTTCTCTCCCCTCCTTCCACCTCTCTATCCTGTCTCCACCCATGCCATTCCACTCTCTCTCTCTCCGTCTCTCCTCTCTCTCCACTGCTCCCTCTATCTCTCCACTCTTTCTCTTTCTCTATCCATCTCTCCCCTCCACCTTCCCTATCTCCGTTCTCTCCTCACTCCCCACTCCACTCTCTCCTATATCTCACCCTTGGCCCTCTACCCCACCTGTCTCTCTCTGCTCCATCCACTCTCTCCGAGACTCTCCTCATCCTCTCCCTCTCTCTCCAGATCTCTCTCTCTCTCTCCCTCCTCCATCTATCTCTCCCTTCTACCCCTGTACCAAAATCAAGCCATAAACTCTCTTACCCTTTATCTCTCTCTCCCTCCCTCCCTCCCTATTTCTCTCTCAATTCTCTCCCTCCTACCCCCTCTCCCTCTCTCAGGTCTCTCTCTCACTCACTCACTCATTCCTATCTCTCTCCCCTCTACCCTTAATCCTCTACCCTCTACCCTTAACCCTATATCCTCTATCTCTCTCTAACTCCCTCCCTCTCTCTCTCACTAAATCCCTCTATCTCTCCCCCCTATACCCTTAACCCTAAACCCTAAACCCTTAACCCTTAAACCCTCTACCCTCTCTCTCTCAAGTCTCTCCCTCTCTCAAGTCTCTCTTTCTAAGTCACTCCCTTTATCTCTCCCCCCTCTACCCTTAACCCTAAACCCTAAACCCTAAACCGTTAACCCTTAAACCCTCTACCCTCTCTCTCTCTCTCAACCATCTCTCGCTTACACCCTCTCTCTCTCTCAAGTCTCTCTCACTCACTCACTCACTCTTATGTCTCTTCCATCTACCCTTAGCCCTATACCTTTAAAACATCTACTCTCTACCCTCTATCTCTCTCAAGACTCTCCCTCCTAACCCTCTATGTCTCTTAGGTCTCTCTCTCACTCACTCCATCTCTCTCTCCCCTCTACCCTTAACCATAAACCATAAACCCTTAAACCTTCTACCCTCTCTCCCTCCATCTCTCTCTCTCTCAACCCTCTCCCTCTCTCAAGTATCTCTCTCTTAGTCACTTCCTTTGTCTCTCCCCTCTACCCTCTACCTGAAAGAGGGAGAGGGGTTAGGAGGGAGATACTTGAGAGAGAGAGGGAGGTAGTGGGAGAGAGATAAAGGGAGGCGTGGTTAAGGGTAGAGGGTAGAGGGTGAAAGGGTTTCAGGTTTAAGGTTTTAGGGTTTAGGCTTAAGGGTAGAGGAGAGAGAGATAGAGGGAGTGATTGAGAAAGAGGACTAAGAGA
>CM021104.1:411213084-411265215 GCA_007115665.2 Sequoiadendron giganteum | reverse complement strand
TAGGGTTTAGGGTGAAGGGTAGAGGGTAAAATGGTTTAATGGTTTAGGTTTTAAGGGTTAAGGATAAAGGATTAAGGATTAAGGGTAGAGGGGAGAAAGATAGAGGGAGTGAGTGAGTGAGTGAGAGAGACCTAAGAGAGGGAGAGGCAGTAGGAGAGAGAGACTTGGGAGAAAGAAAGAGGGTGGGATGGTTAAGGGTAGAGGGTAGAGGGTAGAGGGTTCAATGTTTAAGGGTTAAGGGTTTAGGGTTAAGGATAGAGGGGATAGAGATAGAGGGAGTGACTGAGAGAGAGAGAGAGATAATTGAGAGAGGGAGATGGGGTAGGAGGGAGAGACTTAAGAGAGAGAGGGAGGGGAGATATATAGACTCTCCCTTATCCCTCTCTCTCTCAAGACTCTCCCTCCTACCCCCTCTCTCTATCTTAGGTCTCTCACTCACTCACTCACTCACTCACTCCCTCAATCTCTCTCCCCTCTACCCTTAACCCTAAACCCTAAACCCTAAAACCTTATCGCTTAAACCCGAAACCCTAAAAACCTCTATAATATACCCTTAACCCTCTACCCTCTATCTATCTCCCACTCCCTCCCTCCCTCTCTCTCTCTCTATCAAGTCTCTCCTTCCTACCCCCTCTCCCTCTGCTAGGTCTCTCTCTCTCACTCACTCCTTTTATCTCTCTCCCTTCTACCCTTAACCCTCTACCCTCTACCCTCTGCCCTCTATCTCTCTCCAATTCCCTCCCTCCCTCTCTCTCTCTCTCAAGTCTCTCCCTCCTACTTCCTCTCCCTCTTTTAGGTCTCTCTCTCACTCATTCACTCCTTCTATATCTCTCCCCTCTACCCTTAACCCTCTACCCTCCCTCTCTCTCTCTCTCACTAACTCCCTATATCTCTCTCTCCTTTACCCTTTACTCTAAACCATAAACCCTTAGCCCTTAAACCCTTAAACACTCTACCCTCTACCCTTAACTCTACCCTCTACTTCTCTTTATCTCCTCCAAACTCTATCTACCTAGGCCTCTCTTTATTTTTTCTCACCTCTCTCTCCATCCCTACCTCTCCCTCTATCTTTGCTTTCATATCTACTTCTCTCTACCTATTTGTCCCTCTATACCTATTTCTCTCTCCCTCCTTGCCTCCTCTCTCTCAATATCTCTACCTTATTTTCCTCTCTCTCTCTCTCTCCTCTCTCCTCTCACCTAGGCCTCGACCCTCCTGCCCTCAGCCCTCTACACTTTCTCCTCTCCCTCCCTCCTCTCTCTCTCAAGACTCTCCCTCCTGCCCTCTCCCCCTCTCCCTCTCTCAGGTCTCTCTTTCTCACTCACTCGCTCACTCCCTCTATCTCTCTCCCCTCTACCCTAAACCCTAAACCCTTAACCCTTAAACCCTAAACCATTAAACCCTCTACCCTCTACCCTTAACCCTCCCTCCCTTTGTCTCTCTCCCACTCCCTCCCTCTCTCTCTCTTTCAAGTCCCTCCATCCTACCCCCTCTCCCTCTCTTAGGTCTCTCTCTCACTCACTCAATCCATCTATCTCTGAAATATACCAAGCCAATTTTTTTTGCTTTTTCAATTACAACAAGGATAGCAGCAGTACACAATCGTTAGGGTTAGCATTTTAAAACCAAAGAATGCTGAAATAACTCGACGCCAAGCATGTGCTTTCCAAACCGAGACGGAGTGGGAGCTACCATATGACGAAGATGCTAAATATGCTGAATTAACTCGACGTCAAGAATGTGCTTTCCAAACCAAGATGGAATGGGAGCTACCATATGACGGAGATGCTAACTATGCTGAAAGTAAACTCAACACCAAGTATGTGCTACCCAATTCCAGAATGGAAATGAGGCGACCATATGGTGGAGATATACGAAAATACAAAGCAACTATAGAATGTAAACTAGGCGGCAAGCCAGCCTTTTCCGCTTATCCAGTGGGAAATACAGTAAATGAAAGAGTAGAATTAGAATTGCTGATAGTACTACTAATCAGCTTACAATATGTTAGAAATCTTGCCAAAGCATAGTAATCCAAGTTCTTCAATGCTGCAATAATTTGTAAGACTTCCTCAATGCTTGACAAACCTCTTTGGACTCAAACCCCTCACAAATCTGCATTTATCTATGACTGATATAACAGACCAGCAACTAAAATGAAGCAATCAGCAACCCTAGAACTCACCAAAATACTCACAACTCACTCAATACTTGCCAGAATGACATGAGACCTGATGCAAACGAAAGCTATAATGATGGCAACGAGGACTAGACCAAGAAACAGCTAACAAATCGAAGTATTCTTTTTTCTAACATTTGCCAGGCAAACCAGAATGGTACGGCCAATAGAGAGAGGCGATTTTGCTTTTAAAAAATAAACACTCAATATTAAAATCTGAATCTTTGCAAGAAGGGTCGCCCCTATCAAGGAAACTCAATGAATCAATACCCAGAACGACTGTATTTTTATTTTCAATTTATGAGTGAAACTACAGATTCAGCTTGACTTCAACAACTTCAAAATGAGACTGAAATGCAAATCTAGAACTCCAAAAATGCAAGATACTCAACTGAAATGCAAGACAAACCTATTACAAACTATCTCTCAACTAGTTGCTATCTTTCAAGCAAGAAGAAGAGCTAAGCTAGGAGGCATTCATTCCTCGAAGCAATCCCAAAGCCATTCCGGCAGCATAACAATATCATAAAACATAAGATAAGAAATGAAGAGCAACTGCCTCCTTATATAGACTTGAGAAGGCTCTCCAAAAACTTCTAGAAGATACGCCCTAATTCCCTTTTGAATTTGACTTCTTTTCCCTCCAAGTTTGGATGACCCCTTTTCGAAGGCTAAATTTGACTTTATTTAAAATCATTTCTTCATAAAATAGGCATCCAATTTCACTTGAGCATTTAGACTTTAGAAAGATCAAAATAAATCATCATGTGATGACCACCCTCCAAGTCCCCTTCTTTAAAACAACTTTTAAGTCATATTACTAGGACAAGGGGTTATTTTATAAAATAAAACATTATTGACTTAAAATAACTTATTTCTCCAAAATGAACCCCTTAAGCCAAAAATCAGAATTACCCAATGAACTGCCAGAAGAGGAAAGTTGACTGAGCTGATGCTGACTGGACCACTGCTAAAAATAGAATTTACTAAAAATAGTAAATTCCTGAAGGTGCTCAGAATGCCAAGAAAAACATACCATTGCAAAGCTCTCTGAAAACCCAGAAAGAATCCGCAATCCAAACACCCAAATTCCAACAAGCAGAACCCTGAATCTTCAAGAGAACCCACCAAACAATCGAAAACCCTAATTCTGCCTCTGACCTGTCGACAACGCATCGGGAAAAGGCCATCAATCCTTGAAAGGTGTAGTGCTAAAAACGGGGACATTACAATCTCTCTCCCATCTCCCTTAAACCCAATACCCTAAACCATCAACCCTATAGGTCCTCAACCCTATACCTTCAATTCTCAACCATCTAACCTATACATTGGATCCTCAACCCTCATCTATCTTTGTCCCTCCCTCCTCTTCTCTCCTTATCTCTATCTCACTTCTCCCTCCATACATCCCACCTTCTCTTCCCTAATCCCTCAACCCTATACCCTCAACCCTTAAAACCTTAAACACTCAACCCTATACCCTAAACCCTCAACCCTCAACCATTAAATCCTAAACCCTTAAACTCCCTTCCTATCTCACTCCCTCTATCTATCTCTGTCTACCTCTCCATCTCTCTCAAGTATCTCCCTCCTACCCCCTCTCCCTCTATCTCTCTCCCAATCTCTCTCCCTCTCTCTCTCTCAAGTCTCTCCCTCCCACCCACTCTCCCTCTCTCAATTCTCTCTCTCTCAGTCACTCCCTCTATCTCTATCCCCTCTACCCTTAACCCTAAACCATTAACCCTTAAACATTGAACCCTCCACCCTTAACCATTCTACCCTCTACCCTCTACCCTCTACCCTCTACAATTAACTCTTAACCCTCTACCCTCTATCGCTTTTCCACTCCCTCCCTCTCTCTCTCTCTCACTAACTCCCTATATCTCTCTCTCCTTTATCCTTAACTCTAAACCCTAAACCCTTATCCCTTAAACCCTTAAACACTCTATCCTCTACCCTTAACTCTACCCTCTACTTCTCTTTATCTCCTCCCACCTCTATCTACCTAGACCTCTCTTTGTTTTTTCTCACCTCTCTCTCCATCCCTACCTCTCCCTCTATCTTTGCTTTCATATCTACTTCTCTCTACTTATTTTTCCCTCTATACCTATTTCTCTCTCCCTCCTTGCCTCCTCTCTCTCAATATCTCTACCTTCTTTCCCTCTCTCTCTCTCTCTCTCCTCTCTACCCTAAACCCTAAACCCTTAAAACCTCTACCATCTACCCTTAACCATCTACCCTTCATCTCTCTCCCACTCCCTCCCTCTCTCTCCCCCTCTCCCTCTCTCAGGTCTCTCTTTCTCACACACTCACTAACCCCCTCTATCTCTCTCCCCTATACCCTAAACCCTAAACCCTTACCCTTAAACCCTAAACCATTAAACCCTCTACCCTCTACCCTTAACCCTCCCTCCCTCTGTCTCTCTCCCACTCCCTCCCTCTCTCTCTTTCAAGTCTCTCCATCCTACCCCCTCTCCCTCTCTCAGGTCTCTCTCTCACTCACTCAATCCATCTATCTTTGTCCCTCCTTCCTCTTCTCTCCTTATCTCTATCTCACTTCTCCCTCCATCTCTCCCTCCATACATCCCACCTTCTCTTCCCTAGTCCCTCAACCCTATACCCTCAACCCTTAAACCCTCTACCCTCTCTCTCTCAAGTCTCTCCCTCCTATCCCATCTCCCTCTCTCAAGTCTCTCTTTCTCAGTCACTCCCTCTATCTCTCCCCCCTCTACCCTTAACCCTAAACCCTAAACCCTTAACCCTTAAACCCTCTACCCTCTCTCTCTCTCAACCATCTCCCTCCTACGCCCTCTCCCTCTCTCAAGTCTCTCTCTCACACTCACTCACTCCTATGTCTCTTCCATCTACCCTTAGCCCTATACCCTTAAACCATCTACGCTCTACCCTCTCTCTCTCAAGACTCTCCCTCCTACCCCCTCTCCCTCTCTTAGGTCTCTCTCTCACTCGCTCCATCTCTCTCTCTCCCCTCTACCCTTAGCCCTAAACCCTAAACCCTTAAACATTCTACCCTCCCTCCCTCTATCTCTCTCCCACTCCCTCCATCTGTCTCTCTCAACCCTCTCCCTCCTACCCTAAGAGGGAGAGGGGTTAGGAGGGAGATACTTGAGAGAGAGAGGGAGGGAGTGGGAGAGAGATAGAGGGAGGCATGGTTAAGGGTAGAGGGTAGAGGGTAAAAGGGTTTAATGGTTTAGGTTTTAAGAATTAAACTATAAAGGATTAAGGGTTAAGGGTAGAGGGGAGAAAGATATAGGGAGTGAGTGAGTGAGAGAGAGACTTGGGAGAGAGAAAGAGGGTGGGATGGTTAAGGGTAGAGGGTTCAATGTTTAAGGGTTAAGGGTTTGAGGCCAGAGGATGAGATAAGCAGTGTTGAGAGAGAGAACCTCTACCACTCCCCTCTACCCTCTATCTCTCTCCCACTCCCTCTCTCTCTTTCTCTCTCTATCTCACGTCTCTCCCTCCTATCCGCTCTCCCTATCTCAAGTCTCTCTCTCTCTCACTCACTCCTTATCTCTCCGCTCTACCCTTAACCCTTAAACCCTTAAAATCTCTACCCTCTATCTCTCTCCTACTCGCTCCCTCTCTCTCTCAAGACTCTCCCTCCTATCTCTTCTCCCTCTCTTAGGTCTCTCTCTCACTCACTCACTCCATCTATCTCTCTCCCCTCTACCCTTAATCCTTTATCCTTAACCCTTAAAACCTAAACCATTAAACCCTTTTACCCTCTACCCTTAACCCTAAACCCTAAACCCTTAACCCTTAAACCCTAAACCCTCTACCCTATACCCTTAACCCTCCCTCCCTCTATCTCTCTCTCTAGTTCAAAAAATTCATTAAAAAACCCTAAGGTTTTCCCTTTTAAACTTAATATTTTTCATCAAAATATTAAATTTTTATTCATTTATACCCTATACTTTCCTTTACTACCATTCAAAAAGGCTAAAAAATGACTTATATCCTATACCGCTGCCCTAAACCTTTTAAATTTTTCTCCCTACCACTTTACTGTGGATAGCCTTCAAACAGTCCGTGATTGTGCGGTAGAGGGTCAGTCTGGCGGTCATCAAAAAACCACCACTATACCAGAGGTATAGATTTTCTTTATTATTATCTTTATTGTTACCACTCTACTGTGGGCTTGACTTTTCTTCATGCGGTATCGCGGTGTCCTTTTTACTCCCCATGTTTATTGCCTCAATGAGCCTTTACCGCACTGCTGCGGTCACTAGCATGACTGCAAGCGGTACCACGATAGCCACCCTTAACCGCCAGTGCCAACCGTTACCATTACCATAGTCACCACTGTCCTCCATTGACTTCCTTTGCCGACCACTACCGTTATGGCGGTCACCACGGTCTGTGGTTTAACCACGTGCGGTACCACAGTAACCGCTTCAACCGGCGCTGCTACGGTTTTCTCACCGCCGCCGCACTACCGCGGTCACCGGCTTGACTGCCAGTGGTACCGTGGTAGCCACTCTGCAAACGGCTGGCTGCATTCACCGACCACCTACTAACCGTCCACTATCACCCTTCGCCAACCGCTACCTGTTTACCGCGGTTTGTGGTTTAACCATGTGCGGTGGCGTGGTAAACATCTCATGCCTACTCCGTTAGCTGCTACCCGACCACCGCGCTACCGCGGACAATATGATGTCCCACCGCAGTATAGCGGTAAGGTTAATGTGACTCCCCCAAATAATTACCGCCATACCGTGGGCCCCCATGTATGAGGTCGCGGTTGGGCGGTAAATAATATATATAAAGTGATTTTTTAAGGGAGCGGTAGGGATATAAAGTATATGAGCATTTTTTGGAAAGGGGAAAAATGAATTTTATATGGAAAGATAGGAAAATATTAGGTCTAGATGGAATTGAATGGGGTGAATATGTGAGGGCAAATAATGACTTTTATGGGAAAGATAGTGAAAATATAAGGCATGAACAAATAAAATACCTCAGGGTTTTGATGGAAATTTATGGAAAATGATGAGTGATTTTGCAAACCACTGCAAGAATCCAGAGTATCTTTGGTAGAGCAGACCAAGCAAAGCCATGAAAAATGAAGGCGATGACAGATGGAGGGAATGAATAGATGAATAATATGAAAATGGAGCAAATGGAGAAGTGGAAAACCCTAAACTACTGTGCATGGAAGATAATTTTTTAAAGAGGCATTGCTAAGAATTTTCCATGCAATGGGAATCCTTAATCCTTTGTACCTGCTTTGGTTTAAAAAATTAAACCATTAGGGATGGCCCCAGGCCACCTCAAAAAGAAAAACCTGCACTTTCCTCTGTCATAAACTTTGTTCTGAATAGAGCTCATCAAATTTCTTTGGATACTATCCATTCCACCTACCTTGCAATATGCACTATCATTGAAAACCTTCAAGAAATCATTATATTCAATCTAATTCATATTCATCTCATCAGTCTGCATTTCATTATTCTTACTATCATATGAAAATCTGAATACTCCTTATGGCAACCTAAAAACCTGAGGGATATTCAACAAAACATTCATAGGCATGCTTATTGTCTCTCTCCCATTCCCTCCCTCTCTCTCTCTTTCAAGTCTCTCCATACCACCCCCTCTCCCTCTCTCAGGTCTCTCACTCTCTCACTCAATCCATCTATCTCTCTCCCATCTCCCTTAAACCCTATACCCTCAAACCAATACCCTAATACCTCAACACTTAAACCCTTGAACCCAATTAAACTCTCTACCCTAATCCCTCTCTTAGGTATGTCACTCACTCACTCCCTCTATCTCTCTCCCATTCCCTCTCTCTCCCACTCCCTCTCTCTCACTCTCTCCCACTTTGTCTTTCTCCCTCTCTCTCTCTCTCCCTCTCTCAGATATCTCCCTCTCACTCTCTCTCTCTCCCTCTATCTTGAGTACTCCCTCTCCCTCCCACTCCCTCTCTATCTTTGAAGTCTCTCTCTCTCACTCCTTGTATCTCTCCCATCCCTCTATCTCTCACTCCCTCTCTCTCCTACTCTCTTACGTATCTCCTTCCCACCCCCTCTCTCCCACTTTGTCTCCCTCTCCTTCTCTCTCGTGTCTCTCCCTCCCACCCCCTCTCCCTCCCCCTCTCTCACTCTCTCTCTCTGTCTTTATGGATTATGGTTTAAGGGTTAAGGGTTGAGGTTTGAGGGATTAAGGGGGTATAGGGGTCGAGGGATTAGGGTTGAAGGGTTGAAGGGTTGAGGGTTGAGGGTTGAGGGTTGAGGGACTAATAGGGTTTGGGGGTTGAGGGATTAGGGTTTAAGGGTTAAGGGTTGAGGCTTGAGGGATCAAGAAGGTATGGGGGTTGATGGATTAGGGTTTAAGGGTTGAGGGTTGAGGGTTGAGGGTTGAGGGTTGAGGGATTAAGAGGGTATAGGGGTTGAGGGATTAGGGGTTAAGGGTTGAGGGTTGAGGGTTAAGAGGTATGGGGTTGAGGGTTGAGGTTGAGGATTAAGAGGGTATAGGGAGAGATTAGGGGTTTAGGGTTAAGAGTTTGAGGATTACGAGGATATGGGGGTTGAGGGATTAGGGTTTAAGGGTTGAGGGTTGAGGGGTGAGGGATTAGGAGGGTATGGGGTTTGAATGATTAGGGTTTAAGGATTAAGGGTTGAGGGTTGAGGGATTAAGAGGGTATGGGGGTTGATGGATTAGGGTTTAAGGGTTAAGGGTTGAGGGTTGGGGGTTTAGGATGACCTCTCTCTCTCACTCACTCCCTCTATCTATAACAGTGGCCTCAACCCTATAAATTAAACCCTCTACCCTCTACCCTATAAATTAAACCCTCAACCCTCAATTATCAACCCTTGACCCTTAATACCTCAACCCTAGGTAGGTAGGGGAACATAGGTGAGATACAGAGTGATGAAGGGAGAGGTAGGTAAAAAAAGGGATAGGAGAGATAAATATAGGTAGAGAGGGTAGGAGATGTAGAGGGAGGAGAGATAGAGATAATTAGAGAGGGGAGGGAGGGACAAGTAAGGAGGAGATAGAGGTGTGTGTGTGTGTGTGTGTGTGTGTGTGTGTGTGTGTGTGTGTGTGTGTGAGAGAGAGAGAGAGAGAGAGAGACGGTTGAGATATAGAGTGATGGAGGAAGAAGTGGGTAAAGAGAGGGAGAGGGGGGGATAAAGATAAATATAGAAGGAAGGAGATGTAGAGAGAGATGATAGATAGAGAGAAGTGGAGAGTGGAGGGATGGTGGGATGGTGGGAGAGGAAAGGAGGAGATAGAGGTGACTGTGTGTGAGAGGGAGAGAGAGTGAGGAGAGAAAATGAGGGGACAGAGGAAGGGGGAGAGAGAGAAATAGATTAGATAGGGAAGGGGGAAGAGATATAGAGTAGAGAGGGAAGGAGAGAGTAAGAGAGAAAGATGGGTGAGGGAGGGAGTGGTAGATAGTGGAGTGAAAGTAGGTAGAGAGGGAAGGAGAGAGGGATGGATAGGAGGGAGAGAGGGAAGGAGGGAGAGTGAGATGGAAAGAGTGGTGAGATAGAGAGTAGAGAGGTAAGGAGAGAGAAATAGGTATAGAGGGACAACTAGGTAGAGAGAACTAGATAGGGAATCTTAGGTCTCTCACTCACTCACTCACTCACTCCCTCTCTCTATTTTAGGTCTCTCTTTCTCACACACTCACTCGCTCCCTCTATTTCTCCCCCCTCTACCCTAAACCCTAAACCCTTAACCCTTAAACCCTCTACCCTCTACCCTTAACCTTCCCTCCCTCTCTCTCTCTCCCACTCCCTCCCTCTCTCTCTCTTTCAAGTCTCTCCATATCACCCCCTCTCCCTCTCTCAGGTCTCTCTCTCACTCACTCAATCCATCTATCTCTCTCCCATCTCCCTTAAACCCTATACCCTCAAACCAATACCCTGAACCAATACCCTCAAACCTCAACCCTAATCCCTCAACACTTAAACCCTTAAACCCGATTAAACCCTCTACCCTAATCCCTCTATTAGGTATGTCACTCACTCACTCCCTCTATCTCTTTCCCATCCCTCTCCCACTCCCTCTCTCTCACTCTCTCCCACTCTATCTTTCTCCCTCTCTCCCTCTATCTCATGTATCTCCCCCCACCCCCTCCATCTCTCTCAAATCCCTCTATCCCACCCTTAACCCTTAAACCCTTAAACCCTCTACCCTCAACCCTTAACCATCTACCCTTAACCCTCTACCCTCTATCTCTCTTCCACTCCCTCCCTCACTCTCTCTCTCTCTCTCAAGGCTCTCCCTCCTACCTCCTCTTCCTCTCTCAGGTCTCTCTCTCTCACTCACTCCCTCTATCTCTCCCCTGTCCCCTGTCCCCTAAAACCTTAACCCTTAAACCCTAAACCCTTAAACCCTCTACCCTCTAGCCTTAATCATCTAACCTCTATCTCTCTCCTACTTAATACTTCTCTCTCTCAAGACTCTCCCTCCATCTCTCCCTCCCTCCATCCCACATTCTCTTCCCTAATCCCTCAACCCTTAAAACCTTGAACACTCAACCCTATACCCTAAACCTTCAACCCTCAACCCTTAAATCCTAAACCTCTAAACCCTCTACCCTAATCCCTCAACCCTTAAACCCTTAAACCCAATTGAACTCTCTACCCTAATCCCTAAACCCTTAACCCTTAAACCCTCATCCCTCAACTCTCTACCTTCAATCCTAAACCCTTAGCCCTAAAACCTCAACCCCTATACCTTGTACCCTATATGTTGGACCTTGAACCCTAATCCATCAACCCTATACCCTCAACCATCTACCCTCATCCTTAAACTCTTGACCCTCAACCCTTAAACCCTTAACCCTCAATCCTCAACCCTGAACCCTTAATCCCTTAATCCTCAACCCTTAAACCCTAAACCCTAAACCCTTATACCCTCTACCTTATACATTAGAACCTCAATGCTAATCCTTCAACCATATACCCTTAAACCTATACTCTAAACCCTCTACCCTCAACCATAAACCCTTAAACCTTCTACCCTCTACCGTCTGCCCTCTAACCTCTAACCTCTACCCTATACCCTCAACCCAATACCCTAAACCATCAATCCTATACCCTCAATTCTCAACCCTCTATCCTATACATTATATCCTCAACCCTCATATATCTCTATCCCTTTCTCCTATTCTATCCTCTATCTATTTTCTCCCTCCATCTCTCCCTCCATCCTGCCCTCCATCTCTACCCTAATCCCTCAAGCCTATACCCTCAACCCTTAAACCCTTAAATACTCAACCCTCACCCTGATACCCTCTACCCTAAACCCAATACCCTCTACCATCAACCCTATACCCTCAACCCTTAAACCCTTAAAACCAAGAAACTCTATACCCTAATCCCTCAATCCTCAACCCTTAATCCCTTGACCCTTAAACCCTCTACCCTCTACCCTCTACCATCTACCCTCAACCCTCAACCCTCAACCCTCAACCCTTAAACCCTCTACCCTCTACCCTCTACCCTATAAATTAAACCCTCAACCCTCAATTATCAACCCTAGGTAAGTAGGGGAGCATAGGTGAGATACAAAGTGATGAAGGGAGAGGTAGGTAAAAAAAGGGATAGGGGAGATAAATATAGGTAGAGAGGGTAGGAGATGTAGAGAGAGGAGAGACAGAGAGAATTAGAGAGGGGGGGGAGGGACAAGTAGGGAGGAGATAGAGGTGTGTGTGTGTGTGTGTGTGTGTGTGTGAGAGAGAGAGAGAGAGAGACGATTGATATATAGAGTGATGGAGGGAGAAGTGGGTAAAGAGAGGGAGAGGGGAGATAAAGATAAATATAGAGGGAAGGAAATGTAGAGAGAGATTGTAGATAGAGAGAAGTGGAGAGTGGAGGGATGGTGGGAGAGGGAGAGAGAGTTAGAGGAGAGAAAATGAGAGAACATAGGAAGGGGGAGAGAGAGAAATAGATTAGAGAGGGAAGGGGGGAGAGATATAGAGTAGAGAGGGAAGGAGAGAGTAAGAGAGAAATATGGGTGAGGGAGAGAGTGGTAGGTAGTGGAGTGAGAGGTAGAGGGGGAAGGAGAGAGGGATGGATAGGAGGGAGAGAGGGAAGGAGTGAGAGTGAGATGGAGAGAGTGGTGAGATAAAGAGTAGAGAGGTAAGGAGAGAATGAGAAATAGAGATAAAGAGAGAGAGGGAGGTTGGAGGGACGAAGAGGTAGAAAGGGATAAGTGAGACATAGAGAGGGAGTGAGGGAAAGTGGGATAGAGAGAGAATGGTGATTTAGAGAGGAGGGAGTGAGAGGGAAGGAGGGAAACTAGGAGAGAGGGAATGGCGATTTAGAGAGGAGGGGGTGATAGGTAAAGATAGAGATAATGGTGAGATAGAGAGGAGAGAGTGATGGAGAGACAAAGAGAGAGGTAGGTAGAGGAAGGGAGAGGAGAGATAGAGAGTAGAGAGGGAAAGAGGTAGGGAAGGAGGCATAAGTGAGATAGAGAGGGATGGAGAGAGAGTGATGGAGGGAGAGGTATGTATAGAGAGGGAAAGTGAGAGGAGAGATAAAGAGTACATAGGGGAGGGATAGGGAGGGAGATAGAGGTGTGTGTGAGTGAGAGAGAGAGAATGGTGAGATAGAGAAAAATATCATTGAGAGAGAAAGAGGGGGAGGGAGGGAGGGACAATAGTGAGAGAGATTGGGAGGAGAGACAAAAAGAAGTGGAGGGAGGGTGAGGTCGAGAGAGGGAGGGAGAGGAGAGATAGAGAGAAGTAGAGAGGGAAGGATGGAGGAAGGGAGTGTTAGTGAGGGAGATAGAGGTTTGTGTGTGTGAGAGAGAGAGATAGAGAGAGGGAGAGTGAGAGGGAGGGAGAGAGAATTATGAGATAGAGAGGAGAGAGTTAGAGAGAAAGTGGGGGAAGAGAGGGATAAAGAGTGAGAGAGAGATGTAGGTAGAGGGAGGGAGAGGAGAGATGGAGAGTAGAGAGGGAAAGAGGTAGGGAGGGAGACATAAGTGAGATACAAAGTGATGGAGGGAGAGGTAGGTAAAGAGAGAGAGAGAGAGGGGAGGGGGGAGGCAGATGTAGGGAGGAGATAGAGGGGTGTGAGAGAGAGAGGGGAGAGAGAGAGAGAAAGGGAGAGAGAGAGAGAAGGAGTGGATAGATAGAGAGTAGAGATAAGGAGAGAAAAAGTTGATACAATTTGTTGGCTACTAAAATTTGACCTCTTGATTACTGAAATTTGAATTGCTGATTACTAAAATTTGATTAAGTCTGAAATTTTTAAGATCTTTCAAAAACTAGAATTTGCATTATAATTCCTAGAGATCTGAAACACTCTCAAACATCCTGCCTATATACATGTAATATAACTTAAAGTATAAGAAAGTAAATGTCCATATGTAAATGTATACTTATACTTAAATGTTTATTTCATGTATATAGTTTCCTTGGAAGAGAAAGAGAAAATAAAAGAGTTTAGAATAATGCATTCCAAAATTCATTGCAAAAAGAAAGAGAACTCACACTTGTTCACTGATTGCAAAATTCAAGCCATTTGGTGCTCGCCAAATAGTAAATCCATTTGGAGAGTGCCAAATGGTAAAGCCATTTGGCGAGCGCCAAATTTGGCGTTCACCAAATGTGGCACTTTTCAAATTTGGCAAGCGCAATATGGCCTATTACGGGTTTTTTTTGCAATTTGGCATCAAAATTGTGTCACAGATTCGTGCACTTACCCTTTAGAAGTACATTACATCACACCAGGACTACATATGCATCTTGTTATGTAGAGGAAAAGATACATCAAATACAAGAATGTTACATAATTGAATATGGTACAATAGCACTAAGGTGGATTTTTGCATTAGCTGCATCAACACGAACTTAGACTAGGGACCCAATGGGGTGCATAGCATGTTCTACCCGACCACGTGGACCCGAAGGACCACCCCCCGTGCTAGGAGTTGACAAGAAAGATCCCCATTCCTCAACCAAAACAATCAAACGAACCAATAGCAAACTAGACTCCACAACAAGGATAACAACAACATAAGATTACAACGCATAAGATTGTCATCACATAGCCACAACAAAATAATGGGAAGTCCAACAAAACCAAATGCCAATATTATAGATCAACACTAAATAACCATAAGAGGTGCCAACAACAATAGGATCCAAAGCCTTCAAAATAAATCGTAATATCAACCAACAATAAAGGTCATGGGCACCTTTCATTAGCATCAATCAAGTTACCATGAGGCACTGTACAACCCTAAAAGATAGAACTTGGAAGCTTCAACAACAAACACCAAGAACCAGTTGCCTCAACAACATCAGCAATTCAAACAACACTCCTAGAGGCAACCAAACAAGGGAAAATAAACGGGTACTATAGGAGAATGTCATCGCATGGCCTTACATGGATTAACTAGGCAACCTATCACAAGGTACCACCTCCATCTATGGTTATCTTGGATACCTATTTCAAGGCGCTGCTCCAAAGGGTGACTCATGCGGGACCACTTACCTTTCGTGAGGACAAGGCAGTGATCTTACCAACCAAGTCTTCTCATCCCATCCTTAGCCTATGAAAGCACTAACGACATGTGTGAGGCTCATAATTAATCTTGTTTAGTGTTTAACTACCCAATCCCACTAGTTCATTAATTACATTATCACTTATCTAGGAAAAATCTTCCATGGGTTACCCTAACAACCCCTTTGTGTGTCGGACCCCCATAAAGAGCCAGTCCCTACGGGTACCAACCAAAACATGCAAGGGGTGTACCTCATCTCACATAAAAATCAAGGTGCACATAGCACACAACACACGAGGTAAGAACCATCTTGCAAACCCATTCCATATCAATGAAACAAGAACAAAAGAGGTACCATCCACAAGAACTCAAAATCAAAAATAGGATCAATGAATCACAAAGGTCCAACCATGGAAAATCAACATAAATCAAGTTTCTTCATTTCCTCTAGAAGCCAGAAACAACAAAAATCCACAACTTTCATTGAAGGTACTTTAACATTTCGAGTTCCCAATCATCTCAAAATATGACTAAAAGAAAGTTGTTGCATAAAGTCCCCTCAATCAGAATAACACAAAAGGAGTACTCACAAAATGATTAAATAACTTTCATGATCACAAAATGACAAGTGTAGAATAAGTGTAGTAAAAATCATAACGAAATCTTGAAAATCAATCAGAGCTAATGTAACAAACTCTATACAAAATCAACCATAATAATCAACGTATGACACGGTATTCAATTCATGCAAATCCTTGCAATACAAACACAATTACTCCAAAGATTAAACATTACTTCCATTTGGTACCATTACAACTCACCCAAACTCCACTAATCCAAGTCATCAATCCAACATCGAACAATCGACAATACAACCAAACATCTTTAAGAATGACCTAATCATTCATATCGGATACTCGTATAATCCTTACTAAAGAATAATAATAAGAATGCATCTCACAACAAACTATCATCCCACCATCAAAATGCATTTCTTTTCTATAACATATTTAAAGATTACTCCATAACCAAATCTATCTAATATGTTCATTAACTACTTCTTAATGATCTTATAAAAAAAACAAAAATGAATAACATTCTTTAATATAAGCAAGGAAATCTAATCCCATCATACTTAATCAAATCCTTTTTAATTGTTTAATTATATCTAAATCAATATTTCTTTTGTTTTGGTTTTTCCAAAAAAGATCACTATCTACACAATCAAATAATTCTGTGAGGGTTATTTTATTTCTACACCTATTAAGAAATTATTAAATCATTAAAGACAATTATATATACATACTATTTTGTGTTCACATCATAATCCGAGGACATTTCTCAGATTTAATTCAAAACAATGAATTTACATTTATTTATATGCTCAATATGAAATTATATAAAAAAAATTAAAGAGAACACATTCTTTCCTTTCTAACAATTTCAAATTTACCAACTATATTGCTACTTTTCTAACTCCCCACTATAATCACATTTACACATACACATATATATGTAAAAGTATAAGTATATCTCTGACATACATTATTACCACTTAATTCACTTAACATATCTTAACACGGTAACACATAATTTGCTATATAACAAATATTTTAACTAATTCTTTTATCAATCCATCCTCTAACGTGCTTAGCAACATTTATTGCTACCATGGATTCTATCCTTTGTTAAATCTAAGGATTAATAAATAGTTACTCTAAAGTCATTCTATAATCATAATAAACTATGTTTGATCAATTATGTATTATAGTCATTTTAAATGTCAACTAACTTTTATTTACAATGAGAGTTGACATAAATAACTTAAACAACTATAAATAACTCAATTTCTCTTTTGAGCTCCTCAACTTATTTACCTACAAAAATCAAGGAATTACTAAAAGGAAAATATTCTTTTACCTTACAACATTTAAATGCATACATATAAGTAGGCATATTACAACTTAATAAATATTAATATATGATCAATAAGTTACAATTTTAAATATGCTAAATGCTTGTTTCCTTACAATATGTTTGTCTACATATATATAAATGTACATACACATATATATATAATAACATACCCATATATAAATATTTATATATATACATATATATATTATAAATGTATTTATTTATATATATTATAATCAGATTTCTGTTCTCATTACAACACAATATAACATATTATATTATAATTACACTCAGCATAGACTTCAAATAATCTGAATTCTAACATAAAGATGAAACAGTGCTCCATGCAATTTATCAGGCTGATCCCTTTCCTATAGGAGCATTGAATAGCTCAGATAGAAAGAAGATTGAAGAGAGATAGAAGAATTTAAAGGATGCTCTAACAAAAATGATCATTTACCTGCCACGATATGAAGAGCTAGCAGTTGCATTTGATTTGATATTTATGGCGAATATGTTCAGATTGCCACGCTGCACCTAAATTCATCTCCAAGATCGCTGCAAGAGAAATTGTTCTAAGAAATGTGAAAGCATAGTCGAGGCATGTGGAATATTCGATAGAATGCTCCAAAGGAATGTGGTCGCATGGAATTCCGTCCATATCAATCACCCATCGAATGATATTGAATATGCTCAATAACTAATACCTAAAAAAGAGATTGAAGCGTCATGCAAGCATCAATTTCTCAGCATGCAAAATAGCTATCAAAACATACATCAAAGTACTCAATGATAGAGTGAAACGAGGGAAGAGATACGCAGGAAAAAAAAGTGTTGTATGCAACCAAATACGCAGGAGCAATTCACATTCTCAGAAAGCATAGCCATGCAAGGTGACGTTTCTCATGCAACCCATATGCATAATGTAAAAGTGAAGTCAAGAATTCCACCAGGACAAGGATAATGGTGACGCCATAAGAGCAGAAGCTTTAAGAAAGTCAGAGGTCTTTGATAAGAACTCCTATACAAAACGCCTAGAGCCCAAACAAATAAAATTAATTCGTAGCATAGAAATAAGATGATGGTTGACATACAAGCCTCAACTAAATATACATTGTAAGGTATTTCACCCCGAATTATTGCATGAGAATGGGGTCAATCGACATTACAAGGAATACTGTTGTTAGTAGATGAGATAAATTCTGATGGAGAAATGGGTCAAGAGACGGACGAATTCTACAACTCTACTTTCATCAGAGAAGGCGAAGGACAGTTTCAGTTACAAAGCTGCTAGTAGGGTTTTCTTCACTACCTTCTACCTAAAGGTCGAGGCCTTGAGTTAAGGTTATCTTGAAGCCGTCTGAAGGTGTCAGAGTTAGTGGGAACATGAAGGGAAAAAGCATAGGCAATCGAAAGCAGACATAGGTTGAGAAGGCACCAAAATTCCCAATAGAGTCAGTGATACAGGCTGAAGCTGGTTCTTCATCTCCTGATTCGCCATTTTCACCACAGTCACTTCCCATTGATATTGACTCAAAGCCAGAATCACCGGTTCAGAAGCCTCAGCGCCACTTGATCCACCAGTTGTTGACACAGCAGCAGTAGTTTCTCCTCAAGAGGATAACATTGATCATTCGTGTTGGCTCGAGAGGTCATTGGGAAGACGAAGGTGAAAGCCTTCATATCAACTTGATTTATCTGAGTTTGGCAATCCTTATTAGAATAAGTCAAACAAGAAGATGAAAAAGCAGCTGCACATAGAGAAGACTCTTGAAGCAAAGATTGTCGTTGAAGTTGCTACACCACCAAAGGACAAGAGCCTGGATGAAGTTGAAGTTGGTGATTTTACCTTTGTCAAAGCTAATCTTGGTAGGAGCACTCGGCACGTGGACATGAGCCTCTTTAAGGTTGTTGCAAGTAATCTTGAAGAGCATGTCATGAAGGATAGAGAAGACAAGGCAGCCCTCAAGGCTGAAATCAAGCAACTCCGACAGTATATCTCCGATCTCATTCATGGAACTTCAACCGTTGCAGCTATTCCTCCACAACTTAGAGGGGCACCTATAGAACAACAAAAAATGAATCGATTAGTCAATCGTGGGAGGCTCTTGGACAACCAGATTGAATATTTCATTGTTGTAGGTCGATACCTTCTCACAGAGTTATATCAGTTGAGGTACAAGGCACATAATCTTCATCAGGGGATCCAACGGCTTGAAGTGTCTATAGCAGAGTGCAAGCCAAAGGACATGATACTCATATCTCAGTTGGCAGTTACATACGACGCCATTGTAGTAGATGAGGATAAAAGGAAGATTTTCACTTGGAGAGAACATCTCTTCAAAGTGGAAACATATGAAAGAATCTCGACAAAGATGGTTGTGCTCAAAGAGAATGTTGTTGGGGCTCTCAAATTTATCAACGGGTTTATCACTCAGATTCCATGCCACTATCTTTGTGAGGATGGCACTATGCTAAGCTTGATGCAGTGCAGACCGAGTTCGAGAAGCTGGTTCATGATAGCCTTGATGGAGACCCTGTGGCATCCAAGTTGGATCACTTCTCAGTGATGACAACTAGTTTCAACAAGGCAACTGAAGATGTCAGAGAATGTCAGAGGATGATCACACATGGAGAGAAGGAGTTGAGCAAGCAGTCTATCATCGTGGATAGCATCAAAGTTCCAGAAGATGAGATAGTCAACAAGTTCTTGGACGAGGTGATAGCCCATGATGGCTTGGAGTAGACAATCAATTAGATCCTGCAATTATTTCCGAGGATGAAGTCAGAAGTAACAGTTAACTCAACATCAGTCTTGAGTTCTCATTGCTGATTTTAAGCATGTTTACCTCGTCCTCGGAGATATCTTTGGAGGAGGTTGGACTTTCAATTAGGATCCAGTTAATTGATGTTAGTTATCAGTTAACTTTCATTTCAATAAGGACTTTCATGTTGCACATGTCCATTTAGTTTTGTTTTGTTTCAGTTAATTGTATAGTTTCATTTATTTAGGTTTAGCAATAAACTCTTGCATGCTTGCAAGACTCATGTTAACTCAAGGTGATTTTGGGGTTCCTTACACCTTTGAGCTTTATAAATAAGAGCACCCTTGCTCATTTGTAATTAACTTTTGTGTGTGACAATAGACATGCTGAGCCACCTTTCCTATAGTATTGCTATTCGGTATCTGTTCAAGAACTTTTATTGTGATAATAAATAGCTGAGCTGCCTTGCCTGAATGTTATTATTCTATACTTGTTCACTTTTGTTAATATAAAGTTGGTTGATCGTTTATTTGTGTAATAGGACCTTCATACAATTTTCTGTCCTGGGTTATATTTGTTTCTAATAAGCTTGTTTCATATCTACACCTCGGATAGGAGTCGTCTCCTCCTTGGGAATTTAGAAGTAGGTTTATCGTGTGTTGTTGTGATTAATAATCTTTGTTTCATATCTACACCTTGAATAGGAGCCATCTCCTCCTTGGGAATTTCGAAGTGGAGATTTTCATTTGATGTTGTTGCCAATAACCTTTCTTTCAGCCTACACCTCGGATAGGAGTTGTCTCCTCCTTGGGAATCCTGACTTAAAGATTATCGTATATCAATTTCCTGCTCCTAAGTCCTCATGCTTTATTTCTCTTGAGGAAATAGGATAGTTTAGCTTTAAGTTAGTTGTATTTAAGATCTACAGAACCAGAGAAAAACCTTAGCTGCAATGTATTGGTTTTCTTAACCTTGTGGCTCTTCCACCTTCATCAAAAAGATAGGATTAAGATTAATTTACTTTTTCCCGCATATCAGCAAAAGAGGGAGCTTCCCCTCCTAATTTTTAGAGCAGTCATTACGCACTGTGCATAGTTGTTCGTTGCCAATACGCACTCCAAAGGTGCGAATTGTAATGCCAACAACAGGCAATACATGAAACATCTTGTCCTTTAGAGGATGGGTGAGTTCTTCGTAAATAAATTTCTTTTGCTTGAACATTATGTAGTAATGTATTTCCCCGTTCCATAAAGTATTCTCGGGTTTTAGGTGATTTCTTAGGTAGTCTTGTTTTTAGGTGATTAGGAAAACTCCAATTATTAGGTGAATTAGGAAATAGTCCTAACTCCATTGCCCAACTAATAAGAGTACTAGTCTACAAAAACTAGAGATTCTCAGTTCCCCTATGCCGTAAGTATTCGACATGGTCACCAAACGAAGCCTAAAGTTGCACCCAAAAATAATCTTTTGCTTCAATAAGACATTTTGCTTAAAATAAACTAAATAATGCAAAATTGTTATCAAAAAATCTGTTCTAGGTCAAACAAAACATAGGCTTTTTGTGGGTTTATGTCAAGAAAGATACTTGCAAATTTTTGAAAATTTGAAAATTAGGGTTTCAAACCCCTAAAAATAGGACCTTTCCAAAATTAGTTGAAAATGATTTTAATAGGATAAATTGGCTTCACAATCACACTGGTCAACTCAAAATCACCAAAATTTTTGTTTTAGTTTGGTGGGTCTATTTTCATTTTTTAGGAGAAAAGCTAGGACCTCTGCAACCATTAATGGCAAAATGGCAAGTACTAGGTGGTGAAATCTAAGCCTCAAAAGCTTCAACAAAGAAGCCATGGCTTGCAAGTTTGTATTTGTTCACTCTTCGATGAGAGTTACTTGGTTGATTGTAATTGTGCATGATTTTGTGCCTTTGTTGTCCCAATCTTTGTAAATTCATTGGAAAAACTTGAAGAAGAAAATCAAATGGCACATGCATGTTTGATCTAAGATTTGAGTTTGTTCAATGTCTTGTTCATAATAGCTTATTGTTTCAATCTCCTCCTTGGACAGGGGTTCCTCAGATATTTTGTCATCGATAGTTATCGTTTGATGTTGTTTAAAGATCCAAATTTCAGCCTATACTTCAGACAGGAGTTCCTCCTCCTAAGCAATCCTGATATCCATATCTTTGTACTTTCTTGTTTCTAGTAAGTTGTTTCCCAGCCTATACCTCGGATAGGGGTTCCTCCTCCATGGAAAGTCTTAGATCCAACCTACCGTAAAGAGTGTTTGCTTGTATAAAACCTTATCCCAGCAATATCTGAGAGTTTAGAGCCTCGGCCAAATTCTAAGTAGACGGTGGATTCAAGTGATCCAACCCATCCATTTTGCTCGAATGCCCTCATGCTCTATTAATCTTGAGGAGATGGGATAGTTTAGAAGCTAGTTTAGTTGTAGTTAAGATCTGTTGAAACCAGAGAAAAACTTAGCTATGGTGCATTGTGTTTATGGACCCTTGTGTCCTACCTCTGAGTAAAAAAGATAGGAATCTTAGTACCCTTTTTTACATACAACATCAACAAAGAGAGATCTTCCTTTCTATAATGCAAAGAGCAATACTATAACACCTGCAATAGTTGTTTGTTTCCAATAAGCACTCCAAAGGTACTAATTGAAATGCCAACAGGTTCTTAGGATATGAATTGCCACAGCTAGATGCTAAACTCACAAGGAAAGTTGGTTATTTTTCCCAGCCTATAAATAGTTTTGTGTAACCTAATTTATTTCCCTTTGCTACTATTCATAAAAGAGCTTTTTTGTTTTACATATTGTTTTCTATTTTGTTTCCCAATTTGTAGCATTTTTGTTGTGTGGCATTGTACTTCCCCATAAGTAATGTAAACATTTTATTTTGCTAGGTGCTCTAAAATGTTTGTCTTTAAGTGATTTAGGAATAAGCCCCACTCTATCACCCAAATGATAAAGCACCAATCTACTATAAAACCAAAGATTTTGTAGCTCTCTTACACCAGAAGTATACACCATGGTCCCTAGACAAAGTCAATTGTTGTACATATACAAAAAAAAAAAATCTTGTGTCAAGTTTAAACAACTTTAAAGTTCATGTCTATTGTTTTCCCAAGTACAACTCATGATCAGGTCTCGTCCAATTTGTTTGTTTTGTCACTTTTTTGGCTCTTTTATGAACATTTGCAAGATGCAACAGGGTTTTCTAAAACAATTGTCATGGCAAAAGAAAAAAGAGTTCTTAATAGAGGAATTTCCTAAGCTCATGAATGCGCTTGATATAGTGCGGAGTCAAAAAATCATTAGAAAAATTTCTATGTATAGTCTTGAAGAGCACACTAAATATTTACAAGCGCACCTCACAATGGCATGTTCAATCTCAAGACTTAAAGTGTGCATTTGAGAAGTGCACAACTAGAAAGGAAAAGTTTGAAACACCACAATCAGGCATGTGTGAAGGGTCGTGGCATGCACCACCTAAAGGAGATTGTGGAACTTCAGATCAAGTCAATTTGCTAAGGTGTGTTCCTAGATAGGGGTGTGCACCTCATAATGGAATTGAATTTGTTTTGAAAACAAGGTTAAAATGCCCAATACAAAGGTGCACCTGTGAGTTATATGTGTGCACCTATTTATATGAATTTTCAAACAAGAATTACAAGCTAGAAGAACACACTTCGAGAGAAGACATGCACTTAAGGAAATATGAAACTATTTGTGTTTTGTTGTACCCCAAATTCAAATTTTTGCTACACTTAGGCATTTTGAAGAAATGAGTCAAAGTCTTGTTAAAATCTATCAAAAAGGTCAAAATCTGATGATCTGGGTTTGCTCAGAGCGACCAATTCCACAAAACCTAGATTTCAATTTTCAGTCCTAAATTTTTGGGAAATTTCTATTTTTAGAAACTTTCTAAAACTATAACTTTTTTCTAGGTTTCTTTTGAAACGGATGCTGACAATTTTTTTCTAAAAATAGAAAGTTTGACTTCTAGGGTTCAAACTAATTTTGATTGGCTCAAAATACTTCCTCATCAAGTTGGTCTAGTCAAAATCACAAAAAGGTCAGGTTCGCCTAGTGGGTCTATTATGCTTTTTCAGAAGTTTTTTCAAGAGCTTTTAGGTTATCAATGGAGGTCAGTCAGCTTCCAGGTGTCAGAGTCAAACATTCAAGCACTAAACAGAGGATGAGAAATGATGAACGTGCACGAAGAACGTAAAATGGAGAAAGGAAGCTGTCAAAGTTGAAATGCAAAATTTTGATTAAGTCTCCAAGCTCAATGCCCCAGCTCAGTCTAGGCACCCAAAAACTCATGCTTTAGAAAAAATTTCATCTCCAGCAAGAAAGGAAAAGGCAAGCACGTCAAACAAAGAAGGAAGTCGAAATTTGCAAAATAAAAACTAACTCTGCCAGCCATGGGCACCCCAAAAGGAGATGGGTGCCCAGCTTTCATAGAGGTCAAATGATGGAATTAGGGTTTGTGCTCCTAGACAATGTTGTTCAAAATCTTCTCAGCTCCACAACGGATCCACCGACACAGTCATCTGATCAACCAATCGTCTGGAATTGAAGATTGAACAGAGGAGTATCAACCGAGAAGCTGAAGGCAAATCATGAAAATCATCAGAAAATATTCAAGTATGAAAACTTGGGCGCCCCAGAAGGAGATAGGCACCTAGGGTTTTGAAGGCTCATATTCACCAGTTAGGGTTTAATATTGTTCAAAATCTTCTCAACTCCACAACAGATCCACTGGCACAATCATCTGATCAACCAATCGTTTGGAATCGAAGAATGAACGGAGCAGTCTCTACCGAGAAGTTGAAAGCAAATCATGAAAATCATCAAAAAATATTCTAAGTATGAAAAATTGGGCGCCCCAAAAGGAGATAGGCACCTAGGGTTTTGAAGGCTCATATTCAGCAGTTAGGGTTTGTAAATGTGCTCAATCTCTTCAGAATCCTACCAGCTTCGCAATGGATACCTCAGCAAGCTCATCAGATCATTCTGCTGCCGGCAAACTCAGGATGAACAAAGGTCATGACAAGAGGTTTTCAAGCTTCAAGGTAGAAACAAATTAAAAAATGTCTGTTTATAAACTTGGGCACCCCAGAGGGAGATACATGCCCAAACTTTTGAGGGCCTAAATGGATGAATTCACAGTTGCAGCCTCCAGCGTGATTTCTCTAGTCTTGAAGTAGCTCTTCAACGAAACCATCAGCAAGTCAATCGGAGTTGGCAATCATTAGATACCAAAGGCAGAACAGAGAGAAAACATGAGCAAAATGACAGAAATAAAAAACAAAAGTAAAAACACAAAAAACAAACTAACTCTGGAGGAGTTGGGCTCCCCAGCTAGCCAAGGGAGCCCAAGCTTTTGACCCCCAAAATTCAACTTTCAAGAAACATCACTTCCAAGGGACCCCCCTCTGAATCTTCTCAACTATCCAGTGAATCTGACAGCCAGCCAATCGGATCAGTCTAGCTCTCGAAATCGAGAATTCATCAGATGATCAAAAAATAGGCAAGAATTGGAAAACCATAAAAATGGCTAACACTAGTAAAGATGGGCGCCCCTAGACGAGATAGGCACCTAGCATTTTGAAAGGTTAGATGAAGTTTTTGTCAAAATTTTCCTCCAAACAAACTTCATCAGATTTGCTTAAGCTTCGCAACGGGATCATTAGCCAACTCACGAGACCAATCTGACATCCGGAAATCAAGATCAAACTGGGGTCTAAAATCAAGAAAAATGTTGAAACTCTCAAAAAATGACTAAGTCTGAGGAAGGTAGGTTCCTCCAGTCAAGAAGGGCGCCCAAGAAGCCATGCCTTAGCCAAATTTTTTGAATTTTCAAAATTTCTAAAGGAAGATAAAACGTCCACATTCAATGCACAAGCTCAAGCTAGGGTTTGAAGAGTTTAAAGCAAAAGAAAGCAGATTTTCTCAAGGCTAAACTTATTTAAGGTGCCTTTGTCTATCATTCACCATAATTTTCTTGCAGGTGGCACCCAAGGAGAAGAGCAAACACAATTTTTTCTTCAATATAGGATTCGAGAGCCAAAACGTAGTGCTTTTTCACAGTTCATTATATTTTCCAAATCAGCATTCAGGGAGGCTTCTTTTCTCGTGCTTTTTTCTTCCAAAGCATCAATTTTCTAAAGGAGGTCAAAATTTTCCATTTTCAGCGATATGGGTCATATTAGCTTCTAGTTCTGAACAGCTTTGAAGAAATTTCAGATTTCAAAAAACTTGCTTTTTCTTTGCATGTCCCAGAGAACATCAAAATTTTCAAGTTTTAATCATCTAGGTCCTTCTAGAACATACTTCTGAACAAAACCCAGGTCTCAACTTTTTTAGAAAAAATTTCAAATTCTAGGGTTTGCTGCTTTTTCAATCAACCTTCAATATTTTCAATATCTAATCATCTAGGTCATTCCTAAATTTCATTCTGCACAAAACCCAACTCTCAATTTTTGTGCTGAAAATTTTCAGAAATTAGGGTTTGCTGCTTTTTCGACCAGCCATCAAAATTTTAGAAAAAGATCGATTTGAGTCCTCTTGCAATAAAATTTCTTACAAAACCCATATCTCAGATTTTTTTCAAAAAATCTGTCTGTTTGAAGAAGAAAAATCAGCAAGGTAAAATATTAGGGTTTGAGCAAAACTTGTCCAAACATAGTCAAGTTCACAGTCAATCTTCAAGATTTTCAGTATGGATTACACTCCCATCGAATTCAAGACCAAAACAATGCTATACCATGATTTCACTAAAACAACTGAGACTGACTTGCACCACATCAAACCAGTGTTCAATTTGCATGCTTTGGAAGACGCAAGCAATGTTGCAGTCAGGCACCTTGGTCATTCCGGACTACTTGCAGCAGCATCAATTCCCATTTCAATGCAAAGTCTAGAATTCATAATTGCTTGCATCAAGCATTACAATCTAGCTACACGAGAGATTCAAACAGCAAATGGAAGAGTGATTTGCAATCTCAAACCAAATATGATTGAAAACTACTTCTCAATACCTCCCTGGTCAAAAAGTGTAACCGTTTCCATGGAAGAATGTCAAAGGCTGTGGGAAATGAACAAGGAGAAATACAGCAAGAAAGTTACACAAAAATGGATGAAGGGAAAACATAAGACCTTGACAAAGAAAATTGGACGAGGAGATTTCAAAGATGTGGTTTCCGTAATGATCACCTTGCTTAACCGAATCACGGGTCAAGAGGATGCTACAAAGTTCCAGCCATGGATGTTCTATATCATATCCCATATCATGAAGAAGACGAAATTCTATGATTGACCGACATTGATCAGTGACAGTCTTGTAACCGAGTACTTCAAAATTCATGAGTTTCACATGGTTTCATATCTAGTTTATCTAGTTGCCTTTCAAGGCAAATTCAAAGGATTGAACACAACGGGAACTCTAGATGTGCAACATATCTATAACTATTACCCTCTGTTGGAATTCTCAACGTCAACACATCATTACAAAAGGGTAAATGAGGCTATCCTAATGTACACGGTGAGAGACTTGGACAAGAAGTTGCACGTACGAATTTCTTCAATTGCCAGGGCAGCAATAGCGGAGTGGGCAGATTGGTTCATTCAGTTTACTACCTTCACCTACATTAGAGTGTACGGCTTCTCGAGTCCTCCGCTCATGTTAGCGAGGTGTCCTTCAGATGAAGTGGTTTTCATGGAATTCCTAAGGCAAGTGTATGAAGTTCACACTTTCTTGCGGAATCGAAAGAAGCCCGCCTTTAGTTTTCCTTTTGAGTTGGGAATCTACAGAAGTAGATCATTAGTAGATGCTAAGTCAATGGGTGACGAATTGTCTAAACTTGGTCTCAAGCCTTTCAGCGAGAGATGATAATACGACCCTCATGGTGTCTATGCATCTAGGCTTGGTCAGAACTATGCACATGTGCCTGCAGTTGAAGATTTTTGTGCTAATTGCAGAGATGAGTTTGAGGTAAGGAGGCGCAATAACAATAGGCTTACACTCCATCAAATGAAAGACTTCTTATCTGAAGATATTGAGGAATTATCTGATGATGATGGAGATGTACTTCTCCCAACATATACTCAGAATCAAATAGAGCAGCAATCTCTCCCACAAGTCAATTGGTCCAATAAAGAATGCATTTCAATTGAAAAGAGGACAAACTGGGTCATAAAACACAACAAGCTTTTCCTAAGTCACAAGAGGAAGAAAGCGATTCCAATAGCAGAGCCGCCAAGAACACAATCATTTCTTCCTTCTTCTTCAAGAGCACAATCAAAGATGAATGTTGTAAGACAACCTCAAGTGGGTGTAAAAGGCAGTAGAACAGCAAAGAAAGTTAAGAAGAGGTTGGATTTTTCAAGTATAATTAGACAAGAGCAGCCAACAATAGTAGCAGAAGTCACTCCAGTAGAGTTGACGCCACAAACAAAAGAGGTGTTCGTGACTCCTAATTCTTCACCATCACCGAGGGCTTCTCCAATTCATATCAATTTGGAGGAAGAAGAAACAAAAGAACTTGCAGCTGAACCTCCCAAGGGAGCTAGTAGAGACACCTCGTCTTGGCTTGAGAGCTCTCTAGGAAGGAAGAGAAGGAGAACTTCATATCAGCTAGAATTGGATGAAATGGATAATGTTTATTAGGAGGCCCCTAAAAAGAAAACAAAGAAGCAAATTCATTTTGAAAAGAATCCAGTTGGTGAGATGGTTATGGAGACTACTACGCCTCCTGAGGATAGAAATAAGGATGAAGTAGAGGCGAATGATTTCATAATGGTTAAGACTAATCTTGGCAGAAATACTAGGCATACAAATGTCAGTTTGTTACAGGTTGTAGAGGAGAATCTACAAGATAGAGTGCTTAAAGATGGAGAGGATAAGGTAGCCCTCAAGGCTGAAAACCGGCAAATCAATCTATACATTTCAAATCTTGTTCATGGCATTCACAAGCAACTCAGTTGCTGCCCCAGGTTCTAGAGACACTAGCTGATCAACAACAATTGAGGTAGTTGGTGATATGTGGGAAACAAACACAGGAATGGATCGAGGAAATCATCACTAGAGGCATGGAGATTCTAGCACAAATATATCAATTGAGATATAATGCCCATGATTTACGCCAAGGTATCCAGGGATTTGAGCAGTTGATAGTAGAGGTGAAGCCTATGCACGAAATCATTATTTCAGATTTAGATATGGCATATGGCTCATTCATATGGCTCATTGGTTTCAAGAGAACACAAGAGACAAATTCTTGCATGGAAAGACAATCACTTCTTCAAGGTGATAACTTATGAAAGGATATTTGAGGAGTTTGTTGCATTCAAACAAAGCGTTGTTGATGCTTTCGAGTTCATAATGAAGTTTGTTATAGAGATCCCTTGTCGGTATTGTCATGATGATGGTTCCTACATTGGACTTGATGAAGTACAAGATGAATTCCTGAATGTTGTTCGTAGCAGCGATGGCAGTGTCAGAAGGATGAGTCAGATTTCCATGATGTCGGCGAGATTCGAGAAAGCAGCCAATGAGATCAAAGATTTTTTGAGATCAATTGTTGAAGGAGAAGAAATTTTAGAAAAGTGAAACTTTGCTATTGATAGTATTGATGCTCCTGTCAAAGATACAGTTTCCCGCTTTTTGGCAGATGTGATAGAGATCTAAAGCAGCAATCTTCTTTTAGCTTTCTTTCTATTTTCATCTCAATGATTATCCATCCTTTGAAGGGCAAAATATCAAGTTGTAATAGTTGGCACTTTCCTTGCTTTTAGGTTTTCATAGTTGTTAAATGCTTATCTTGTTTTAGATTTAGAAATAAAGCTTACATGTTGGCAAGTCTTAGTTGTACAAACAGGGAGATTTTAGGGTTCCCTACTCCTTTGCTTAGTTATAAATAAGGGCAGCCTTTGCCCATTTTTCATTAACCATACTTGTGATAACAAATTGCTGAGCCTATTTTGCCTGCAAGTTGTTGTCATTTAGTTTCAGTTCACTTAGTGTTAGAGCAATCTTGCAAGTCTCTTCTAGCTGCAAGTTGTTGTTCAATTCATGTTACTTGTGTCAATGTATCTTGGTTGATCGCAAAATTGTATGCCTATTTTGTTACAATCCTACTATCCCAAAAGTGTAATCTTTTGTTCTTGAGATTTGAGAAAATAAAGTCTTGTGCCTACTTTGTTGCCTAGATATATCTCAAATTTCCATTTTATGTGTTACGCTTATATGATCTCTATTTCAGCTTGCATTGAAATTTCAATAGATGTGTGTTGGGATAAAGTTTGTTTAAGTATTTGTGTCAAAGAATCATTCCCCGTTTATTTCTAACTCTCTTGCTCTGCATTTACTTGAGTAGTTAGAAATGTCACTAGCGTAGGCTTAGTCGTAGTTGAACTTCCAAAAGAGAAAACCTCAGCTACGACGCTTGATTTTTGTAACCTTGTGCTCTTAGCTGAACAAAAAGATAGGAAAATTAGTTTTAATTCACTTTCTTAAGAAACATCAGCAGAGAGGGAGCTTCCCCTCCTAATTCGAAGAGCAGTTTATCTGTGCATAGCTGTCCGTTTCTAATTCACATACTAGAGGTGCGAATTGAAACGCCAACATGTTCTTAGTTGTGCAATTGGTGTCATGTTGTGCAACTAATCAAAGGAGTGAGATCATTTCAAAATTGGCTTGCAAAACCTTACTCTAAGTGCACATAAGAAAGCTAAGTGCATGCCTAAATATGGAAATTATGTTTTCAAAATTCAAAACCCACCCTGCTTGAAAAATGGTGCATCTATCAAAGGCAGAAGAATAGCACTTTCAAATGGTTTGAATGTAATAAAAGGTGTGCACCAAGGGAGTAACTGCACACCTCTTTAAGGAATCCTATGCAACCCTTCAAAGACAAATTTAATGCAAGGATTGAATTTGTACCATTTTCTCTTGCACCAGCCATACATATTACGGAGTCATGATATAGTAGTTGATGGTTGTCATACAACTCATGTTGGGCACCATATTAGTTAAAAGGCATATGCAAAGTGATTAAAGGCTGCCACTTCTTATTATAATATGAAGTAAATGTTTCAAAGCCTGTCGTACATGTGGGAACGGATGAAATCAGCTTTATTGTTTAAGTCAGCTTTTTGAGTGTTGCTCCCTTTTTATTATCAACTGCAGCATATGTTTGAGGATATATTAGTTGTTGAAGTTGCCATACAATTTTAAAAGAGCCAGTAAGGGAGAAAATCCACCATATTTCCTTTTGGTCTGTCAACTCAATACAAAATGACAAAATAGGAACTACTACACATAATATGGTTGTTGGGTTTGTTTTGTACCCTACAAGGTACCCTACTTACTCTAGAGAGGACAAAAGTCCAACATCTCTTTTTACATTGGTCATAAGAATTATAGGTTACTAATATTGTAAAAAACAGCACTTGTTGGCCTGTACGACATTATTGGCATAATATTGTGATATTTCTACTGATGTGTGATGCTGATTGCTGAGATTAATAGACTATATTCTGTTCATACTCCTATACAGCTTAAGCGCTGCCTTTATTGAGGGTTATGTGCACTGTTATTTCCTGCAACAACTGGTTCTATACCAGTCGTATCTTTGGAAATTGAGATTGGGTCTGGGCTGCATATTGACATATTTTGTATGTGCTTGTTCTCATTTTTTTATAGTTGAATATTGGAGTTGTCTGCAGTATATATACAGTGGTTTTGGTACAGTTTACAGTACTAATTTATCCTTTTTTTATATATTACTCCTGTTATCACGGAAATCAGCAACGCTCATTCCACGGATAACCCCCCTACAAAACTAGTCTGTTTCTTAGGACCATGTGTTTCAAGCACGTAAAACGAGGCAAAACTTGTTTTACGAGGTCTCTAATCTTACCTAGTCCGGGTAGGTGATGATAGGCTCGAGTTTCGACTTTAAAGTTTGACTCTTTGAGAACCCAGGAGTTATGTCATTTTTTCTATTTTTGGTGCTCCAGTGGTGAAAATCACCGCCATTGCACCTTTTTACTCTAACTGTTTTTGGTGCTCGAGCGGTGATTTTCACCGCCATTGCACCTAAAAAAGTTTTAACTTTTGGTGCTCGGGCGGCGAAAATCACCGCCGTTGCACCTAAGGTTTTATTGACTTGTTGGTGCTCGAGCGGTGATTTTCACCGCTTGAGCACCTAATTGTGAGTTAAGTCAAGTTCTCCTGCCGCATTCAATGCGCGCGACTTAGGTTGATTTTTAGGTTTTTATTTAACTCAATCATGAGTTATTTCCTCATTTTCACCAAGTGACTCCTCTCCATACTTCGCTCCCATGCCATCACGAGTTGCCTCCCTTTGAGATGGAGCGTTGGTGTTTCCCTCCAGAGCGCGGTTTTCACTGTGATCTTCACCATTGTCCACTATCATAGGTATGTTCACGTTTCGTTTTCCTTTCAGTTGATAGTTTTCTTTTCTTTAGATTTCAATACTCTCGTTTTTCTCGTCGGTCTTTGGCTTTTCTTCTCCCATTGTTCTTGTCGCTCGTGTCTTTTTCCTTTTTGCTGTCGTTTTTTCCTCATATCCTTTGCAACTGTCATGGCAAAGTTTTCTCCCCACCTTCACGTGCATCGGTCTTCGTTTTTTATATCGGTGTACAGGCGAGGTTTTTCAACGCCTTCGCACGAAATGCTAAGTCACACACTGGTGTGATGGCGGTGATTTTCACCGCCATGACACTCATTCACAAAATACCCAGGTGTCGAGGCGGTGAAAATCACCGCCATGACACCAAACAGTTTTGACATGTCGGTGTTCGAGCGGTGACTTTCACCGCCTCGACACGAACATTTGATGTTCCCCGAAATTCTCTAGGAGTCGACTTCGGTGCTCGAGCGGTGATTTTCATCGCCTCGACACCAAAACTAAAATACCACTTCGGTGCACGAGCGGTAATTTTCACCGCCCGAGCACCAAAATCTGCACTTTTTCTCTAACACTCGAAAAAGTGTTTTCTCTTCATTTTCGCCTCCATGCTCATTTTTGCACCTCGTTTTTCGCACCATACGACCAAAACACAGTGACTCCATATCGCCATGTTCATTTCACGTTTCCCCATATGACATGCATTTCCTGACAATCATTGCATTCACCACCCTTGCAGTTTCTTTCCATATTTAATCAAGTGATCTTGAAGGTGACATTTTCCAATCCAATGAACTATCCCAAATCTACAAAGAAGCCACCATGCAACAGGTGCAAGAAAGTCCATTCATCCGCCAGAAGGCCGATCACAAGAATTCACACCATTGTGGATTACACCGTTGGTCCGGATGAAAAGTTCATACAGGAGACCAGGAAGAAATATGAAGACTCTGCGCCCAAGCAAGGAACCATGAAGATTCTTGATCTCCCAGTGTTGAACATTTTGATGCTTCCCTTTATGCATCTTGTAAATAGTTTTTGACACCTTAGGTGTCTTTTTGTAAAATGTAATTGCACCAAAATATGAGGTGCAATTATGTAGAAATAAATTACACTCAGTTAGATTAGGGTTTCCTATTTTTACTCATTTGATTCCCTAGTTTTGCTATTCCCTCCTTTCTATAAATAAAAGGGATTTCTTTTGTAATATTTACCTTTTGATATTTTGCAACGAAGTGCTGCTCTTTTGAAACAAGCATTGAGACTTTGTGTTCAATATTGTGAATTCAGATCTAATCAATAAATAAGAGGATTGCATACCAGACTTTGTGTTGGAATCAATTGTCTTGTGTGTTGATTATATCAGTAGTGATTTGTGTATGAGATTGAAAGGGCTTCAAGTGGTTGATGTAAACTTTGTGTTACATTTATCGTTTGGATTTGTTTACGTTTGAAGGTTTTTGTTGAAGGATCTACAAGACTTTGTGCTTGTAATCATTCATGTTGTTTGAGGAATCGATGTGTCTAAGAAGACTTTGTGCTTCTAATACAACGAACGATACCATTACAGGATTCAACATTGAAAAGGCTACGAAACGACTTTGTGCCTTCGTGAGCCTTCCCCTTTCCTTTTATCTTTTGTTATTATAAATCATACCTGGTATTTCTAAGCTGTGCTTTGTCAAGATAGGAATATTGGCATTACTATTGTTGTTTAAGTTTAAGTTGTTTAGATCTAAAGCTTTTCATTGTGAAGCATTGTAAACATCTTCTCTGAAAAAAGAGAGAAGTATGAATGTAACACAACCCCCCCATTTCATGAGTACAGTGTACATTTTGTAAGTATTCTTTTAAGTTTACTATAGCTTCTAATTAGCAGTAAGAAGGGCGCCTCCCCTTTCTGAGAGGAGAGATCATATCTCACACAGTTGTGGTTGAAGTCTAGATGGTGTAATCTGTTGAAAAGTTGATTACACTATTTTCACCCAACAACTCCTATTCCGATTATTTTACAATTTGTTTTCCAACTATTTGACAAAATGTCATTTTCCAAATTGTTGGAAACTTGTTATAATTCCTACAATTAAAAATACAAAAATATTTCATTGCTTTATCATTTAAATTGTAAACATCTGTGTGGTTCATTGCCAGATTATCTTTGGATTGTAAGTCTGGATGGCAATACCACAAGACATGGTTAATTATTTAAATTTTTAATACTACATAAATTGTGAACTTGTGTGGCTTGCCGCTAGCTCATATCCCAAACACCATATACTTCACCTTGCCCACATTGGGAATTGGAGAAATCAGAATGTGTAAGGGTTCTGTATTTCATTATAAATTTGTAAAAATCCAAAAATATTGGTTAAAGGACATTACAACACAACTTGTTGGAAACTCTATTTCCACATGTATTCCCCCCTATTTTTATGCAATCAATATCCCTCAAATTTCTCCTAGACCCTATGTATGTGAGTGATTTAACCTTTAAACAACCTACCAAACACACTAAACAAATACCAAATATGTCAACTAGTTATTTAATCAAGAGTTTAAAATAACTATTTTAACCTATATGATAACTAACACCCCCTAGCTTGTATGATAACTAAAACCTCCTAAGCAAGTAAATTAAACATATACTATGGTGTAATAAACTTTCTAATATTAAGAAATAAAATTAGTGGATACAAGTATGTTTGGTTTATGAAACATCACAATACCTTGAAATGAATAAAAGGTTGCTGCTTTTTTGTACACAAAAGCTCCGCACATTGTCATGATCAACAAGATCAAAATATATATCTTTCCCAATCTGATTTGCAAGATCTTCATCACGTGCAACCTGAATGAATAATTATAAATGAACTGAATTGAAATGAACATGAACTCTATTACAGAGACCAGTTTAATTAAGACCTCAGTCATCCTAACTACAGGAATATGAATCTTATGTCATTATTTGTCATCTATTGTTCTAAATTTCTAATCTGCTGCATGAACAACAGTATAAGCGATAAAAAGTTAAACATGGACATACCTTAATAATAGTATAAAGAGGTGCCTCTCTTCTCCTTTTCTTCTTGTTCTTTCTTTAATCTTACCTGTTAAACATAGACAAAAATGAAAATTCCCAAGGCTCAAAACTGCTGTAACATATGACATTAAACTTTAAGATTTTAAAATTTGAAAGCACATTCAGCAGGAATATTAATCATTCCTTAGGAATGCAACCTTAACTACTGGTTAAATATGTCATAGCTTGCATCTTAACAAACAATTATGTCTCCTAACACCAAAAGCAATATCCAAATGCTAAATGTTTATCATCACAAGCTCTACGATGAAGGACATCAATGGAATAGGAAGTAGAGAATACGCCACAAAATAGTTTGTTTAAGTGTCAAACCAAAAACCAAAATTTATGAGCTCATTCTCACAAGCCTAAATGATCTTATTGGTGTCAATAGAATCAAAACGATAAGAAAAAGAACAAGAAAACACAAAATCGAGGCTGTATTCAGAAGACAATCAAAGGTGCTGGAGAACCAAACAAGAATAACTGGAAGTAAAAAATTATTAGAAGGAAGAAAGGAACTTACAAAAATATCTATTTCAACATGTCTATTATTTACTACTTATTTTGAACATGTATTTTCTAAGTAATATGCTTACTCCTAGGTGCTCTGCAATATCTTTCTCATCAACATTGCAGATAATCTTATCCTTGTCACTCTCTCTTATATAAACAAGCATGTAAGCATTGGAGTACTTTGTAAATTTAAATGGAGCATTGATAAAGCCTGGAGTATTGATGAGACCTGGATTTGGCTGAGGTAGCTGCAAAAGAGAAAAAATTAAATTACAAACCACAACACAATGAAGCTGCATACAAATGTCAAATTAACAAGAAAATTACCTCCTCCTCACCACCATATTGTTCCTGCAAGGCTCTTTTAGCATCTTCCTTTGTTACTCGGTCATCATCAAACTTGTACCTGAGAAAGAACCAAATTGAATCATTATATGATTTTTTAAGTTTCATGACATATAGAAGGATACTTCCATTGCAATAAAGAAGCTATTTTAGGTGTATGAATCTACTAGAATGCCATACCAAGGAGTAGCTTAATGGAAAGGAGATGTAACAACATAAAGAAACGGTTTTAGAACTAGGTAACCCAGAATATGGAAATAGTTTGTCTTTCAAAGCTAAGTTTTCAGAATATAGGAAACGTTACAAACATCATATCACCTCATATGAGCTCTCCCATGCATTTGTGTAAATATTTAAAAAATTAAGTTCAATTCTTGAGATTGAATTCAAAGTATGGAATATAACGTGCTTTGTTTTGCTTTTAAAAATACACAGAAATATGCGGAATAGGATGAGCTCAATTAATTAAAAGTATTGGATTTTCTATTAAGAGAGTGTATGATCCCTCATGTAGATTCCTTCTCTAAATTTTTTTTCAATTTTCAACATTGTTTCCTTTGACTCTTTATCAAACAGTTTGTAGTTATGAGAGATTTATGTTATAGTGTATCTGAGATATGTAGTTTGATGCGTGCACTGTTTATACTCCACATGAAGAAATTAAAAACCATACTCAACCATCCAGGAACATATAGAAAATCAAATGTAATTATAACAGCTGGAAATATATGAATTTTCAAAACATTATTTCACTGTTATAACAGAAGAAAGAAGGTCACACATACAGATTTTGGTCGCTGTAGATTACTTGAAACAATGTGAATTGGACAGCGGCACAAGTCTCCAAAGACTGCTCAGCTTGTAAGCCCTTTTGTACCTATGAACCTCTCCAACAGGCAGAAATTCAATACACAGATCTGCACCCTGCTCTGGCAGCAAACAAGGGTGAATGCAGACTCGTAACATTTTCAACATTGTTTTCTAACGCCCACGTGATACATACGAACTCCAGCAATTGCCTTCAATGTCTCACGCCACTACAAAGGGGAACAACTAGTCATTGCTGATTTGAGAATGATCTCTAACCTCTGCACTCTGGTAATAACTCGTCCGCCCAGCTCCAGCTAGGAATGGCATCCAGTAACCCAGCTAAAAGTCATTCAATCACCATGTCTAGCTCAGAAAACAATTTCCTTATGCCTTGAATGTATCTTTTGGAAACCTCAATCATCCTATACATGATTCATTTCAACGCCTCTTGATATTGGTAAGAACTCGCGCCAATGTTAGCAGCATTATTGCCTAGGTTCCATGAATTGATTCTCCAATATCTGATAATGCATTCCCTTCATGGCATCCCAGCTCTTAACAATCTCATAAATAGTTAACTCTGAAATTTTGCAAACCATAACCATTATAATCACACAAGAAATCTGAGTGATCTCTCCTGCAACCAGCTAGGGTAGAATCTTGCACTATGGAAACCAATATCCCTTAGGGTTTTTGTCCCAGGGTATCAGCTTCTCAAAAAGCTCTTCAAATCCAAAAAATGAGAAAATTTTTGCAAACCATAACCATTATAATCACACAAGAAATCTGAGTGATCTCTCCTGCAACCAGCTAGGGTAGAATCTTGCACTACGGAAACCAATATCCCTTAGGGTTTTTGTCCAGGGTATCAGCTTCTCAAAAAGCTCTTCAAATCCAAAAAATGAGAAAAATAGTCAAGCATAGTGAAAATGAGCTCACAAAACTCTTTTATAATATATTCCTAGGCTTTTTGGAGAATATAATATAAAATCACCTTATAAATTAAATAAGCTTTATTACTCCAAAAAGTGATTTATTTTATTATTTAAACATCCCCGACACATAAAGCCATTATATCAATGTCCAACATTTAAAATTTTTCATCCTTTTTCCAACAAGCTGTTATACTAAGGTGCCCATTAAATTATTTAATAAAATTAGCAACCTTAGTAAAAATAATTAAATTATAACTCATTCATACATCCGAGTTGCGGAAATTGTCAAAAAACATCAAAATTGAAAATTGACTACACTAGAGTAATATCGATGATGAATAATGAGAATTGGACCTGACCAAGTGACTTACTATAAATAAGTATTCTCTCCAAGAATCTTGGAGAACACATCAAAAGCCATAAATAACTTTGAAAAATGCCATCTAAGTCCCCGAGATCATTTGAGCTCACTAATAACATCAAATAACCCCACTAATAAGGTTGACACACACCTAGAAGATCAAAACCAACTACAATGCAAGAGAACCCAAAAATAGGGACATTACACCTCATTTTGGTCCCTTTGTCATTCTAGGGTATTCCATTCTATGGTGAATTGGATGTGAACTATTATTTCTATATTGAGCATGATTGTCGATTTACTACATTTGAGTATAACATATTATCACAATGCCATGGGTTGTTAATTTCTTGAATGATGATTTTATTATTGTCCTTATTATTTTCTAAAAAATGCTACTAAGTATGCATGGAAAGATTATGTTGTGCAACAAGTATAGGTACTGGGAACTAGATTCTTGTACTAAAGTGTTCTAATATGATCCAATTGTGTGGGCAATAATATTAACTAGCACTTGCACCTAAAGGAGGTTCAAGGATTATGCCGATACAAAACTGTATGTATGTTAATATGTTAGAGATTACGTGTTTGCACACACAAATTCTAGTTGCATATGGTTGGATTAAACAATTAATAATAAATCCTAAATAATTTGACACGCTGTGGACGAAACCTCCTACTTATCAATTGATGAGCTAAAGGGGCTCTATAATGAATGGTTCATAAGGCATAACACTTGCTGAAGGTTTTGCAAATGGGGTAGCAAGCTAAGTGGGCTTAACCTTGGGGGAAACTCTGTGGTTAAGCGCGCTTGAGCTGGAGCAGTACTGGGATGGGTGACCTCCCGGGACGGACCAATGCTTCACCTCTGTGAGCATCACCTAGATGCAATGAGTGCTAAGTGGACCATTCATTATCATGAGAGATGGGTTCTTGTGAACCACTACTCATGAATCATGGGTCAATGAGTTTGACTCGAAAACTACACGGTTGAATCCTAATAGCAATATCATAATTGTGGATGTTTGTTTCATGCTCTTGATCTTGTCATTCTTCGGCAAGACTAACAACATGACAACAACCATGATGAAAATAAGTGATAAAATGGAAAAATTAACATAAACTAGGCTAAAGAAAGGAAGTGAAAAAGTGACATCAAACATATGCACCTATAGATCAAAATAATCACTAGATCTAGGATTAGGACCTCTCAGTGAGCTACCAAATCAAATTTTATCATATTCTAACCTTAAGATGTCTATGAACAGTTTATAGTTATGGTTACAATGTAATCCTAAGGTTGTAGCCTATTCTTATATATCAAAAACCTCTAAAACTTAGGGATGCTTGGAAATAGTCTACTACATAGATGTTTGTATGAAAATTTATCAAGACTCGATGAAATTAAAGTGGTATAAAGTAGAAAAATAGGTGAACATCAATATGAAATAGACTATGAATTAGATAAAATTATGAAACCAAAGATATTCACTTGATTAACAAAAAAAACGCACACTAGAAATGTGAAATACAAAGAACCAAGAACCTACAAACCCAAATTTGATGGATTTTAAGCCTAGGACAAGGCCGTTGGGGATCCCAACATCTAGATGGTTTGCCTAATCTTAACCTAATGACAATATATAAACTAGTCTAAGTGGTTGGTTTGGTCACTCTCTCAAAATTTTCTAAATTTATGAAAGGATGTTCCTTTCATGCTTCTAATCACTTTTTGTAACTATCATCTTTGTCTAGTAATTCACTATTTTATTATGTTTGAACTACAAATTTTAAAATGCGTAAGGAAAACCATGCAAAACAAAAAGTCAAAGAGGAGTCCACCTTAGTTAATCCCCTTGTGAGATTTTAAATATTGATCCACTTCACATAAAATAGTGGTAAAAATAATAAAATAAAATCTATAATAAAAAACCAAACTAATTATAACTACAAATAGAATAATTATATGGCAAAAGTTCAATGACAACAAGAGAAAAGTCTCAACAAGAATAAGGTTGGAAAAGAGGGAAAGCTAATATGATATTTTGGAGGCTTTTACCATTAAATGGCAGCTGGTTTACCATTAAACGTCAGCTGAAACTTGTTTTCCGATGACTCGACAATGGTTTGCAGACGTGAGACTTGTTTCGGGTTCAAATCTCACAGTATATGTAGCCTATCAGGTAATTAATTTAATTTATTAAGAAATTTGACTAATTAAAAATAAACAATTTTAATGAGGAATTATTCATTTAATGGTAGGAATTGATTTTTTAATTCGTGGTAATTTCTAATATTTTAGAAATTAGATACAAAGTGATTTAGCAATTCTATTTATTAATTTTAATTATTTTAATTAAATAGATTTGGATGTGCATGTTCATAAATAGATTTTGGAAATTAAATACTAATATTTATTCTTTTGGAAAAAGAAAGATAATGGATTTCTTATCTTTAGTTGTGAAGTTTTCAATGTTAGAAATTTAGAAAAACTAATATTTGAATTTCTAATATTTTATTATTAGATGTATATGCATGAATGGAAAATAATATTAAAATAATATTTTATTATCTAATTAGAATAAATTTAGTTTTATTAGTTTTTATTTCTACACCAAGAAAAAGAACAGACGATTTCATAATTCATTATAGCATTCAAGAGAAGAAAAATTAGGGAATGAAATACAAGTTGAAGGTTTGAGTTTTGGGTGATTGCTTTTTGGAAATTCATTCAAGAATTGCATTGCTTTCTGTGGAATTATTAATTAATCTTATCAAGCATTGCAAAGGATTCAAGGTAAGATTCGTGTTCATGGAATAGCTTTAGAAAAAACTTCAATTTTAGTTAATCAATGAACTAGATCAATATCGTGAAGGAGGTGTTAGTGTTTTTGAATAAATTATATTTTATTTCAAAAGAAACAATAGGAAAGATGGATATTATTAGATTCAAGACATTTTTGTTTAGTGGATCACATAGGTGAATCAGTGAATTCAAATTGGTATGAAACTACTAGATGAAATCTTGGAAACCTAGGGTTACTTGTAGGAGAAGAAATCTAGTACGTCCTTGGAAAGAACAAAAGATTTATTGTACCAAATTTAGTTTGAATTAGTAATGAAATCTGAAAAATGTGGGAGATTCAATTACTATTTTGATAATATATTTTGATGGTTTAAAACTCTTAGGAATGGGAATTGTAAAAGAAGGAACTACAAAAACCTAGTAATGATTTTAATTTGAAAACAAAGACTTAGATTTTATTAGGGGATCTTGGTAGTACAAACTTATGAGTTAGCTATGACTGTGCTATGTGTCTAATTCCGTTATGGAAATGATTGAGTGACAATTTACATTTTATAATTGAATTTGAATCGAAATACAAGTGTTTAAATTGAAGTATTGAAGCCAAATAGATGGGTCTAAACCATATGTTTGACTGTATTCTATGGTTAATTATGATCTTATGATGGAATTCTTGTGTAAATTCTAAGATTGTACTATGTTATCTATATGTTGATACTATGTTGGAAAATTAAATTGTGTAAAGAAACTCTTAGAAACTTTTGTATATTTTATTTGGGTTTTGAATTCTAGAAAATTCTTTGCCAAGATGGGAGCACACCTAGAGAACTACATATAAGTGTGTTAGTGTCCTCAAAGTGCATTGTAGGTGTAACATATCAAAACATTATGAAATTCACATAGTATATTCTTGAGAGTTTGTATGACTATATTTTGACTATGTGAATGGTCTAGAGTCAATAGATTACATTCTACAATTCTTCCTTTAACTTTATGTAGCAGATAAGATTACCCATTTATGCTCATGTCAATCCAATTTGAATTGGGTCAGATTCTCTCCTTGGGGAGTTGAACCTATTTGTTTAGTGACACCAATTAGGTCATAGTTCTACTCCAAAGAATAGGGTTCTATCTAAAAGGATAGGGTGCATAAGAGGTCCATCTCATGTGTTATCTTTACAAGAATAGAATGGTTATCAAAAAATAGTGTTCCTACTCAAAAGAAGAATGGAATGGCTACTGGAGAGTAGTGTCTACTCAAAAGAGTAGGGAGGTTGTCATGTGAGTAAGTGATTTATGGGAGTTGTCTTGAAGCTTCTTAACACCTCATTATCCTATGGGCTAGGATGGGTTGATATCATGGCTTCTCTTATAACTGACAAGATTGTAGGAGTAGGAGAGTTTGGATGTCATCGTCTTCGATGGATACATCCTAGTATCATCTTCTTTACTTCAATTCCAACACATTGAGACATCATCCACCTAAGATGTTGGTTGAGAAATTGAGCTTGCTCTCCTCACTATAAGCACCACATCACAATTTAATCTCTAAAGCTCTCTTTGGCAGAGGGTACACAAGTTGTTTTATATATTATTGACCACCTAGTTAAACTCTAGTGCTCTCATTGACAAAGGGTCCACAGGTTGTTCTAAGCATACCCATACTGAGGATGTCCCGAGGACACAAGGACAACTTGGGGATGTTTCCTAGCCATCCTCATTTGAAAAAAAATGTTGAAACATCTTTTGAGGATGCGGAGACAAAAAGGGAACAAGTTCAAGATGATCAGTTGTCCCCTACAACTATAGCACCAACTTTACAAAAAACATCCCTCAACGCTATAAAAAAATATTTGATAACGTTGGTTGTGAGCTCCCACACCCCTCTTAGCTCTAAACTAACAAAAGGAGGCCTCTATATCTCATTTTTGTTTATTTCTATTGTACCCAAAATAAAGTTTTCGCATTCTACTTAAATTGAGCTAAATCATGTAAAAATGTTGTCAAAAATCTATTTTAGGTCAAACCAAACATAAGGTTTTTGTGGGTTTTTGTCAAGGAACATATGGGTAAAATTCTAAAAAATTGAAAATTAGGGTTTCACGCACCTATATTTAGGGAAACCCTGAAAAATAGGACCTTCCTGGAAATGATTGAAAATGATTTTGATAGGATTAATCGGCTTCACGATCACACTGGTCAAGTCAAAATCATCAAAAAACATGTTTTACTCTAGTAGGTCTATTCTTATTTTTCAGGAACAAAGTTAGGAGCTTTGCAACCATTAATGGCAGATTGGCTAGTACCAGGTGCTGAGAGCTAAGCTTCAAAAGCTTCAACGAAGAAGCCATGGCCGAAAAGGTTAAAAAAGATGTTGTTTAAAGAAGGAGATTCTCAAAAGCTGAAAAGGCCAAAATTTGGCTAACTTTGTGTTGTGCCCAAACCAATTTTTTTGCTTCATTAAGGCATTTTGCTTAAAATAGTCTAAACTTTGTAAAAATGGGGTCAAAACTTAGTTTTTGGGGAAATCAAGTATGGGCTTTTGGTCAGTGTGATGTTAGGAAAATACTGGCAAAATTTGAAATTTTTGAAAATTAGGGTTTCTAATCCTCATATTTAGGTCAAAAACCCTAAAAATAAAAACTTGTAAGAATTGGTTGAAATTAATTTTGATTGGCTTATTCCACATCACGATCACAATGGTGAAGTCGGTTTCAGTTAGAAGTCAGTTTAAGTCTAGTGGGTAGTTTTCACTTTTTCGGGAGAAAAGTTAGGACCTACGAGGTCATCAATGGCAGTTGGCCGATACCAAGTGTCAAAATCTAAGCCTGAAACTCAAAGCAGAACATTGTACGATGAAAGATGCTGAAAAAGATGTTTCCCAACAGAGGGGATTTTCAAATGGTGAAAAGTGCAAACAATATTCTAAGTCTGGAAACACTTTCACTTTGTAACATGGGAGACACTTGCACAATCAACGTGCAAATCAACCATACAGTGTCCGTACATGTGAAAATGGTAAGATATAGTTGATGGCACTCTTAAATTTTGCAAATTTGAGATGGTCGTTTCAAAATTTTGCTTTTGCACTTTCAGAAGTGCACCTGATGAATCAGCCCGATTGACCTAGTTTGGAGGGTCAGAATTTGAAGCCTGCTATTTTTTGTGCAAAACCCATTTGCGAACATATTCAATTGATATATTTGAATGTGCATGTCAGTTTTCAGCTTCCCACGATGAGTTTTGTCAGAGTTTTGAAAAGCGAAGCTGAAGGGTTTTGACACCTGTTTTGCTATTTGCAAACTTTCAATTGTGCAAAGTTGCATCTCGTTTAAGCTTGCATTTCGCAATCAGTTGACTGTCAAGTCAGAACGAATGTTCTTCTGCATTCTCCATACCAAGATGAACTGACATGTCAATTTTCAAAGTCTCACGAGCTGATTTACTATTTTTAACAGATCAAAACAAAATGTAGTTTGTTCAGTTTTACATCTACATTCCTGACAACCTTTTTGAGAAGTCAACTTTGACCCTAAATATTTCACGAAGATTAATGTTTGAAGCTACGCCCTTTTGCACACATGCTCGAGGTACCTAAATGATCTATTGTGTCCGGTGGCAGCTCGCCAAGAGTTGATTTGATATTTTTTCTATGAGGTTATCTCTTGAGTTTTAATTGATTCAAAACAGTTGTTTGTTGCAGATAGTTCAACTGAGAAACTTGGCTAATTACTATCTTTCACTTCGTGACATGTTTTTCTGAGCCATTTGTTGCACTGTATTCTTGGGTCAAATGACTGTATGTCTACATGTTCTCATTGCTCCAGGAGGTCGTTTGACCAGATTCCCAAGCCGATTCCAAGGCCTACTTGGTCAGTTTTGCACATTTTCCAAAAGTGTCAGAAAATAGATTTTGATGAAGACCCAGTTCATGCTTTCACTTTTGAAGTGTTGAAAAGCCAGTGTCAAATTGTTTGAGCATAAAAGTTGTTTGAAAATGAAAAAAAAATTAGCCAAACCACATGGGGCCCGACATGCCTTGACTAGTAATGAGGTTGCAAGTATTGCATTGCAGCCTGTTCAAGAACACAATGTTGGATATATGATGGCAAGTAATTTAAAATTATACTGCTTGATATATGGATTTTTGCATGATGAGAAGAATCACCATCTTTTCAGGAGGTTTTTCTTTCAGGATAGTATTGCTCAAGTGCTTTGATAGGGTGAATTAACCCACTAAATGTTTTATGAGATAGAAGAATGGGTGTGCAAGCATTATAATTTCAAATAAGGATTGTCAAGGTAGTACCAATTTTCATTAAGAAAGGTGTCAATAAGAAGGATCATAAATGAGGATTATTAAGCCATATGCAGGTGAAGGTATAGTCCAATGTGAAGATTGAATGAGTGCCAACTAGAAAAAAGGATGGAGAGTCGTGTTTTCATCCTACACCTTTTGAGTAATCCTCTCTACTAGACATGTGAGAATGTTGCAAAGCCTTATGAATTTGATGATGGTGCCAAGTTCATTGGTACAAATTGTGTGAGGTGCTTTAGTATCATTGCTCCACAGAGAAAATGCTACGCGCATGAAGGCTCAAAAAACTCTTGAGCAAATGCAAATGACACGATGATTGGAGCCTCAAAGTAAATGTGGTCTCATGCAATGCTAGGGACACTGGGTACGCACAAAATAGATATTGTTGAAAATACTTTAGAAACTTTTAAGAAAATGCATTTGTAGGTTGTGAAGCCATACTCTACAAGTACTATCACCACACATGTTGCCCACACCAGGTATAATGGGAAATCCATCAAAGCTTTAGAGTTGGAGTGTGTGATGGTGGGTGCGGCCTGTTACAGAGGGAGTGCGCAGGCTTGAGGAAGGAGTCTACGCAGCAAACCTGGCATCTTTTGTGCTGGCACAAGATGTGACCATCATGGGAGCTTTGGATCAAGTTGTTTACATCCGTCAAATACGCATAAAAGGAGGAGCAGTGGCCGCCACTGCCAAGTTATAGAATGCGTGAGAAGAGAATAGTGACAAATGAGTGGATAGTCAGGGATTAAAATTTGAGATTGAAATAGATAACCCAGGTTCGAACCATCTTAGCAAATGCAATTACCACGCCAACATTGCAAGGTATGTTCAAAATGGATTTGTTTAAGGTGGCTAAAGGATACCGCGGTGGAGCTCGATGTAGTTGGCTGGGATGAAATGCCATGCCTAACATATATGGACATATTGAATGTATTGAGAAGGTTTAATATTTTTAAAGCAAATGCAATTGGTTGCCACTCTTCAGAGGCTCACGCACCAGTGTAAGAGGGAAACAGGCATGATTGCAGGGGTATGCACGGTTGGGAGCATCCATCAAAGCATGGACAGGCACATGAACTATGTGACAAAAGTGCCTCAAGTGAATGTGGTTTCACGGTGTGCCACTGCAAGATATGCACAAAGTGAATTTGTTGAAAGGCTCGAATCAGAGGGAGGCCCGTAGTTGCTTTGTAAAGCCAAGTTATGAGAGGAGATTGCCGCCATTGCCATGGTTGTAAGATATAGGTAAAAACCAGAAAGAAAATGAAGGATGGAGAGGCAATGGCGGCTTAGTGCAGATGCAAAATGAGTTTGCAGATGAGATTTAAGGCAAACCTCACGGACCTCGCAAGAGGAGTGATGACGTTGGCAAATGCGCTGCGAGGTTGGTGAGAATGTACAAGAGTGGATTAAGGTGTGGGCCCAAGTGATGTCTCGTCCACAGGTGAGGAAAATATTTAATTGGCAAGTGAGTATAAAGTATGGGTAAATAAATTTTTACCCAAATATAGTGCAAATGCCTTCTCAAATATTTTCAAAAAATTGAATTGAGCAAGGTAAAGTAAAGTGGGTCCGGGAAAATGAAAGGCCTGGAGAAAATAAAATGTTGTCCTATGATTTTACATGAAATGAAGAGCTTTTTATTTCAAATATTTAAAAGACACAAATGCTAAATGAAAGGTGGGGCCAGGGTGAGTAAAATATCTGGGTGCCGATAAAGTTTTAAAAGGAAAGACCTTCATTAAATTTTATGAAAGGTAAAGTTGTGTTTTAAAATGCTACTAAGGCAAACATTTTGAGTGGAGAATTTTTAATTGATGAAGGTAAAATATTGGCCGAGGAGGTAAAATATTTCAAGTGTGAAATATAGAGTAAAAGCACGGGTAAGATCTGCATTTGCCGGATATTTTTTAAAATGGTTTTCACTTTTAAAAGTAAAGTAAAGTATTATAGGGAAATACTTCATTGAAAATATGAGGCCCGTTGAAATTTTAAAATGCCTCCAAATATTGTGGGCAAGTGTTTTAATGACGAAAATAGTGGGTTAGGTTAAATTTTTAATCCCAAATATAGTTAAGATATATGCACGTGAAATTGCACGAAGGAGCATTTTAATGTGAAACATTCTTTTTGCTGGGAGATTAAAAGATTTTCACGGGAAAAGGTATTTTCTCTGGAGGCAAATATTTTAGATATAGGCTAAAAGTGAAAAAGTGAAGAGATGTGGAGAACTTATAAAATGGATTCTTTATTTCATTTTATACATAAATACTTTGTGCTGGGCACATAAGAAAATATGTTTGTTGGGAAGCAAAATATAATGTGCAACAAGTAAAGAGAACAAAAACAAAATTTTCACAGGCAAGAGGTTTTTTCCAGCAGCTGGGTGAAATGATGAAATTCTCCACATGGGCAGATTTTCAGTTGCAAGGCAATGATGAGCAAAGGCAGTTTTGAGAGAATGAGTTTGTTACAGGAAGAGAGATAAGAGAATCTTTTCAGTTTGTTGATCAACAAGAATGGAGCTTCCAGATGGCATTTCCAAATCGGTTTTAGGGTTGCTCTTGTTTGTTTCTCTTCTTCTATATCTTCTTTTCTATTCTCATTGTAAAAGGGTTCCAATTTCTAAAAGCTCTGCAAGTTAGGCAGAAGCTATGGGTAGATTGTAAAGCTAGGGGGAAATATGACTGTTAGTCATTTAATCTGAAAGTGTGTGTTCTGAATTATTCTGTTATGTTTATTTTAGCTGATAATTGTCTCCATGGCTGAACTATAATGCTATTTTGGATTCAATAATAAAATTGTCTAAGTCTATTCATGCACATTTGCTGCATTTGAGTTACATCTGTTGTTGCCTTTTGGTCTATGAATGATGTAATTGCTTTAATAAAGCACAAGTTGCATTTATTATTGCCTATTGTTCAGGGACAGTGTAATTGCTTTGACAAATGTAACAGGAGTGTTATGTTTCATGTGGATTTATAAGAAGAGTTATCAGAGAAAGCTTCAGTGGTTTGGTTGTCATAATGTGACAACATTTGCAAGACCTTCAGAGCATGTTTCAACACTGAAAGATGAAAGCTACTTATATGACTCCATACCCCATTTGTTATGGCACTGGTCCATTATCAGGTTTTTGCTGTTTTCAGTTTGGTCCCAACTCTTTGAATCAAAAAACCATTTCAAATCTATTTTGCTGAGTTGTGTTTGTCATGTTCTCCATGCTGGTTGATGAAATTCATTCAATATCTTGCCAATGTTGAGTGATATTTTAGGTTTCTCAGCATATTTTTGTGAGAGCATTATCTGTTAAGCAATATCCTGTTACTTGTGTCTCTAAATCTTTACGTATTGCTAAAAGGTTACCCCCCTAGGTCTTACTGTAGGGGAAATGTATGTCAATTCCATTTCCTGTCAGTTAGCCACTAACCTTTGTCATTCTTGAATATTGAGGTTGGCTACCTCTTAGAGATTTTCAAAGCCTAGTTGGAAAAATAAAACACCAACAATAGTCATACACACGCATAAGCAGTACTAATAATTCTACATGGACAACTCAGCAGTAGGTATGGTGTTTGCCGAGGCACAGAACAAATGAAGATTTCAAGCAAAAAGCAAATTTGCGCCCCTGTAGCCCAAGGGCACCCTTCCTTTTAAAGAATCAGATCTTGTTGCATGTGCTTGCAAATAGGTTCAATCTCTTCAGAATTAGCCCAGCTTTCCGACGAGCTATCAAGCAAAGGTGTACATAGTACAAAACTTCAGAAATCGAGGTCAAAAGTTGAGGGTACAAGGAGGATGCGTGATACGGAGACTGTCAAGTTTACAGCTTCTGCGACTGTGTACCCCAAGGGCTCCCTTTAATTTCGCCCCTCAGATGAACGAATTTGCAAATGTTGTCTTCTTGAGATCTTTTCTAATCCAGTTGAGCTTCGTAACGCATCAATTCATGGGGTGATCCGACATTCTGAGTGATCATGACAGGGGTTCTACCGAACACGTAAATCAGAGGATGGAGAAATGTAGCAATACACACCTGTACCTCTATAGGCCAGGGGCGCCCAGCCTTTAGGCCTGCTAAATGGGGTTTTTAGCATTCATAGTCTTCAAGAGACTTGTGCGTAATTACTCCATCTATCCAACGAGTCCAACCATCATCCTTCGGGATTTGGCAAATGCTGATACGCATGAGGTCAGTGTGGAATGCTAAAAGGTGAAAGCGCTAGAAAATGGATGTATGGAAAAAAACAATCTCCTTGAAAAAGGCGCCCTTCTTGTTGAGGTCTTAGAAGCAATTTTCTCGCTTCATCACCTCCAAAGACATGTATTGTAAGTTGATCTAGCTACGCAGAGAGACAGATGGTGCGCAAATCAGAGCACTCCAGCTCCCGGTGTCAGTGGTCAAAGTATGGTGTCCAGATGAAAGTTACACTTTGTCAAAATGGTGTTTGCACCTTCACAGGCTAGGGGCACCCTTGCATTTGGGGGTCCTAATCCAACATTCAGGCCTTGCACATGAAGTCATCGGGTGCGTAATTCTTCCAGCTACACAATGGATCTAGCATCCAGTTGATGGGAGTCATCGTTCACCGACAACGGCAGATTGAAGCGTCAGATGACAAATCAGGAAAATGGCAAGTATGGAATTTCTTAGGAAATTACATCTCCTTGAAAAAGGCGCCCTTCATTTAGAGGCACCAGATTCAGTTTTATGAGGTCACAACATCCAACAAGTATTTCATCAGTTTTGATCTGGCTATGCAATGAATCATTCAGCTCAATTCCAGCATCACTCGGACATTTGGAAATCAGGGTTCAACAGAGGTTGTCATGATGTTTTCAACGAGCTAAAAAGTAGGAAGTTAGCAAAAAATCTCAACTTTTGTAAATGAATGCCTAGAAAGTCACACTTTGACTTTTCAAAATCAGGAAAATATTCTAAGGCGACCCAAAAAGAGAGACTTCAGTTAAGTCTTTAAAATAATATTAAAATTCAATTTTTGCATGTCAGTTGTGCAAAGGGCGAATTTCTTCAATATTTTTAATATTGGCGCCTATTTTGAGACTCATTGCAATTCACATGTTGAGTGGAATTGAATATTTTAATATTTTAATATCTTTTGAGACTTCAAGTTAGTTTTTGTTGCCCGAAGTGGGGTCCAATCAGATGACTTCTTTTGAAATCGGGGTTTCTACTTGCAGTTGACGCCATAAACCTTAAATTCTTTGTTACTTGCATTTAGGCATTCATTTCTCTCGCAGCAGGCTGAGTGCAAATGAGTTTTCTCTTGTGTGAGCATCATTTGAAGGTGTCATGTGAATTATTTTTCAGAATTCTTTGCAGATATAGGTCCAGAATAATCAACAACCTATAGACAAACATAGGCAAATTTCTATAGAAGCAGAGAAAACAAACAAATAAAAATCTTCTATCTTCTATCTTAATTCTTCTATTCTTGTCTTAGATATTCTTCGTATGTCCAAGAATTTGGCGACTTTTGACTGTTTTAATCATTTGGGTTGGTTGTGCATGGCTTTCTCTACAAAACCCATGTGTCAGAATTTTTCAGGAAAAGTTTCCTCGAAGCTTCAATTCTCGAAGTTTTTATTTTCTCAACTGAAATTCCTTGGCATGGTGGAGTAAAAGTCAATATTTTTCAGAACGGAGGATCTGGGTTTGCTTAGAAACATCTTTTCCACAAAACCCATGTTCTGCCCCCGGAGCCCCTGCTGCCCCTAGTTGTTTTTTGCAAGAAAGCTTTTGCATGTCAAGCTAAACAACACTTTTTCACATTTCTAACATTGAGGGTTGTCTAAGAAACATTTTCCGAACAAAACCCACGTCTCAGAATTTTTCGTGAAAATTGCTCTCCGACAAGTATTTTTAGCCTCATCAGGAGTGATTTTTTCGTTTTCCAGAGAAGTTGTCAAAACATAGCCGTGTTCATAGTCAACAAGTGAGTTTTTTTGAATGTAGTTCACATAGATTGAATTCAAGACTAAGTCAGTCTTAATTCATGATTTCATCAAAAAAGTTGACACCGATTTGTATCAAGCGCATCTGGAGGGTTGACAGGCGTAGTCACTCAAGTCCACATGGTTTTGTGCCTCATATAGCTGATTGTCTTCCAAGGCCAGTTTAGAGGGTTGATACCATTGGGTTTCTGCATGTGCAACAAGTTCACACACATTTCTCACAACTAGAGGGGTCGAAGTCAGACTTCACGAATTTGTCATGCAACACTCTTCCATAGAGAAAAGTGTGAAAGACGTGGGAAGCGACAAGCTATAAAAGAAACAGTGGCCATCATTTCAGTTACAGAGCCGCCAGAGTTACCAGTCAATGAAATGCCAATTTGAGTGTGCAGAGATTTCCAGGTTTGTTTGAGTTGCTAACGAGTAGTGAATTGATAGTTGAGACATGTGACGACCTCTAGATGGTGATGCAGTCACTAACCTCGTGGAGGGGTTACTTGCTTGAGATCACAGCCAGTGAACTCCAAATCAAGGCATCCCACCTTTCTAGGATAGACATCAAACACAAGAGTTAAACTTAGCATTTCTTTTCTGAGCTAACTTGCTGTCACATTTCTTCGCATGTCTATTTTGGAGTTTCCTATGTACGTTTGGAGTTCTCATTTAGGGTTTTCCTTAACTGATGGTAGTTTTCCAGTTAACTTGCTTTCAATAAGGACGTGCATGCTTACACATTGTCCATTTAGATTAGATGTACCGGTTAACTGATTGTAGCTTTCCAGTTAACTATATAGTTTCCTTTATTAGGAGGGTTTAGGAATAAAGATCTTGCATGCTCGCAAGACTCTAGTTAACTCAAGGTGATTTTAGGGTTGCCTACACCTTTGATGTCTATATATAAGAGCTTTCAGCTCATTTGTAATTAACTTTTGCTTGTGATAGAGAATTGTTGCGTTGTCGGCAACATGCCTATTCTTAAGATTGGTTCACCTTTGTAAATAGAACTTTTGCATGAGAGTGTAATATATGTTGTGCTTACCTTGCCTGTAATATTGCTTATTTTGTATCTGTTCACGAGTATTTATTATGATAATGAATTGTTATGCCACTTGGGTTTCATGCAATTATTATGGTGAGTGCTTACCTTAGTTAAATATAGTGGCTAGTTTAATTGTCG